>CM073128.1:35431281-35738781 GCA_037039145.1 Fundulus diaphanus
TAAAACATGGAGGTGTTTCCCTGCTATAAGGTGGGCTTCCCCTTTAATCTATGCAGACAGGTTTGTAATGGGAGCCACGAATGGCGATGGGGGGGGGGGGGGGGGGGGGGGGGCGCAGCTCATAGTCCACCCCCCGTCTGAAAGATGAAGAAATAATAGAGGTGGAGGATGGGCTTGTGTGTGTGTTTGGAGGGGTGCAGATGGGTTAGTTGGTGTGGAAGTGGGGGGTTCGAAGTACAAAGACAGGCGACGTGTTGTCCTGGGGATCAGGGGGCTCGCAGTCTGTCTCCGAGGCAACAGCATCAATGTCAGGGTCGATTTGCTCGATCCCCACCTGCTTGCCCACTCAGTCTGGCCAAAACCAATTGAGACCCCCGTATGAATGGATTTCAAAAGCATCACTGATTTTTATTTCACTGCTTTTCATGTGCATTTCAAACACTTTCACTTTCAAATCTCCCTATCCCAGGCTTCACAATAACGTGGGCATCTCCTCTGGTCTCAACTTTCTCTCACAAGCACACCCACAGCACAAGAAGATGAACTCACTAGACAGATGCCTTACTGCTGAGAATGACAATTTGCCTTTGGAAATCAGTTTCTGGCTTCATTGTGTTCCCTAAAATTGAGTTAGTCCATCAGTAGAGACTCAACAGCCTCCCAGTTTTCCTTCCCACCAACCTTTTCTGCTTCTGTAGAGCCATTAATGATAAAGTTAGAAGAGGACTGAGCTTTTATGGTAATGCTTTAAATTAGAAAAGCACAGCACATTATGCAACTTCCAGAGAAATGTGTTCTGTAAAAGTTGTAATGAAAAGTTATTGTGCTGGGGAGCAGGCAACAGTGCACAAATGGCAAGATATAACTATTGTTAGGTTTAAGCTCGTAATTAATGGCTAAAAGTGCAAAAGTATATAAGTACTGTCATGTAAAGACCTCTGTGTTTCTGCTCTTTTAGAGCAGACTTGTAGCAAGTTGTGTAGCATTTTTTTTCTGATGGGGTCAGGCAGTATGCAGCCCGAGCGAACAGCAAAGACAGCAGCCTAATTAACGACTGAATTTCAAAGCAAACAAGTTATCCATCAGAACAAGTGGTTTGGAGATCCATCCATCTCATGTTTACCCGCAAAACATCTGGAACCATTCAATTATGTTCTTTTGCACAGACCGCAGGACTGAGCAGGCTATAGTAAAATGGTGCAGTGATGGCTGGAAGGCAACAACTCCAATCAGGCAGAATTTCCTTATTGGATAATAGAATTAAAAAAAAGAACAGAAATTACCTTTATTTTCTCTCGTTGGGGAAGTTCACCTGTCCTCGCAGCAAAGTGAAATGTAAGTGGAAGCATGTAGATACAATGGTAAAAGATATAAAGCAAAAACTAAGAATAGGAGACTATGCAGTTAGGACAACATTGCACCACAAAAAAGAAAAAAATACTGTTTAGTCATTAGTTGTTAGAAATAACAATCGATGAATCAACTAATTAAGGTGATTTTAAGAAATGTGCAAAACGTGTATGTATATTTATGCATGAAAAATCACCAACAGACTACTGACAAGATTGAAAAGACTGGGCAAAATCTGCGGAGATGCAAACAGCAGTGATGGTTATAAAGTCTAACAGCCGCTGACTCGAAGCACCTGCGATAACACTCCTTTGTGCATTTAGCATGCGGCTAGCTGTCCATGAATAAGCTTGCAACTCTGCAACAGGTTGCATGGGGTGGGAGACACTGCTCAACAGTGATGTCTACATACAGATATCCTTGCAAGGTTATCAAATCTCACTCTTCTATGGTGACCCTCAAGCTTTACCAATAGTTCTCACTCCAAATAAAGAAAATGTGCCAGCTCCTAAATCAAAACACCTTCTCAAATGTTACTGATTATGATTTCAGCTGTAGTCTCCTGAAGAAAACCACAGGCGGGGAATATGCAGCTGGATCAGTTGTTCTCATGACAAAGTATTACTGACCACATTTTTTCAATGATTGACAGAAATTAAAAGTTACTAGTAACATCCCAATTATGTGAAGCTGACCTAAACCCACACCCTAGTCTACATTTGCCACTCCAAAACAGCCAATAAATCTAAAAGGAAACAGAAGCCAAAAAAGCGTTTGAAGAAAAAATGCAACCGATTTATCTATAGAGCCTGTGAAATGATCTAAGATTGAATTTTAACATCGCCATGGTAGGTGGTTGAAAAGTGGGAATACCGGTGGGAAATGGCGGCAGAAAACAAATTGGTGTCGCTTTGCTGCAGGTAAAACTGTTATGTGTCTAAAAGCTCTGTAGAGATTTCTACTAAGCCTTGTAGTTTACTTTAACATCTAAAAGGCAACGTAAAGTGTCCATGCACGGGAAAAAAATAAGTTTCAACAGAAACGACCCTCAGTCATTTACACTAAAGCCACATTCACCCAATCTCACTTGAGAATGCGCACACATTCATTCACCGATTTGCAGATCGGTAGGCAGTTTGGGGTTAATAAGGTGCCTTGCCCAGAAGCACATTGACACGTGAAGCTGGTATCGGATTCACAACCTTCCAATTGCAAGGCAACTGTTACACCCACTAAGTAACAGGAGCCTGGAAGAGTCTTCTCCTCTGAGAACGGGTCATCAAAGGACCTTTGAAACGAAGGAGATACAAACCTTATTCCCTATGCCCTTTCGATTTTCTCTCCTCTGCATACTTTTTAAGGGATGTACTGATATGAAAATTTGGCCAATGTCAATATCCGATATTAGTATGTCTTATGTCCGGCAACCGATATTTATCAATGCGCACACACACACACACACACACACACACACACACACACACACACACACACACACACACACACACACACTTCTGTGATTCTGTGATGGTACAACTTAAAGTTTTGTACCGACTGAAAGCTATGCTAGCAGAATTTTTTTATGTGGGTTGTTGTCTAGATTTACACACTGCTTTTTAATCTCTGCATCATTTAAAAACCCCACAATCCTGGCTGAGATGCATCACTGTCACGTGCAAACAAAAAACACATGACCGCTGCCCTCCCTCTCTTAAAACACAGGCACAAAGGGCAGGTAGATGGAAATAAACATTGTTTAATGATTAATGCTGGTGAACCCGATAGTCAGCCGGACACAGAGTTTTGGCAGGGCACAGCACAAAAGACGAGATGAGACGTTCTGGCAGTGAGTGGACGACTGAGGCAGGTATATGTAGACAGGTGAACAGGTGACCAAAGTAGACAGTAATTAGTAGCAGCAGGTGGAGCTGATCTAGAGCCGAGTGGAGGCAGGAGGGAGAATGAGCTGATTGTATGACAGCTTAGAGGTGAAGGCTGATGAAGAAAAGTCCAGAAAAGTCCAAAGCAAAACAAACACTGTGACACTGTATCTTATAAATCAGCATTACAATCCAGGATGTAAAACAAAATCTTAGGTGCAAGACGGTCTGAAAAAGAAAAAAAAAATGTTAAGGACCAAATGATGGAGAATAAGCAACGAGGTCAGCTCTCTAGCAATTCACACTTCATGCTTTGTTTGGCGTTAAGTCCTTTCAGCAGCATGTTTTTCACTACTGAAAGAAGAACTTTTAGGAACCCATTGTCTTCAAGTAAAATGAAAAATCTAAATGATCTGCATATTTGTTTGTTTTTTGCAGCGTATTTAAAATGTCTTTGCTCCAAACATATATTTTTTTAAAAGACTGATTACAGCAATCATCCTTCCATCAGAGCTTCCACTATTACTGTTTTTCAGTTTCTTTTAAACTTAGTGACACACATAACAGCTAAAAGCTAATTTAAAATAACCTATTATCTTTAATAAATGTTACCATCTGGATTAACAAGTCTCGAAAGTTGTCATCTAAATTATTTCTTTTTTGACTAACAACTTAATTATGACTGAGTGCACCTTTGTTGTGGGCTGTATCAATCTTGCTCTCCAGCCATCAAACATGCCATTGTCCCAGACTGTATAATTTACTCTGAACCCCCCTCTGGCGCATTTTCGAAACTGGATAATTGTGTTTTTGTTTACAATTCAGAAATTTTGTACTTGTCTGCAGGTGGTGAAATCTAGATGCAATTACTTGGAGAGTGAATGTTCTTGACTCAAGTAATGCATCAACGTCAAGCAGGACTGATATGTGCAGGTAAAATATGGTTTTCTCTGCATTTGGTGAAATAAGTTCCCAACCCTGGTAAAATGAAAATCAACTCCTGTGTATGCCTTCCACAGGCAGTATACCAGATATCGAGGTGTAGATGGTTGGTGAAGTGATAAAGAAAAATAAGAAATAAACACAGCGCACCTAATATCTGCAAGAATACGGCCAGATCCTCCATTCACAGAAAGACATTACAGATGGATATGGAAGTTCAGGGCCGCACATCCTCTGCTTGTGAATGAGATTATGGAGAGAAATTTGATTTGCTCTTTCATCTCTATCTAACTACTGAGTTTCATGCTCAGAGAGATGTAGGTATATGAATGCACTCTAACAATAGAATCAGCCCACCAACACTCCAGTTCTTGCTGCAATGCAGACTGCGATTCTGAAGAGATAGTTCAAATATCTTAAAGTAATGTTCTGGTGGGGATTTTAATCCCTGCAGTAGACAGCAGTGAGAACAACCTCACATTTGAATGTCAGAAAATTCTCACAGGAAGATCAAGTCAAAGGCATGTCAAAGCAAGGACAGTCCCTGAGGAGAGAAATACATCGGCAACAATATCAAACATTTTTAACAATTCAAGCGACTCCTTTATTATAAAGCTTTATACAGATTTCAGTTTTGCATAGTTTTACCATCCCACAGTCCAAAAACATGACTGTTAGGGTAATTGGCTTCTCTAAATTGTCCTTAGGTGTGTTTGCGTCAATGGTTGTTTGTCCTGTCTGTCTATGTGTTGCCCTGCGACAGACTGCAGACCTGTTCAGGGTGTAACCCGCCTCTCGCCCAGTGAACACTGGAGATAGGCACCAGCAACCCCCGCGACCCCATGAGGGATTAAGCGGGTCAGAAAATGGATGGATGTTTTTTATTGCATATGCTCATATTCATAATTTTCTTTTTGGAGTTTTTACCCGGAGCCTTACATGAAATGTGCAGCTGAATGACAGTAAAAGTCTGTTTAAGTCTAAATGATGCCAAAAGGAATATGATAAGGGCTTTTATAAGCTTTTTGGCAATTGTTCCCCATATTTTCTTCTCATCTACCAGCAATTTGCTTTTGTAAAAAGAGTAAACTCTTTATAGAAGGCTTGCAACCTGAGTTGAGCATATTTCATTTAAACATGGTGCAAGTCATATTTAAAAGAGCAATTACCTAGTGTAATATCTGAGTCTCTGTGTCTTACTGAACTAGTCTCTTTTCTAAAGTGGTACACTAACCAATCAAATAGTTATTTCATGGCAGAAGAAGATGCCCATACTGTTTTCGCTTCCATTGTTTTATCCAACCAGCATGCTAAAATTCATGTCTGGCCTATTTTACATGCCTCCAATAGCAAAACTGTTGCTTCATTGTTCCGAAAGACTAAATAATTACTGAACAAATATTTTCATCCCGAGTCCATGGGGAATGTTTAACTAATAGAGCTGAAACAATCCTTCACACCATAATATTCTGTCAGCCCCGTCACATTTTTGTTATTGATTTTCCAGCATTTATAAGGTACACTGGGCTGCAGGGCTATTTCTGCAGCAGCAGGGGTTAAGCCGAGCACAGGAAAGCAAATCCGAGGTAGCTCTTTGCAGCTTATTTCTCTGTTTATTTCTCTGCCTGACTCTTTCTCCTACATATGTGCACTCACACGCCATATCTAAGTTGTGATGGGAAAAATAATAGCTTTTTAGAAGCTCTGTGATTGTGTATTGAACCATTCAACATGCAGAACACCTATTTAAATTTTTTTTTCTGGATATGATATTTTATTTTGATTCAAAACTTTGCAAACGTTTCGATTCTGCTAAGGTTGGTCACAAGGAAAGTAAAATAGACAGCAAGAAGAAAATCTACAATGAACAACAATTTTGCGATGTTGTGTCGTGATGGCTATAAAGTAGGCATGTTTAACCTTTTCAGAGCAAAGAAGTATGTGAATAGTCACTGTAAAAAGAAATTACACCGTCTTTCAATAAAAGTTTTATGCATCAGGATATAATAAAAAATAAACTTTCTAATAAACTGGTTCTAAAATTGGTCAATCATAGAACCTTGCACCGACCAGGAAAAAAATCTCTTCATATAAATATAAAGAGATTTATCATCTTTTATTATTTACATTTCTTTTCATTTAGGTTTCAAGACATTAGTTCCTGCAGAGCCCTCTAAGAAATCTACGACGGCAGGTCAGTAGCAAAACTTTGATTATTTTCTTTTTCAGCATTTCTGCTATAAATTTGCTGCTGTGTTTCAGATCATTGTTGATGACCCCGTTTGCTTAAAGGGGTTGTGGGTTTTTACCAGGTTAAATCCTTTGGTCAGCTTGGTCTCGCCTGTCCGTCATCCTGCAACACAAACACTTCAACCACTCATAAAACCATAATGATGGAGTGTTGCGCTTAGAAGGGAGGTGTGGAGGGGAGGGGAATGTGGTGTGTTTGACCGGTTTTCTAAATATGGTTGTAGCCAATCAGAGTGACGTCAACTAGGTATAGCTGCATGTCATGACCCCTTTTGACAAGCCACCACTGGTAGACGATCTTCTGAGATTATAAGACAAATTCCATGTGATCTGCCCAATTTTTTTGACTTCCGCTTCTGCAAACCAGATGTAGTTCACACCACAACTACTAGAAAGTATCTAAGTACTTCTAATCGTATCCCTAATATCAGAAGCAAATATATTAACCAACATTTGTGGTATAAGTACCCTACCTTGGCTGTATTCACAACAAAACAGGTATACAACTAATTAGCATGATCTGTCCAAAAAAGGTTAACAGAACGTTCTAACTTTACCCTCCAGTGGGCACAAATGTAATGACTGAAGGAATTTCAGCCTGGGAAAATGACAACACTAGTTGAGGTGAAGTCCATCATCTAAAAAAAAATGTTCATAGAGCTATACAAAGGGGAAAATTTTTTTTTTTTGTGATAGTATGGAAAATTTAATGATGTTAAATTATGTTCAATTTGACAAATATGATGCAGATAGATAAATCCTTTTAAATCATTTCTTTTTCAACTCTCTTCTTCTGATCAATCTAGACAGCAATGAATATTTATTGATAGGCCTGCTTGATTACTTCTAAAACTTAAATGATCCAGTTCCACAATCAGTAGTGTACCATAAACTTTATTGTCCCAACTGGCATTTCAATGTACTTTAAAGCAGCCAATTAGCAGTCAACAGCTGCTCCAACTCTAAAAGGAGTAAAGCTGAGCTAGCACATGGACACAGCTATAATTTTACTTCTTTGCCAATGTATATAAAAAAACTGTCACCCTTATTATGCAACAGTAATGGACTTTTAGCAACCTGTGTGCAGAAATACTGTCAGAGTCTGCATATGCATGGCATTGTTGGGATATCCAACATCCATACTGAGTATAATTGTTGGAAATTACTCAGTTAGGAGCTGGAGCAAAATGCAGACATTAACTCAGGAGTAGCATTATAAATTTAAGCATTTAATGATACAAAAACAAGAACTTAGAACTAGAGATGAGGAGAACAGGATGTGGAGCGTGGGCAGATAACTGGTAGTAAAATTGGGAGAGTATGTTATCAGGCAGTTTATCAAGAAAACCCAGTGATGAGCAATTACAGACCGGGAACTTAATTACAGAGAGACAGTGGAGAATGACATTGAATGCAGGTGAGTTAACCTGGAGACAGCTGGAGGCAAATGGAGACTGAAGAATGAAGGCTAAGTAATACAAAATGAGCTAAGCTGAGACACAACTAAGCTGTCAACCAAGGGGAACCGAGATACAAAGAAATAATACTAAATGTACAAAGAACTGAAAACAAGAATACAACTAAAAAACAAACAAACACAAAAGTATGAACTTATATGGCAAGACCTAAATTAACACAAATAAACATAAATCAACAGCGATGAAATTCTGAAACCACAAACACAAAAGATATCCAAACCCAAACACCATCACATGTATCATTTTTAATCAACTGGACGGATAAGCACCAGACAGTGCGGCTGGTAACAATAAGTATTAACCTGTTATTTACTGTAATGTAGATAAACAGCCCTAAGCTTGCTAGACAGTGTGAGTGCCTTATGACCTTTGCTATTTTTAAAACTTTGGCTTAGTTGCTCTGTTGTGACAGAAAGAAAAACCTCCTGAAAAGACAACAACACCAATTTCTGCTCTGGTTTGTCAAGCAGAAAGTTAGGAGATCGACTGATGTGACAAACCACGGTTGTTTGCCTTGCTGTTTCTTCAGTATTTGAAAAAAAATTATAATTATGCAACAATATGAAAAAAATAATGTACACTTAAAAAGTAAAAAAGAAACAAGCCACTATGAAATTATGCCTTTTTATAATTTAAAATAAAATAGTGGAACATCCAGAAACCTTCATTCTCTTATCACATATAATGAAAATTAAAGCAAAGAGAAATTGTGATAAAACTGAATTTTAAAATTCTGCTCTGATGGCTATGTTATATTCCATAATGAGAACCTTGGTTATCTTCACATTATTCTCTTCTCTTTTCCCCTTGATTGTTCTTGGCTGTGGGAGGTTTTCATCATTTTTTTTTAAAGAATGAAAGATTTTCTTCTGTTTTTATAAAGCAAGTTTAGTGAAGTTGCAATTAAATGCTTGTGCAATAGGAACAAACAACCTCTGATTTCTTCAAATATTTAACAAGGTATTATGATAAAGAAGAACATCTATTTTGTTGTACTTGTTTTGATTCTGGCCGGCTGTCTGCTCCTTCCCTCCCCTGCTGCACCTCCTCATCACCTGTGATCCTCTGGCAGCAGCTCATCAAGCTAACCACCTACGCCTGTTCTCCTGCCTTTATGTACTCGGCTCCCACAGTACTATGCTGCCAGACTATCTAAACTCTTGTGTGAGTAGATGTAAAGCATTTGTCCTTGACTGTATGCAAATCTGCCAACTTAATTCTTGTTCCTTGGATTTCCTTGTCTTGCTTTGCCCTGGTCAGATGCCTCATTTGGCTTCATAGTATCCTGGATTTTGACCTGTACTGGCTCACGACTGCGATCCTTACCAAGCCCTTGGAATTTGCCAGCTATTATGCCGTGATCCTACCCAGATCTCCCACAGTGCACCTGTCCAGATTGACACCAGAACGTCTGCCTGGTGTTGCGTGTGCCCCTGTCTAGAGATGTCTGTGTTTGCCTGCTCCAGGGTTTCATTTTGAATTTAAATAAAACTTTTGTACTCAAGCGCTATGTCGGGCTTGAATATCAGGTTCTCTGCCTTGACGTGCAAAAACAGAATAGTCTGGCCATGATGAACCTGTCCCCAGCATGCGTTTTGCGATTATGTGCCTCATGTTAGATCAGGACTCTTGGATTCAGCAGCAGGAGGAAGCACACCCAGAGATCTGGAGATTCTGCCTTCCCCTTTGCTGCTGGAGTAGATGAGAGGAGAAAAGTCTGTGTTCGAGGGATCCAGGCTGGCCGTTCCACTTCCCAGTATCGGCCCGAGACAGTGCCTCGAACAGTCATCTCGCTGCCGAGGAGGCCTTCCAGCTACATTTCTCCAGCCTGTCTCCATGCCACAGCTCTCTCCTGCACAGGAGGATTCAGCCGGATCCTGCAGAAAAGGGATGTATTAGGTGGAATATTTGTCCTGAGAAGCTGAGAAGGAGCTATGCAACTCAGCGGTGTCCTTGAGAAAAAGTAAAAAAAAAAAATCTAAGAATGTCTTCCTCCCCACAAACTCCTTTTTATTCTTGTACAGTTTTACACAATCCCAAAGATTAGCTGTGAAGATATAGATCTATAACTTGCAAGCTACAGGTATGCTTGTGCCATCATTCTTTCCCATGATTGGAGATTTATTTGTGTTCTAGTTCCCTTGTGCAGTTTGGGAGTTTAAAAAAAAACATGTCCTTTTAAGAATTTATGAGAAAGATAAAATGTCAATGCCTTGCACAAATAATAAAGTTCAATTGGAAATAGCTGTTTTTAATTTAAATGCTGAGAAATTATATTAAAACATTCTCAAAACAGCATGGGGGCTCATCACAAAAAAAGAACAGACAGTGTGATTAAAGCAGCTAATAAATGCTTCTGCTAAATTAACTTTGACCAGAAAATAATTAAAGTATGGGATATGTGCATTGATAAGTTAGTGTGTAAGGCATGAATATTTATGAAAGACTGAATGTGCAGTGTTGTATAGCATAAAACATAAACAAACCAAAATATAACCAAAACAAAATTCTGGGCTTATTGCTACGGGGAGCAGAACCAGTTTAAATAGACTGGGAACACTGGGCCCATGTGTTCCTTATTAGTAGCTAACTCCAAACCACTCCTACCTGAGAGACACTGAGGCTCAATCTGAATACCCTCATAGAGTAAAGGCTCTTTAGCCAAAGCGGAAGTGCGTCAGAGGTCGCCATGATAAGTGCTGTCCCAATAGTGCAGTCAGTAAGGAAGGAGGTAGGAAAAGTAGCCTGTATGCTCCCTCCCACGGCTAGTTTTGCCTAGGAACCCCACAATGTTCCTTACTGGCGCCAAGAACCCTTAAGCTTCCCCACAATCCTTTGTGTGACATGATGTGTCAGCACAGCCCCCTCACAGAAATTCACGAAAATGTCTGGAATGAAGAGAGCGTGCACTTTGTGCTATTGCCCAGATTTCACTCTCATCGTCCATGAGCGTTTCCACACATAATGACGTCGGATTTAAAGGCTGTCCGAATTTGGCACAGCAGTCCGAAGCTCCTTTCCTATCCATGATAAAGTTCTTACTGTTGACCCAGTGGAAGGTCAAGGAACAGGAGCTAGAAGCTGTTATTAAGGATATTCCTCTATCGAGTAAGGGACATCACAAGGATCCTATGCTAAATCAGCTGTGAGAGGAAGCATACAGGCTCCTTTTCCTGCCTCCTTCCTTACTGACAACACTATTTGTATAGCACTTATCATGCCAACCGCTGACGCACTTCTGTATGGCTGGAGAGTCCTTACTCAATAGGTCTTCAGATGGAGCCAATGAGAAATGTTATGGAAGACAAAGACAGTCATCCCAGAACACACAGCAAGACTGGTGGTACCTATCAGTTTCATGAAACTTGAAGCATAAAAGAAGCTAAGTCTGTGTTGATGAAAAAGACCAGTTTTTATTTTATTTTTTTCATTGAAGCATAGAAGGCACTGTTTAGGTTTAGTTTTTTTGTTTTGTTTAAAATAGCAGTTGATTGATGATGTACCTGCTTTTTAAATGAAATACTTATGAAAGCATCAGGACCTTGCAGAGTTGCAAACATACTCTTTCCCGCGTCTTAATTCACCCTGACACACACCTCATGCCAGGCCGCTCTCCTGATGATTCCACGCAGCTCGAATGAGGTGAAACTTAGTGCGAAGACGTGGCTCTGCATGCAAAATTAAAGCGAAGTTGATTTATCACAGGAGCTGATGTTGTGGGGAGTTTACCATGTAAGGATGGGGATACCAGATAGTCATGCTTATTTACACACATTTACACATAACACTCTTGCTTTTTTTTAAGACCAAGCATGCAGAAATCATCTTGGCTCATAAAACCTGTAGCATAGATCCCCTAAATCATTCATGCCTCACCAGATCTTTGACGTGTACCTCTTTTTTTCCTCCGATCTCCCCAAACTGTCTTTTGACACCCACCCACCCACCCACCCACTCCTGTGCTCCTTGTTTGTGTCCTATTCTCAGCCAAGTGTATTTTATGGTTCCTTCTGTTTGTTCATAAAACCTTTTTAATACCAATATTTGTTTTAGAAAACCTTCATTATTAATAAGATATTCAAAGCTCCAACATGACTTTATATTTTACATTTGAGCAAATAAAAGAAAGAAGGCTACAGTATTGTCATGTAGCCAAATTAAAAGATTGCTCAGAGCCTGTTCTAAAAAATGGAGGTCCTGTAAATTTAAAAGAAACAAAGCATGAACATGGAGCTCATTCTTTAAATATTATGACAGAGAAGAAGCACAATTTCTTTGCTGGAATTAGATCTTTAATTTTGACTTGAAATAGTAGCACAGACATGGAAGAAATTGTGATTTTACACATGCTCCACTAATAATCAACATCCATGCGTGCCAAAGTGCTGTCCAAATAAACACACGCAACCTAATCCTAATAATAAACCATTTTAGGTACAAGTGTAAACAAGCCACAAACATGTCTGTAAAGATGCAACAGAAATGCACACGCTGATTTGACATAATTTTGTTTGAATTCTATGTGTTTTAAAGTAGATTGCTGAAATATTAAAACTTGTGTATTTACCAATCCCAGAATAAAGCAGAGAACAGTGTGAACTGTAGCCTTGAAGGATATTTGCTACATTAGCCTGATTTGTTCTTTCCAGTACATGTTATTGTAGAATGTATATTAAATGTGATTTTACCAAGAAAAAAATGTATGTCAATAAAAATGTAAAAGATATTCCTTCATTGTGGGATAATATTATATAATTCCACCACCATTCATCCACCACCACACTTATTACTCTGGTAAATCAAGCTAATAAAAAGTTTTAAGGTAGAAATACAACCTTTCCTGTAAAATGTCACTTCTGAAGATTTGGGTATGTAAACAACGTGTGGTTTGCATGTTTGCAGTTGCTTATGACTTCAAGAAAGCATGAAGAGACATTTCACCACATGTCAAAAGCCATAACACATGACGGCATCTTAAAAAGCGTTGCATCCGCTTTCCTGCCTGTCTAACCAGCGCTTAAAACAGGCAACAAAAACACACACAGCTTTGTCTTTAAGAGCCCCCTCCCCAACCCCTTCAGCAAACATCTATGCATTCTGAAATGAATTCTTCAACAAGATCATTAGGCGAGAACTGGAGTTAACCATATGGACGCAGCTGCTGCTCAGTTCAGTCCATTTTTAAAAGGAACGTCTTTTCAGACATCCTGAAGGAGGCACAGCAGTGAGTTGATGGTTGCATCTAAGGAAAGCATCAGTGCTGAAAAACACACATGGATACAGAATATTGCTTATTTTCAGCTAGTTTAATATAGAAGAAACCGACTGTTTGAAGGCTTTGTGACAATGTCGTATTGTAATGTTCCAAGTGAGTGCACTCACCTTACCCACAACCGTCCTACACAAACAAAAACAGTTGCAAATTTAAACTTAAAATGGCTTAATGGTAAATTATACAATCCTCTTTTGCTTTTTCATTTTCTTTTTGATTCATACCGATGCATATGACATTCAAATGAATCCAGCCTGTATAATGTGACAGTTATGAGATGAGAGGCAGCATTGTGACTGCTTTTACGTCATTTGACTCAAAAAGACAGGAAGATTTAACATTGTGGATGAGATTTGGAGTGAGTTTGTGAAGACTCTGGACATTGTAGGGCTGTCATGGTTGACACCCCTCTTGAATGTCGCATGGGGCAGTGATTCCCGACCCTGGTCCTCAAGTACCCCTGCCCTGCATGGTTTAGATGTGTCTCGGTTCCAGCTCACCTGATTCAAATGATTGCATGACCTCTTTTGCAGCCAACAAATGCTACAGAAGCCTATTAAACATCCATTCATTTAAGTCAGCTGTGTGGCAGCAAGGAGATACATAAAACATGCAGTACAGAGGTACTTGAGGATGATGTGGTTTGTTGGCTTATTTGGGTCATGACCTCCAGCATGCACTGGAGCACTTTGCCGCTGAATGTGAAGTGGTAGGAATAGAGTCAGCTACTCTCTGAGGCCATGGTTCTCAACTAGAATAAAGTGGACTGCCCTCTCCGGGCTGGGGGTCAGTCTCTGTGGAGGAGTGGAGGAGTTCAAGTATCTTGGCATCTTCATCATGAGAGATGGTAGGATGGATTAAGAGATGGACAGATGGATTGGGGCTGCATCTGCAGCAATGCAAGCTCTACTCTGGTCTGCTGTGCTGAAAAAAGAGCTTAGCCAAAAAGCAAAGTTCTCGATTTAGTTGTTTCTTCTACAATCATGACCGTAAGAACGAGCTCTCGGAGCGTGGCAGGGCTCAGGCTTTGAAACAGGGTGAAGAGCTGCTTCTTTGCATCAAGAGGAGTTACTTGAGGGGGTTTGGGCATCTGATCAGGATGCTACCTTAGCACCTCCTCTGGGGAGTTTCCGGGCTTGTCCCCAGGGAAGACCCAGAACTCCCTGGAGGAACTATATGTCCCATCTGGCCTGGGAACACCTTGGGATCCCCCATAATGAGCTGGGGAGAGGGATGTCTGGGTTTATCTCCTGGACCTTTTACCCCCGTGACCCGATCCCAGATAAATGGAAGATGATGGATGGATAGATGCTCTGAGATGCTCAAAGGTTGGGTTGTTGTTTTACAATCTAACTGTGCTTTAAACTTCTCCACAGCCTTATCCTGGAGCTTCCAGGTGTCTTCTATGGTCTTCCTGATGCTGTTGTTGTCGAATGTTTTCTAAGAAATGTAGCATTAAGAAACATGTGCACGCCCACACTTGCAGACATATAACACTCGAGCAACACTATTGAAAATGCCTTTATTTGGGTGACATTTAATTGAACTGAATAACATATTACACAGACAGATTTCCAGAAAGCAATCTTTATTACTATAAAGTTGCTATGTTTGTTTTAATGCATTTGAATACATGTTGAAGTCATGGTCTTTAAAGTTAATGATCTTTTCCTGTTCAATTAAAACTCTGAACTTCCGAACGTAGAGAAATCTCTGCAGCCCAAGATGGAAAGATTTGGAGGCCTTCCCCAGTTGAATTCCCCATTCCTTTCCCAAACTTTTTCCAAAGCTATGAGGGATATTTAGAAAATCCAAACTGGACTTGAAAAAAGATAGACTTGAAAAAAGATAGACTTGAAAAGTTTTCAGAGCAAAAGAGAGAAACAGTCTGACACAACTCAAAGTCAATTAATAATGATCTGAATTTTCATTCTAAGCTTCAATCAGAATTTCCCTATTAGTAGTTAGATTGGTTTGTCTTGTTTCATCATTGGATTACTAATTGACATGCATGTGATTACTAACAGGCTAATTATTGATTCAGTTTGAGACTAAACAAAACCATTCAATTTCCAACCAATTTCTGTGTAATGAGACTGATATGTTTTACCAGCTAAATACTACGGAGGACCATACTCCTTTTGTGATCACCGACCTGCACAGAGTAACTGCACTTAATCATATTCTTTGAAATTATCATCATTTATTGACGCTCTTGTGGAACCAACAGGAGAGAAAATAGTAAAAATAACAATTCTGACAAAAAAGACAGTTTTGACAGTTTTCAAATATCTTTGACTGGAATTCATTTTCATCACGATAAATCCAAAACATTATGATAAAAACTTTTTTACAATAACGATACAATAAATACCCATCCCTATTATCAATTAATGATGCACCATTTATGATCCTTATCACTTCCCTACACTCTGATGCTACTCATGCATTATGTTTAAACTTTAGGGAGGCACTGAAGTCGTTTTTTTTTTAGATGTATCAGAGTAAAGGGGCTGAACAAACCTAAACTAAGTTACAAAGTCATTTATCAATTTCCAGTTCATTCGCAATGATGTTACTTTGTGTTGTTCTATTTTAAATAAAATTCCAATAAAATATATATAATTTTATGGTTCTGACAACATGTGAAAGTAGTTGTATGGTATGAAATGCTAGATGCTTTCGCATTTTCCATTAATTACCTCCAGTCGTTTATGGCATATTAAGCATACACTAACAGTCAAATTTCTATCAAACATTGACATTTTAATGCTTAATTGATGAACATAGCACCAGAAATTGTCAAAGGTCAAAACAAGATGCAAGGAAAGAGATTATATGCACGATGTAATAAAAAAAAAATCTGACAAGAATAAATGAAACAACCCAATGTGTTGCGGTCTCAAATCCACAGGGAGCTGTACAGCTGGACACCAGGCATATGGACTAAAACCAACCAGGTTTTTTTGTGGCCTTCAATTTTACAAATTGTTCTCTGTGCCGGTTTATCCACACATGCTGTCTTCTGAGATAAAGCCAGGCTGAAGGGGGCCTGGACCACATGCTGCGACTCCAGGCTTAATTATGCCAAGCAGCAGACTGAAAGAAGCGTTGTCAGATGCTTCGGTTGACGGATCACTCTGCTGAGCCTCTACAGGGTGCGCTCTCACCGTCCAGCAGGCCAGCCTTTACAGCAGGACTGCTTCCCGGTCGACTTGCAACTCTAAAAACGCCCCTGGTTTGTTTGGATTCTCCTTGAGAAGCTAGTGAGCATGAGGGAGGAGAAAAAGGATTAAAGGAAGCACTTTTGGGGAGAGGCGTGTAAATAACATTATAAGAGGGTATATACACAAAAAAACAAAAACTGCAATGGGTGGAAGCATGAGCAGAGAAAATTTGCTTTTTAGTTTTCCTTTTACCACAACTGTGCGGCTCTGGTTTTTTTCCTGCCAAGTGAGCAGCACAGACTTTGCATAGCTAAGCATTTATTTTATTGTTCCTGTCACCAGAGTCAACACCATCTTTGTTGAATAGTCTGAAACCAAAGCACCCGCCACACAAATGGAAAATTGACATGCTCTGGTGAAGAAATGTTGATGAAAAGATGACCTGGCGATATGAGCCACTCTGTAGGCTGATAATGAAAACCGTATGAGAGCTGCCATTATGTACAGAGTTACAGTGTTCTTGTAACCCATATGCTAATTAATGCTGATCCCTGGCTCATTATGTTGATTTATAGCAGACCTTCAGGAGAGCTGTTGACTGCAGAAAAAAAACGTGCTCCATTAAAAGACATGACGTTAGCATTACTCGCTTTTGTGTTGTTGAGTGTGGCTCAGAAAAGCCTTTGTATATGAGTGATGGTGAAATGTTCATATAATTCAAACTGGAAGCTGCAGTACTCTGAAACCAGAAGCGTATAGTTTTATGTGATTGCAGCTATCATCTGAAAATAATCTGTGCGCCACTGATGGCTATTTTCCAAACCATAACTTTGATTTTCTATTCTCTGCTCTGCCATTATTTCCCCTCAATGCTTAATATTACTCAGCTTTTAGAGAGCTGAAGTTACGGGCAATCTATCACAGCAACCTATTTTTGTCTCACAGTCTAATTATCAGAGGGTAATTCATTTAGAACAATAAGGCTCTAGTGGCACTACTGTGCATTTAGTGATCATCAGTTCCTTCTAAAACATATGAGACTGATTACCTGAAATTTCACAATTTTGCAGTACCTTTAAACACTAGCTAAAAATGAGAAAGCCTGAGACCCCATAAAGTCATTGGTGCAGATGATGTTGCAAATACACAACAAAACTATGATTTAATATTATATTTTTACTATCCTGAAAAAAAAACACGTCATGTATCGTCATCTCCTGCACATTTGTTAAGGAAGATGCAAGAAATTTTGAATTGAATTAACTTTAAAGGTGCATAGCCACGTTATTTGACTTTTTTATGTCAGTAGCTCAAGTTTTTATGAAAGATTTTCACGTCCTGCTGGCATATTAGTTGTTATTTTGGTGTTTTGTGTTTTGCTTTTGCTCAATTTGTTAGTAAATAAAGCTTTTCCTGTATATTTATAATAACAACGGGAGTGCGTCACTGTGCATGTGCAGAGGTAAAACCAGGAAGCGGCTAACGGCTATTAGCATCTCCCAGCGAAACTATGAAGGATGATCCAAGATCCAGTGAAAAAAAGGCTCGGTCCTGCATTATTTAATACTGTTTTATTATTTGAGCAAACCGGCATTATAATAGTTCTCCGATACTGCCGGTAGATGGCACCACGTCTGTTTATATCCGTTGTGGGGCTGTATTTAGCTTCAAAAAGGACCATAAAAACACTACTAGGATGGAGGCTTGGTGTATATAACCTTATTCTATTATGATCAAACGTTTTTTAAGCAATTAACATGGCTATATGCCTTTAAAGCTAGAATGTTCAGAAAACATACTGTTAATGTTTAAAGGTTGCAGCACACGTTTTAATATTTTTCCATCCATCCATCATCTACCACCAATCCAAGACTGAATCACTGAGGTCCAGAAGACAAATCCAGACATCACTCTCCCCAGCAAAGCATTTCCAAGCCATTTCCCAAGGTATTTTTAAACCAGAAGGGATAAAAATATAATAGTCCCTCCACCTGGTTCTGGCTCTACCCCAGGGTGTCCTCACACCAGTACAGACCTGCCTAAAGAGAGCAACCAAGTAGGAATCCTTATCATATGCCTCGACTATCTCAGCCTGTTCTTTTCGAGCAGCAGCTCCACCCTGACATCAATCCTCATGAATAAGCTTCTTACCCTATCCATGGCTAAATCCAGCCACCCTGGGGAGGAAGCTCATGTTTAGCTTCTCTGGATCTTGTGCATTTGGTCATGCTCCATCAAATGGGCATGGGTAGACTTGAGAGCTTTCCCTTCTGGCTGAGCTGTTCTTTACCTCTACAGACCAAAGTACTGCCTACATTACTGCCTAATTCATCTAGCCATCTTCTACTCCAGCCTACCATCACTCATGGACAAGATACGTATATAAAGGAACTCCTCCACTTTAGGCACAGACACATGAAGTGGCAAGAATGAGAGTCGGCAAAGGAGCCGACTCTCATTCTTGCCACTTCATGGAAGGCTGTGGATCGCTCCAGTGAAAACTGAAGGTTGTGGGCAGAAGGTGCGAATAGAATCACATTGTCTGCAAAAAGCAACAATCAGACACCTTCTTCCATTACTGCACCTTGAGATCCTGTCAATGGGATGGACTAAACATGTAACACAATGCGCCCCATGGTTCTAAGAGTTATTTTCACATCCCAACCAGTGTGGAACTGAGCACACACATGTGGGAATACCAGACTCCTCCCATGACCCGCCTTGATTTACATACAAATATATGCAGTTAGATGTAAATAAGCCATGGATGAGCGATTCTCATAGCTGCACTGTTAAAAGTCATGTCTTCCTGTGGAAAAAAAGAGTAAATGATGATTCGCAGACACTCTTAAATGAGATATGCAAAAACAAATCCTCAGCAAAGACTGATATTTTATATGGAAAATAAAACATATATTAACAATGTCTACCACTTCCATTGGTCATATACACTTTTATTGTAAATGAATGCAGAGCTGCATTGAGGAAAGACTGAGACTGTGGTGTGTTAAACTTTACTTAATATGTGTATTCACATTAGAACTGAAAACACAGCTGCACTCAGGGGCTTGGTAGAAAGCTCTGAAACTCCTGTTAACCAACAAAAAAGGAGGACACTCATTTTAACTAGTTACAAGAAATGTTGACGTAAAAAAAAAAAAATGGTGTCTTCATGGCACTCACACATGCACGCAGGCTTCTTGTGTATCAGGAGCCTCAACATTGGAATAATTACGTATATTTACTTACCAAGATGCCACCAAAAACCACTTTGTGCCACTTTGTAATCGGTTCCAAACCGTGAGAATAAATAAATTGCACCAGGCCAGCTCAATGCAATGTCAGGCGAAATGGATGTAAATGCCACCTCTTCACACAGATATCTTGCTTCCGTGATGGTGCTTTTATAGCAATACAGTAAATGCACAATTGATTTCTTCAATTATATCAAGAAAACCAGCACTAGCGGCAGACTGAATGGTGATAAACCTACCATATGGTTGATTTCATTTGAAAAAAATTACATGTTATTTTGAGCTTCAGTGGCATGATACCAATCGGTCTGCTAGGTCCTTCTAAAATGCTTCAAGACGGGTGGCAGACCCAAGCACCTAAAATGGTCTCTAAATACAAACAGCTTTCAATTGTATATAAATGGATAAATTAAAGGGGACATGTCATGCTTTGTTTTTCTTCCTTTTCACATTGAAATCATTCAGTTGTGATTTATATAATGTGAAACAGCAACATTTTGGTCTGAATTCCTTGTTTATTTCCCCCACATTCCCCCTCTGCTCTTTAAATCTAAAGGAGGCCCTTCACACCTTGCCCCCCCTCCAGGGCACATTTCCTTTTTGTGGGATGCTGGGAGATGGTGTAATGAACAATCAATGACTTATCCACTTGTAGCTTTGGCATCCTTCAGCTTGGACTACAAAATCACTCCGAGGAATAAAAAAATGGTGGATTCACAAAAGTGGTTGGCCGGACATCTATGACCTTGTTTAGCAATTCCACAGCAAATACTCTGAGATAATACTGTGACAAATAATAATAACAAAAAGGTCATAGAGAACAGAAAAATCTGAAGGGTTTGACAAATAGGACCCAAAAAGAATCTAAACATATCTGTGCAGCACCTGGAGAGACTACATAAAAATATTCTGCACCCCCGGAGACTGACACAACCAATGTATTTAAAGGCTTCAAAAGTGGATTTTGCAGCACATTTCCCTTGTAATTGTTTCTCATGTGTCCCAGGTGTGTGTAATAATTCTTTTCACATCATCAAATGTTTTGCATCGTACAGTCAAGGTTTTGCCCAAGGGGCCAATAACACTAGACATGTAACTATGCCTGTCATGGAGCTGCCATGGAGCTACTCACATTTTCATGAGTTTAGTCAGTTCATTATTAATACATGCAAAGGTCTGCATGGAAAACTGTGAGCACAGGTTTTTGTACATATGGGCCCTTTGGTAGTTCTGGATGATGCCCCGGGACTATTGAGATGATTATTTTTGATATATAATGTTTCAAATCACGTTGGGGAAAAATATGCATGATTTACAATTTACAGTTAGATCAGAATAGGCTAGATAGAGAGACTATTAAATTTACATTAAACTATGGGTCATATAAGTAGTGTGAATGTTTTCCTTAGTATGTCTACACAGGTGCGATTTGTAAAACCTGTCTTATGTGAATTCAAGTGGATGTGGGCACTTAAGCCAGCCGGTGTCCAAAGCCTTTGCAAAGGCTGCCTGAACTCTTGGGGAGACCCTACGTCAGTACGGCCTTAGCTTGAGTCTTAGCAGGGGCCTTACTGTTTGGAATCTTCTCCAAGTGCATAGGCAGGTTTTATCCAGGTATTGTGTTTCTGCACTTGACTGATAATCAGTATACTACCTTTTTTTCTGGAGTCATTTTAGCCACCCACCCACACACACGCACTGACATCAAGATCAATCCTTTTGTACGTTTTTGAGGTCGAGCTTCTGCAATTCTTTTCACTGCCAAAATTGCTCACTATTATCTCATCCAAATACCTTTATATGCTCTTTTTTTAATTTTATTCCACAAATAACATTTCTGCTTTCTAATGTGCATGCAATCTTGTCTATACAACTCACACCTTTCATGGCTATTGCAATGTTGGAATTCCTCTCAAATAAAAACTTATTAAAACGTATTTCTGTCGCAGGACCATTTTGGATGCTGCCACTAACAACAAAGAGCACATCAATCTTTGTATTCTCAGGTAACCAGACTGCGAAGATCATTAAACATCAAACCAAGCCCCTCTTGCTTCTGCACCTCTGCCTGGTCAGTCAGAAAGCTTCTGATTGGATATGTGTTTATTACAGACCAAGTAAGGCCTAGATAACACCCTCTTTCCCCCTCCCCTCCCGGCTTCATTCATTATAGATCACCTGCCCCCACCAGCCGGGCTTCATTACTCCCTCATTTACAGCTCCTCTTCTCCTTCATTTGCTGACTACTGTTTTTTTTCACAGGAGCCTAACTGGCCTCCTGGTACAGCTGTCTCAAACCCCCATCAGCTTCCATCCTTTCTTTTTCTTTGTTCTCCTCTTGCTATCCTTAGACCCCTCTACTCTCCAGAATTCTTGCATTTTACCACAATGTGCTTTAACCCCTCACTCAGGCAGCCTCTCTCTTAATGATAAATGATTGAAAGCAGTGCATTGATTGACTTATAATGCTGGAGTCAGCCTTTTTATGGTCACTGACCCAGGAACTGGAGTTTCCTCAGGTTCTGACTGCAGAATATTACATACAGATGCTTCTCCCAATGGGTCAGGTGAGAAATTACCTTATTTGTACTGTTTTTTTTTTTTTTTACTGTATACTTGCACGTCGATTATTCTTACTGCATGGCTACTTAAAACAGTATCCTAGAGCCATGCAGATAGCTGTCTAGTCAGTTACATTAGAAATCAGAAAATATGCAACATGAGGGCCCAAAATTTATCTTTCTCCCACATAAAAGTATTGCGGTTGAAACCAGACCGTTACTCTGACTGAATAAAAGCACATATAACACTTTTTCCACTGTCTGACATTAAATCAGACTAAACCTCTCCTGTTAAAGGTCAATTAGGATTACCATATTAATTTCTATTCGTAAAATACCAGTGCCTGTATTCACAAAGAATCCCGAGACTAAAAGAACCTCTGAGTGAAACTTCCTGAATTCAAAGATTTTTCTTAAAATTGTACCTCAGTGAGATAAAAGCTATTCACAAAGCAGCCTATGCGTTACGAGAGCTCCTAAAATGAAAAAATGTTAGGGGTAGTGAGGAGGACATTTAACGAGCCGAAGAGTCTCTTAAGCAGGAAAGATGGTGGAAACAGAGAGAGCTGATTGGCTGATCCAGCACCTCAACAGTGGAGGACATGAGCACATAAACTTCTTTAACAATCATACAATTACAATATGTAGATAACACAAACTTTATTATCCCCATAGAGGGAAATTAATTAGTGTCAGGCCCGACTCTTTTAATGTAATGTTATTCAGGATAAATAAATAATAGGAAAAACATTGAATAATCCTGAATGAATGTACAAAGTACAGATGATTTTTTATATAATTTACATTTACAGAAATTCTCTAAATAATAACATTTTAGAAGAAATGGAAAAAATTGCAGAGAAATAAATACATAAATACACACTCTAGATAAGAGGTGAGAAAGTATTTTCTTTAACAGCCTAAATGATCATCTAGAATTTTGCTTGTGTGAGTATCACCTCAGCACCGAGAGCTTCTCACAAAGCACCAAGACTCACAGAGAAAAAGTTGCATTCATCTGTGCTTCAAAGTCTGCCTGTTTGTGCCATGGATCCATGAATCAATTTACCTTTCAACACCCCTCTCTTCTCAGAGCTGTGTGGGACAGAGATGTTTTTTTTCGCCTTTTTTTTCTTTATTTTATGTTGGTCGTTTTACCAATTCGATACGCTTTATACAGGCCAGCAATCACAGTAAAATGCTGACGTGAGAGCACATTAATATCAAGTAGATCAAGTAGTAAAATGACGAGTATGGTGAGTAAACAGAAAGGAAAATCAAAATAATGATGACACTGTAAATAAGGTGCATTCATGCATTTTAATACTATGAAAATTATTTAATTTTGCCAAGTTTCCTCATCATGTCACACATTTCTTAATCCAGTCTAATCGGTTAATTTCTCTCCTTTGATTACTATGAGCGCATTGGTGTTTTTTTGTTCTTGTACTATCAACGACAGCTCTTAAAAGACAGCATCACACCTAGCAACGGGTCAACCACACCTCCTCACTAAGATAAAAATGTATCTCATCTCCTTACTCAGAGTCGCTCTCAGCAGTGATCTGAATCGCTCTTAAGATAAGATTCCTAGGTAGGAATTTTCAGGCTAAGATAGGAGCTCTCTGAGAGGACTGTGAGAACCTTTGGGATTACGGGCACAGAATAATATCTGTATTTATTGAGAATTTCTCATTACTTTACAGTCTGTTTTACAGACGCTAAAGTTACTACCAGCTGTGGATATTTATAGGCAACATAAACATTGCTTCCTTTTGTGACATCATGGCACAAACCCAAAAGAAATCAGCAAAGATATCTAGTTTTTATGTCATATCCACTGAGACGTGTTAAGATCTGTGCTGTTTGGGTGCTGCTTTCTTCTCCTCCTCCTCTCTGCAGGGTGTGACTGGCAGGTGCTGCTCCACAGCTGTTTTCCATCTACCTCTCATCAGTGGTGCTTTATTAGGAGCTGGAACCAGGAGGAAGGCAACAGATAGTTAGCGCTTCCAGTGTGATGTGCTGGTGTTGTTCCAGTTGCCTCCAAATCCTGACCCTAATCCATCTCTTGTTGAGAATTCCTCTGTGTGGACTCAGCTGTAGACTTCCTCCCCTCTGAGTTCTTCCTGTGTGAGGTTCGGTTCTGCTCCGCTCCACTGAGCCAGCCCAGTGGGGGGACTCACCTCCCCCTGGTACCATCCTCTGGTCCTCTTCTCTAAGCTAAGAGCATTCTGTTTCATTTGCTGGGTTCCTGTAAAACCTCTAGATACTGACTTACTTCTCTCCCTCAGTGCTACGCCGGTCCCGTCCCAGTCCTGACACCCTATCTCCAGTTACCTTCAAATAAAGCTCTTAAAGTGCTTCCCTGTCTCTGTGAATGGTGTCTGTTATCATAGCAATTAGCCTAGCATTATGAATTAATAAGATTTCCAGATTCCTGAGAGTGTCTCATTTATCTTTTCAAACAATGATGTGTTAATATAAACACCATGGGAATTTGCAGCCATCATACTGAAGTTGTCTTTTGTCATTTAGATCTTAACACATTTCGGTTAGATGTTTGGAGCCACCGCAGACTGAACGTAAAAGACTGAAGATGTTGGCTGAAGCTGGAAAGACTGTTCACTGTGACACAAGTCATGAACTATAATGAGTAAAAAGGCCACTCGGATATAGCCTTTACAACATTTTCTAACTAGCAGGTCTAGTGTTAGAAATTTGCTGCTGACAACAGACAAAGTGGACCTGACAACCCAGCCAGCGCAGCGCTGCACAAAGACGCTAGACCCAGCGGCAAGCACAGCGCAAACCACATCCTGTCTGAAAGGGCTATAACACCTTCCACTACAGTAGTTCCCTCATAGTTGGTGAAATCAGCACCAGCAGTCGAAGATCCTGTCTAACACAAGTTTCTTGCTCTTGGCTTTAGACACCGTCAATGTGTCCGTCACACATTCCTGTCTCCAAGCTTCATCAAGGGATCTTCATGCTTCCACACTGTTCTCCTGAGCTCTGTTGAGGTTCCTTACAACTTCCCGCCACACTCACATGCTCTCTTGAGGGTTCTAGCAGCCCAGGCTTTGCATGCCAGGAGTCCTTCAAGGGTTCCAGCTAATGCAGCATCCCTCTCATGGGCTCCTCAAAAGCTTCCAGCTGCCCCAAACCCTTTCTCAATGTTCCACCAATATTCTTTGGATGTACCTCTGAAGGTCCACTATAAGCTCCAGCATTCTGTGGACCAGTCTAACTTCTCGATGCCTTTTTCTTGACCTCCTGACAATGTTCTCTATTTTCATGTCTCCTGTTTGGCCATCTGACAAGGCTCTCTGTGGGTTCTCAATGCATCCTGGCCAGCATCCCCCGCCACCACAGCTGGTTTATGGGGTTCCTGCACATCCAGGCTCCAAGGCTGCTGGCATCCAGGGCTCCTGTGCCAGCAGCATCCGGTTTAGTTTCTAAGACTCCTAACTCAAGCCCCAGCCATTCTAGCATGGGACTCTGAGGTCCTTTGGTGGACCCAACACACTCCAGAACTCTCAGGACAACCTTCAGGTCGCCCTCCAGAACTCTGGTTTTGTTTTTCATTTCTTGACTTACTGCTGCCCAGTTCAGGTAATTATTTCTTTGTTTTTGTCTTGTTCCTGTATACACTCTGGTCCTACTAGAAACCTCTAAACCCACATTCCAAAAAAGTAAAAAAAAAAAAAAAACAACTTGACTTTTTTTCTGAAGCTAACTTCGGAAAAAAAGTCCAGTTGTTTTTTTTGTTGTTTTTTTACTTTTATGGAATGACCATGACCAGGATGACTGAGCATTTTCACCTCTAAACCCACACATTACTGCGCCCAAAGGTTGTTACTTTATATATATATATATATATATATATATATATATATATATATATATATATATATATATATATATATATATATATATAATAATAAATGCTGGCTCTGCACCTGCAGTGGCACATTTAAAAACAACCAATCATGCCTTATACTCTCACGTTATTATTCGTTGTTGTTTTCAACTCGGGTGGTGGTGCTTCAAATTATCTCCCTCAGAGGAGGGCCACTTTTGGAGTTTGTGCTTCACCTCTCTGCAAATTAGCATCAGTCTGTGTGGATGGTTATGCACCCTATAAAGATATTCTGTGTCTACATGAAAATTAAAATGCAAAGATTTCTCAAGCTAATTGGAAGCAAGATGGGAGTTGCAATTGTGTGCAAGTGCTTTCTACTTTATTGATGAAATGTACAGTGTAAATGTACTTGCGGGTTGGACTACCCTGAAGGCATGGCTCCAGGGAAGGGGTTAAGTGCTGGGGGCTGCTGTGATTAACTGTGTTTTTGTTTTTTGTTTCAGGTATTTCTTGCATGCTCACTTTGTCTTTGACTGACTCGCTTCTTTCTTCTGTCGGCACCCCAGCCTGCCAGTAGGTAGGAGGCAGATGGCTTCCTTTTCATTGTCTGGTTTCTGCAGGAGGTTTCTTCCTATTAAAAGGGTGTTCTCTGCTCTGTTGTCCCCTACGGTTTTGTGCCTTCTCCAAACAGGAGTTTGAATCCAACTTGAGGTTTAATGCAGTCTGTTGGCTTCATTTGCAGCACAACATTTTAACTGTTTTGGATTTGGTTATTGTCTATTTAACTTAATTTTATAAAAATGCATTAAATTTAGATTAAACCAGACGCTATTGAATAAGATTAAATTGGACTGTTTTGGGTTGCATTTGAAACCAAATACATTGAAATAAAGCAGACTGAATTAGACTGAATTAGACAAGCTTAGTAAAAAGAAAGTAAGTGAAACTATATGCAAATTTATTTATTTTGGATCCATTTACTTTGTGCAGCATTTTTATATGACCTTTAGGTGAATAGGTTATTATTCTACAGAGAAATTATCAGCATCTTGTAGGTATCGAATTTTCTCAAATCTGATTTCATTGTCCTCACAGGAGCCTACAAGTCACAGTAAAACATTAACATTTTTAACCTGAATATTCTTTCCACTTTTGTGCACAAGGCAAGGCAAGTTTATTTAGAAAGCAGTACAATCTACATTACTAATACAAATGGACCAAAAAGGGGAAAAATAGAAGAATAAAAGCTATTAATGGATTTACAGTCTTGACGTGGAGTAGCTGAACATCGTCTCTGGGGCTGGTCTACCTGCTTTGGATGCAGTGGTTGGTTTCACCTCAGCACTTGCTGCTTTTTGAGAAGAGTAAGACTCACAAACTCTTCATAAACACCAGAAAAAGTCACTAGAGTTATGTTCAAACCTGAAACTTAAATCCCATTCAGCACATCTCTTAATATTTGAGTATGGTTCAAATGATCCTCATGGTGATTACCTGGAGAAAATATACCCATCCACTAGTGCTCACTAAAGATCCTACCTGCCTTTTCTACCCAGCCACCTAAGTTCTTGGTCTGTCTGTCTCCCCCTGCCAATAAACACTATTGGAAGATTAGTAGACTCCGAAAGGAAAACATGAATCAACACCACATTACCTTTTTGCTTCTGATGTAGTCATGCATTTGAGTCAGAAAAACAGAACTTCAAACCTGATAACCTCCTTATCAAGTCAATAGGTAAGTTGTGGAAAGGTCGATAGAGATACAAGAAATATCAGTGAACCTGTGTGTCTAAAACAGACTACACAATTTCTACAATAGCTTTGATAATTACAGCTTTGCATCTGATTATTTTTAATTACCATGTTGAACCTATGACTTCAAGCTGAGCACAAAATACAAATTATACAGTTAATTATCTGTATGTGAGCCCTGATATCGTAAAACGAACATGTTGATGTGCCTCGGAAGCCATGGCTGTGCACTTTTGTGTATGTAAAATAACATTTAGAAGTGGGACACGTAAAGTCTAGATCCTTTGGCACTTACATCCAAGATAGAAATAATTACAATTTAACCTCAAAAGCTCAACATCCTTCTAATTTGAGAGATAATTACTATAAGGGCCAGGAGCAACCGTGTAAGGTAAAAGAGTTATTTAATCTCAAGATTGACAAACGTTGTCAGCAGTCTTAAAGGGGACACAGGCTTTTCAGTTCTTGCTTTTTACATTGAAATCATTCAGGGTTGGTCTATATAATGTGGAACTACAATTCTTTGGTCTGAATTCCTCATTAATTTACTGCCACGTTTCCCATTTTAGCCCTGTTCTGAAGTGTCTAAGAGGAACTCGTGTGGTGCGGTCTCTTTAAATCTAAAGGATTTAAAGGCACCCCGCCCACTCCAGTTTGCAGACTGTTCCACTCCAACCTGTTCAGCCATTTTTGTAGCATTCTGGGGGGCAGTTTAATGAGACTGAACATTTTCCACTTGTAGCTGCAGCATTCTTTAGCTTGGACTACAAAGAAAACTCCAAAAAATAAAAAAAATAAAAAATAAAGAAATAAACCTTGTTAAGCAGTTCTGCAGCAAGTACTAATTGTTCACAAATTGTTCAGAAAAAACATAATAGAATACAGAGAAAACTGAGCATCTTAAAAAATATGACCCAAAAATAATATAAAGATATCTATGCAGCACCTGGTCAGACTACGTTCACATTTTCTGCATTTCAAGAGAGTCCAAGTACACAACAAAATGTATTTAAGGGTTAAAAAGTAGATTTTAAATGATAAGTCCCCTTTAACACCTTGTCTTCTTTCTATTTATACAAGCTGTTTTTAGAGTTTAGAC
Source organism: Fundulus diaphanus (assembly GCA_037039145.1). Taxonomy (NCBI): domain Eukaryota; kingdom Metazoa; phylum Chordata; class Actinopteri; order Cyprinodontiformes; family Fundulidae; genus Fundulus; species Fundulus diaphanus. Next base: position 35,460,149 of record CM073128.1, read on the forward strand.
CATATTCAGTTTTAATTTCAGTCCCGGCTAAAAGACAAATGAATGAGCAGATTGCTGAAAGGTATTAAACCTTGGCAGAGTGCATTGAAATAAACAAAAAAATAAATAAATAAATAAAAACACAAATGGTGGGAGGAGAATCCTCTGGAAACATTAATTAAACACAGAATTAGAAACTAAGCCATGGATAAATAAATTAAAACAACAACATACCAGGTGGATAAGACACAATCCAAAAAAAGTGAAGCCATCAGAGAAGATCAAGGACGAGTTCATGACAAAAACAAATGAAGGTATGTGAGCCTGTGGACTTCATGGTAAACAGGTGAAGGACAGATGGAGGAAGCAATCAAAAGCCTGAAAGAGAAACATACAGGGGATGCAAAACCCCTGAAAGCACACTGCACGATTAAGGTATAGAAGAAACACAGAATGTCCAGAAACAAAAGGGCAATTCAGATCAAGAATGGGAGAAAACACAGGGAAATGCAATCCAGACATATTTACAACAGCAAGAAGGTGCCAAAATAACATGAAAAACTTACTAAACAGTTGAGGAGGACAAAGAAGTAGATAAATGCATCCCTAAAAGTACATTGTGCATTGTAGACTAATGTAAGCAGATCTGAAGAGGTTTGTTCAGGATGCAGCACATTAACTCGTAAACCAGCATCATCGTACTGCTTTGCATTTAAATGGAGTAGTAAGCTACTCTGTGAAAGGTAAATAACGCTCAAGCATTGCCTTCCCATTGAATTCAAACTGTAGCCTACATAATTTAGTCACCAGCGAACCAATTCTGCCACAAACCTTTTGGACATCTCAAAAAAACTCAGCAGTTGAGTGCAACAGCTCTCACATGCCATGTAAACTGCAACATTTGAGTCCATGCTGCAACATTTACACAACTGCTGGTATTGCAAGTGTCACAACAATAACCCAGTATTAACGTGGCCTAATCTAATCTTACACCACACAAATACTCTGCGCTGAAGAACAATCTGAATTCCACACCTTTCATCCCAGAACACATACACTATTCAAACCAGGAGCACTTCAAAAGAGAAAAAGACACTTTGGAAATTTGACAGGACTTTGTGCTGCACAAAATCAGCCTAATTACTTCTTAATGCTTTTTTCGATACAATATACAAAAAGAATATTCACATTTTCTGGAACAAGAAAGAGCAATGTTGACCTGTGCACAGCTAGTCTCAAAAATGACGATGTCCCTGAATTGTTGCTTGTGCGTCAAACAATTGTGGGAATGAGGAAAGGACCAATGGACAGACTTGGTCCTGGTCAGTCTCTCCGCTCCTGCACGCTATATCCCCGCCTGGTAACTGACTCTGGTTCATCATGTCATCCTTCATCCACTGTAACAATAAACTGTCGAAGACAGCTCTGTGTGTGCGTGCTCTGTCCGGGTTCATCCAAAGACAAATCATGACAATGGTCTCATCTCATATGTTATTTGCAAATTTTTAAGAAAGCTAAACGTATGTTAGGAGTTTAAAAATGCAAGTACATTTTCTCATGGGGATTGCAGATGGAAAAATCTGCCTTGGCCTCAGTATGTCTGCTGACTTTTTTTAACCTACTTTCCTAAATTAATTAAATCATGTGCCATGAAAAAAAATATAGAAAAAGTACAGCTTCAATAACTTTACTAACAAAGCTGAAGCAACAACAGTGTCTTGAAACTTTCCCAGTGAGTATTGTTTACTGTTACAGCTCATTTGTACTATGTGGTCTTTGCAGCTTAGCGAGCTGAGCCTAAATGCAAATAAAATCCCCTGTCACAAATGAAGGGGGGGAAAGCAAAGTTTACTCCAGAGGGCTCTCAAGGGGGGACGATATATTTTTCTCTGTTCCGCCTAATTATTCCTCAGAGTATCAGGGGTGGCTTGACGGTGTTCTCTGTGGATTCATTTCTCTCTAGCTTGGCCTAATTAAAGTATTAACACAATCTGATAAACTTTTGCCAGAGGACACTTCAAAAGAGAACACGGCTCACAGCTAAATGCATGCATTAAATATGTGTTCATTCTGATATAGCTGCTATAAAGGATACACATTTTCCCTTATTGTATTTATTTATGTTTTAGTGCACATGGTGGCCTGGAAAAACTATAAAAATGAAAAGTAGCTCTTACTAGTACTACATAAAGCCACTAACAAAAAGAGATGAGTCATATATATGAATGAATGTAAACTGCTTTGTGAAGCTATTCTTTCCCTACTGCCTCTTGTCATCTTATAACCACAAGCTTCAAGGCATTTTTGGGGGGATTTCATGTAAAAGACCAACACAAAATAGAGCACAGGTGCGAGTGGCAGAAAAAGGGTAAATAATTTTAATATATACATATATATCTATATATATATCTATATCTATCTATCTATCTATCTATCTATCTATCTATATATATATATATATATATATATATATATATATTACAAGTAGAAATCTGAAAAGTGTGACGTGCATTTTTAATCAGCGCTCTTCACTCCGATACCCCCAAAATAAAATCCAGTATAGCCAGTCCATAGAAGTTACCGGATTAGTTAAAGTACCCTTTTCAATGATCTTATCTCAGTATAAATACAGGTGTAATGTGAAGGCCTCAGAGGTTTGTCAGAGAATATAAGTGGACAAATAACACAAAGACTGAAAAAGATACAGTTGTGGAAAAGCTTTTAGCAGAATCTTGTCTTTGTCAAAAACAAAGAAGAAAATATAGGCAATAATAAAGATATTCTGGTTCCACTATTGAAAGAATGTAATTTAAAGTGCTCTTTTGAGATGGACACAAGCCACCAAGAATGTCTCATCTGCTCTTGTCAGATGAGACAAAAAACAAACTTTTTGGTCAACATGCAAAGTGCTACAAGTGGAAAAAAACAACTAACAGCTCAACACAGGTGAAAACATGGTGAAACAAGGTGGTGACAGCATCTTGCTGGGGGATGTCTTCATCAACAGGGGCAGGGAGGCTGCAAAAGATGAGACTGGGACAGCCCTTTCTGGTAGAAGAATAACATTAAAACTACAACCAGAGCTCAATAAAGTAGTTTGGGTATACAGTAAAATGGGACAGTCAATGCATAGATCAAATCCAATGAAACACCAGTGGAAAAACTTAAAAATGTATTTTGACAGATGTTCAAGCTCCATCTATTCTGACAGAACTTGAGCAATTTTGCAAAGAATAATGGGGCTAATTTTCAGTCTCTAGACGCAAAGCCCTGGTAGAGACATACTCCAAAACGTACAGCTGTAAAGGGAGCAAAAGTCTGTCCTATTAAGCTTCGACTCAGAGGCACGGAATATAAATGGATTTTTTAAAATCCTTTTCCTTGCACCTCACAGTTACGAGCCTGTCAGATAAAATGTATGGAAGTTTGGGGTTGTAATGTGACAGCGTGAAAATCTTTTACAAGGCCCAGGAAGCATTGCTTTGACATGGCAGAGAACTTCATTAGTTCCCTCAGCGCTCCACTTGTATCATCTGTCATCAGCTTTGTTCTTAGTTATACATCTATAAGGCTTTTAAACATCAATATATCCATCACTGATGTTGTTTATCTAAGAAATGTGAGGTAATGTTTTTCATTGCGTGTGTTTTTGTTCTCAGAACGTGATTTTGTGAAATAAAGTGCAGTGAAAGGAATTCCTAAAGCTCTTTATATGGGGAGTAAGCTCACTGTAAGGCACAAAAAAGGCTTGTAAACCAAGGGTGCTGCTTTGTGCAATAAACTGTTTGATGTTTATAAGCAGGCATCTTATAGTTTTTCTGATTTGAACTATGAAAATGACTTTGTTGTTGTGAAAAACGGTCTTTCATCATCTAAAAGGGATATGCTCTAAACCTATCTCTCACAGTCAGGCAATGAGTGACTATTTCATGTTTTTCAAACACCAGAAGCTATAGCTAATAGTCTTTTTACGCTCTTTCAAGGCTTTGATTTAACTGTAGACCAAACAAAATGCAACTCTGCATGAGTTTTGATTGTGGGAAAAAGGAAGGAAATCCATTACATCCTTAACACCCCATAATCATTTTTTAGATCTTGTCTAACAAGACTTAAGAGTTGACTGCAAAATCCGGGCCACTTCTGTGGCTCTTTACATTATTTGGCCTTTTAGGGGTTTTCCTGGCCAGGACTTTTGGGATCCACTTTTCATCTACATATAGCACCACCAGCCAGCAAAATGAGCTGAGGTCATTTAAAACTGCTGACAGTTTCACACAAGTTAAAGTTATACTTTGTCAGCATAGTATTTACATAATGACAAGGTTCAGATAAGGCCAGGTTGAAGTTTTTTTAAATACCTCTGCGGTTTTTCTGTTTTTATTTTAACCCTATCCATGGATGCTTTTAAATATCTTATTCCTTTCTTTCTTAACATTTGGCCCAAAGAGTAATTTTCACATATTGTCATTCTTTGAACATGAGTGTTCAAACACTCAAGTAATGTTTATATGCAACGCTTTTGGTTCATTCATGATACATAAAGAAATAATGTTGTCTGTGGCAAAGACGCCTTGTATATTTCTCACATGAGTCCTAAAAGCATTACCAGTCAGAAGTAAACATCTCACCAAGAGCACAAATGTCATATTTATTTTTTTTATACAGAAATAGGGTGCAATGAAGGAAAATCAGATCTTTTTTTCAATCATAAACAAGGATCATTAATAACTGGCTGAAGGTTTGACTATCCTGATCATAAATGGTAGTACTCTTTTAAACTGTCACGATCCACAGCTTTTTATGCTTTGGGTCTCACTTAGGGTCTTTCTACATTAGTACCTATGTTTGTGTAGGTACTAAGCATAACTTTCACCCACACCCAAAACCCATACTTTGTAGAGCAAGTTGCAAGTCACTTCTATTAGCCTGTGGTGAGCCTCTATTAGCTCACCACATCTTGCCTCTGAGATTTTTTTGCCCATTCCTAAAGCCAAAAGTGCTCCAGCTCCTTTATGTTGGATGGTTTCCGCTTATGAACAGCAATCTTCAAGTCTGACCACAGATTCTCAATTGGATTGAGGTCTGGACTTTGACTAGGCCATTCTAAGACACATGTTTCCCCTTAAACCACTCCAGTGTTGCTTTAGCAGTGTGCTTCGGGTCATTGTCGTACTGGAAGGTGAACCTCCGTCCCAGTCTCTAATCACAGGCAGACTGACAGGTTCTGGTCAAGAATATCCCTGTATTTAGCATCATCCATCTTTCCTTAAACAGTCCCTACAGCTGACAAACATCCGTGCCGTATGATGCTGCCACCACCATGTTTCACTGTGGGGATGTTATTTTTAGGGTGATGGGATGTGTTGGCTTGGCGCCAGATATAGTGTTTTTCTTGGTAGGCTGTGATGGCACACATCATAAAAACATTGTAAGGAGATAAAGGAATAAACTAAGAAATATAATTAAGGAATATTTACAGTAATAACTATAAAGTGAATTAAAGAGAAACCAAATTGTTGTAGGGTGTGCTCTTACTCTGTGTGGCTTGCCATCACACACACCCCCTCTTCAAGACTCTCGCTGGTACAGCGAGAGAGATAATCAGCAACGAGGTTCACCTTGCCTAGTATATGGTGCACCGTAAACTGAAACGGTTGCAAGACCAGGTATCAGCAGGTAATTCGTCCATTCGTGTCCTTCATCTTCTTAAGCCACTGGAGCGCTTGATGATCCGTCTCCAAGATGAAGTCTTTTCCTAGCAGGTAATACCGGAAAGAGTCTACAGCCCACTTGATCGCCAAGGTTTCCTTTTCCACTGTAGAATAGTGAGCCTCTCGTGGAAACAGCTTCCGGCTGATGTATACCACTGGATGACGGTCTCCTGGTTTCCTGAAGGAGAACAGCTCCCAGCCCCCGATCTGAAGCATCAGTCTGTACGATGAACTGTTCGCCAAAATTGGGACTATACAATACAGGCTGCTTACTTAATGACTGTTGGATGTTATAAAATGCTGCCACTGCCTCTTCTGTCCATTGTATGTGATTTGGAGAGCGGGATCCTGTCAGGTCAGTGAGCAGAGCTGCCCTGTGAGAGAACTGGGCAATAAAACGGCGGTAGAACCCAACCATGCCTAAAAACGACCTAAGTTGCCTCCTTGTTTGGGGAAGAGGGCATGATTCCATCGCCTTGATTTTATCAATCTGTGGCCTGATAACCCCTTTTCCGATGACATGCCCCAGGTATTCGGTCTCAGCCACGGCAAAGATGCACTTTGATGAATTTACTCAACCCAGGTGATTGATGGTGATCCAGAACAATGCGCAGATGTTCCATGTGCGCCTCCCAGGTGGTACTGTGAATGATAATATCATCCAAGTAAGCAGCAGTAAACTCAGAGCAGTTGTGCAATACCTGATCCATAAGTCGTTGGAAGGTGGCAGGTGCTCCATGTAATCCAAACAGCAAGACTGTGAATTGGAACAGCCCCCATGGCGTCCAGAACGCTGTGAATTCTCTGGATCGTTCGGTGAGTGGGACCTGCCAGTAACCCTTACACAAATCCAGTGTAATCAGATACCTTGCTTTTCCAAGGCCTTCGAGCAGGTCATCAATCCTGGGTGATGGGTAGGAGTCAAACATAGATATGGAATGTAGGTATCTGAAATAAATACAAAACCTAATGCTTCCATCCTTCTTAGGCACCAAGACCACAGGGTTACACGTTTAGATTTTTCATTGATCTTTAGGGACAGCATCAGATCCACTTCAGCCTTTAGGGAGACAGCAGGTGTTCTGGGATTCGTTGCTTTCTTCTCAAGTTCCAGGTAGAGCCTCCAACTTTCTTCCCACTTCTGGACGCCCTTATAAAGCTCCCTGTGATTCTTGTAATGCTGCTTCAGGCGCTGAATCTCAGCATCATGCAGAGCCAACAGCTCCTCATTAAAATCCTCACTAAAATATGGTGTGAAATCCTGTCGCTCATCAATGCTAAAAAAACACTTTTCCCAAAACACGGAGAACTCTGATCGGATGGCTTCTGTCACGTTTCGGATGTTTTGCAGCTGGAGCTTCTCCAAGTGCTGCACCTCTGTTTGAAGCGCCTCCAGGTTCCTCTTCCTGGATGCCCCCAAGTGTTCATTGAAAAGCTCCCTCTCCTCGTGGGGAACCTGCAGTTGGTCCCAAAGCTGCTGGATTTTCTCTCTATGACTCTTGCAGGTCACCTCGTTCTCTGCCTTACATTCCTCTAGCTGACAAAGGAGCAGTTTGAGAGCCGTGATGTTGTCCCTGGAAAGGAAAGGCACGGCATATAAACATTGTAAGGTGATAAAGGAATAAACAAAGAAATAAAATTAAGGAATATTTAAAGTAATAACTACAAAGTGAATTAAAGAGAAACCAAATTGTTGTAGGGTGTGCTCTTACTCTGTGTGAAGTGCACACATATTAACACTGCAAGGTCAATTCAGTTTATGTTGTATTAGTACTCCTTTTCTTTGTTTGAGTTACATGGGTGTTTGGTGTTTGGCTTCCCCTTCTGGATGGGCAAAAGGCGTGGCTAAGGGCCGGATCACTGAAGTGCAGCTCATGGCCTCATTGGACTGAACCAAATGCCTCATGCCAAGTGGGGGAGTCTTAGGGGGTGTTTTAGGTTTATTAGTAGTTATGTGGCAGCCATTTTGTTTTCTCCTACTGTGTGTCTATGGTTTAGCTAAACCAGTATTTAAGGGCCCTTGTGTGTCATTTCATTAGGTCAGTTTGGTTTGTGTCTGTCTGAGTTCAGTATTTTGAGTTGACCTCTTTTATTGGCATGCCGGTTAAATTCCTAACTTTGTTAAATATTTTTGTGTTTTTGGGTAAATAAAACCCACTTTTTTTTAACCCAACACCTCTGTCCTACACTCTGTACTGCTTGGTCCTTCGACATAGGCAAAAAGTTATATTTTAGTCTCATCTGACCAGAACAGCTTCCTCCATACATGTAGGGAGCTGACCACATGTCTGTTGGCAAACTCTAAATGCGCCTTCTTATTTTGGAGCTCTGTATGGCTTGTTTTGTTTCTATGAACAGATCCTCCAGTCTCTGCTGTAGAGTTCTGCAGCTCCTTCATAGTTACCTTTTCTGTGCTGCCTCTCTGCTTAATGCCCTCCTTGCCTGGTCTGGGAGTTCTGGTGGGCGGCCCTCGTTTGGAAGGTTTGCTGTGGTACCATGTGCTTTCCATTTAAAGATGATTCATTTGATGGTACTCTGAGACACCATCAAGTATTTTTTTTTATCAATACCACCCTCACTTTTACCTCTAAATAATTTTGTCCCTGACTTGTTTGGAGACCTCCTGAGTCTTCCTGCTGTGATGCCTCTTGCTAAGTAGTGCTGGAGCTGTGGTGCCTTTCAGAAAGCTTTATTTGTACTGACAGACCACACAGGTGGACTTCATTTCACTTATTTATTTTTTTTGTCTTTTGTGTGTCACTAGTGGCCTTTAATGAAAGTACACTGCCAGAGAGAGGGATGACAGGCAACCACTGGCCGGAGTTGAACCTGGACAGCCGTGGGTCACGTGCGTTTCTCCTTCACCACCACCGCGCCTTAATCATATGACTGTTGAAGGTAACTGGCTGCGTCAGAACTTTTTGGTAGCTTCATAGAAAAACGGGGTGGATACATAAGAACATGCTAATTTTAGATTTTTTTAAATAAATATTTTTTCTCATTTGACTCCACAAATTTTGCACACATCATCACATAAAATATGATTACAAAAGTGCTTTATAAATACACCTGCCTTGCCCTACTTGTGCAAGGTATCAGCGTCATGTTGGAAAAAACAGATGTCAATATTATCCCCTTCCAGTTCTTAATTTTTGGTGAAGTCAAAAATCTTTGGAACCAGTCCTCATTTTTCTTTATCCCGGACACCTTTTTCAATACAACCTGTATTATCAGCAGCAAAACGGTCCCTCAACATGATGCCACCACCATCATGCTTGACGGTTGGGACAGTGTTAGTTTGAAAGTCTCACCTTGACTTCTGTTGTGTGATTTCTAGGTTATTCCTTAACATCCTTACCAATGTTTTTTTTTATTATAGTTGATGATTTGGGGGAGTCACATGAAATACAGACATAGTTGGGTGCTTGAACACGAAATAATGACAAATACATTACAAAACTGATTTAGAAATGAATAAAGGAATGGCTCCAACTTCTGCTCAGGAACAAACCAATTTAAACTCCCCAACATATGTTTGTCCCCATCCTGCACCTCGGTTTTTATACACTAGTGCATTTAAGGCTTTTGGTTGAGGATACTCTGCTGGCAGCTAGCAGTGTGGTCCATACACATGCAAACCCCGTGGAGGGTGGGTGGGATGCTGGGCTTGGGGGTATGGTGCGGTTCTCGTTCTCCTGCACCACCTCTGCTGGTTTAGTGGGACTAGAGTTATCAGGATGGCCGAGGGGTTTCTGATGCCATCATGGAGGATGTTGTTTGTTCGGGTGCTTGAGCCATGTTCCTGAGTGGTGGGCTCCTATGTGGTGGCATATGGCTTCCAGGGCGGCCACGAGCAACAGAAGCTACCCTTGGCTCTTGATGGAGATCCGTCCCTTTTGACCTCCCAGGTCCTAGCATCCATTCTCCCCAGATGGGACAATAATGTGCCCTCCTTCTCTTGGTCCTTTGAGTTATGGATGCCAAAGCAAAGTTTTGGCTGCCCGGCATAGAGGGGGCTCTGGGGGGATCTCCCCTGTTTGGTTCTTGGCAGTTTTCCTGCTGAGGGTTGGTGTGGGCCCTGGGCCGCCAGGAGGACTGGGTCCTGGGGTTGGTTTGCTAGAGAAACTCCAGCAAGCTCCTCTATATGATATACCTGAAATGCTGTAACATGACGTGAAGAAAAAAGAAATATTTTTGTTGGACTCAACAGTCTAAAGATCAGTTCACTTTTGCTGTTTTGTGAAACTCAGAATATTCTGAAGGAGATATAAGGTGATAAAGCATTTGTTTTTATTTTTAATTCAATAAAGATTTATTCATGTAAATTTAAACATTCTCGTGTCTTTAATAGCACTGTTGCTTTACTTGTTCAGAACTCTGGACAGCTCCTGTAGCAGCCTGAGAGGCTGCAGTGATGTGCTGCTTTCTTACCATTAAGGTTCACTGGCAGAATGCCTTATTACTGCACATAGCAACACCAGCAAACAATAATTCAAACAATTCTAGCTATGCTTGAATTATATAAATTAAGCAAACCTTAAATCTTCCTACATGGACATGGAGACTCTCCCACTAAGAGCCTCCGTGGCCATTATTGCATTATTTTCTTATACACTGGCTTCTAAAGTGTTGTATTGTTCATTCTGATGTATGTATTCAAACAGCTCTTTTGCAAATCATTTAGAATTAGTAATTCCACATATTATTTTACAAGTACCCTAAAATGTAAAAGTTTACCATCAATGCTTTTATGCAAAAAATGCATGTTAGGTCAAACCCAATATTTTCTGTTTCAGCCTGTAAACTAAACCCAAGGGCTGTTTGTACAGCAGTCTAATTCCATTGCCTTAAATGGGTTATTACAAGTAAAATGTTTGGTTGAGGTCACTGCTTAGCAGCCAGGCAACACCATTCGCCCCTAAGGTCATTAATTACAGACCAAATGGGACTGTGTTCCACACAGTAGCCTTAGGATATCAAAATTATGTTTTAATCAATTCCTGTCGCGTCTTATTCTATTTAAAATATTTTCAAAGAATACCATACACAAACACACCAAATTATTTGTCACTAAGTACCAGACTGCAGCAGGTCAATGTTTACTGTAGTTACCATAGATTATACTATGGTGTTTAGACGATATAGTGCTTTGTGTTGGTCTATCTCATTAAATCTTATTAAATAGATTTAAGTTTTTGATGTTAACATGTCAAACTAAAGTGATTTGATGGAAATACTGCTGCAAGGTACTGTCTCAGTTGTATGCACCATAGGAGATGGTATTTAGTTTATTGCTCTGCAGAAATTTCTTGTCTTTGTGCTATCCAAAGAACCCCCCTTCCCCAATTATTTACACCCACCGTCCTTCTCACGCTTGGCCCCCTCGTGTTCCGCCTCCTTTCCCCTCCCCTCTCCTGCTATCTGAACAGAGAGCTCTCGGAGCTCTCTTTTGTTCAGTAGCGCTCAGCTGCTGGAGAGTTGAGCACCACTCCGGCTGACGCTCATCCTCTCGTCGCGCCTCCTCCTCTCCAGAGGACGCGCGGACTTGGCTGGAGCTCCAGGCAACATTCACTCAAAAAGACGACCTTTGATCGCTCTGTCTAACAACGTGATGCCCAGAACCAGCTCGTTTGGACCCCACTGAACAGGACCCAAAGGCTTTTTTTAATTTATTGTCGTTGGATGGTTTAGCAGGTTCTCTCTCTGTGGCTCTACCACCTGCACTCTGTCAAGGCGACGCTTCCGTTAAAAAGCCGCAGCATCACTCTACATTCCTGTGGACATATCCCGGCTCTACAAAGGTGAGGGCAAGTTGTTTCATCTGCTTTTCATTATTCATGACGAGGATTAAAGTGATTTTAGGTGCTGACTGAGCCAAACGTGCAAAGTGAGAAGCATTTTTGACTCACTTTCTTCTGCATAATCCTGATAAATTAGAAATAAGTTCGCAAAAGAGAAAGACGTGAAGCGAAGATCACTTTTGACAGCACCAAACTAAACAAGTACTCTTTTGAGTTTAGGAGGGTTTATTTTCAGTAGTCATGTGACCTCCTGCTTTTAAGTTGAATTGAATATCTTAGACATTTATATGCCGCTAACCTCAGCATCTTGCCTTTATCTGTTAATTGAGAATTTATGTTGAAAGTCACATTCCCTCTTTTGTCCTCCCATCCTGAAAGCTTAAAAATGGCAAACTTTGTACAGGATTTGGATCGACCAGCAGCCCACCTCCTGTTGTAAATCCCATTTTTCTCCTGCATAGCTTCAGACATCTTTCGAATTGGACAAAAGTCAATTAGCTGTACTGTAAAGGTGCCCCAATCAGAGATGATAGCAAAACAAAAGGTGAAAAGAATATGAGGCAGTATCTTGGATGGCACCTACAATCAGCCAGATAGGTCCCTGAATGATCTCTGCAGGAGGTAACTTTGTCTTCTGACAGCAAATGTTTGTAAAATGATCAAAATGCAAATCCAAACCACAGTGATGTTCTGCAGCACATTTTCTAACTAGATATTTCCCTATAAACGATGTTACTGAGGATGAATAAGGAAGCTGTGTTGCTCCCCCCCAGTTTTAATTTTAGCAAGTACATGGCAGCATTTCAGATTTTGGATGGCAGAGAGGGGGGAGAAAGAGCAGAGTTTCTCATGACCCCTTGGGAAATTAAGCAGAGATCCAACCAAGCAGTTTGTGAAACGCTTTTTACTCTTGCTTCCTTTCTCTTGCCTCTCATTCGATCTTTCTGCCTTGTGCTCGCTGCATGTCTCAGGTATCTCTACACACATGACTGCACAGTCATCTAGACACCCTTTGTAGGAGTTTTGGACAAGCTGTCCTTGGCAAAACTGATCTAGCACTCATTATCTTTGATAATTTATCACCCATTATCCATACTAACCTCGTCCTGCAGGTATATTTTGACTCGGCTTGTTTTGTGCTTGGGTTTAGAGTGGACAGAGGGCTTCTGAAAGCCAAGTCAGAGCCTATGAACATGCCAAACTCTTTTTAATTGAGCAGCCATGTGTGGATCTTTGTGCATATTATGCATGCCAGCTGCTGCTAGTTTCTAATTCATTTGGGCATCATTTGCTTCTGTTGCAAGAGTAGGGAAGTGGCTCTCCACAGGACTATGTTTAAGTCCCTCTGCCACCATTTATAACTAGCCTCATCTTGGGCTTTCATGCATATTTCAGATCATCTTTTGTGTTTTCCTTCTTGTCCCCAGGATTCTCTCATGATCACGGTCTTTTTGCACCCTCGGTTATCACTCTTGCAGCACGGCTCAGCAGTACTGTCATTGTTCTCAGAAGAGGTGTTCTTTTCTTATGTCTTTGCCGGTTCGCTGCCCCTATTTTCAAATTTTGTGTGCAATGAGGCATTGCAATGGATGAACAATATTTCTTCTGAGAGAGGCTTGCTGCCTCTCAGTGGCTCCGCTCCAAGTGTGGTCAAGGCCAAAAGCGGCCCTGAAATGTTGTCAGTACATCTCAGGAGCGACGGAAGGAGAGGAGAAAAAGGGGAAAAGACAGAGCCTGGGGACAGTTTGATGGCATTATCTGCTCCTTGCATGAGGTTGCCATTGTCACATATTTCAATAACGTGTCTTCACTGGCTGGCTGCACTCGGCTTAGCGCAGACACTTGTAGCTGAAGATAGGATTTGGCAAAGATTCAGTTGTGCTCTTGAGTTGCGTCCAAGCAAATTGGTAAACTGTATTTTTTTCCCTAACGATTACTGCTAATGTAGGACATTAACATCCCAACAATGAACCTTCTGCTACGCCTAAACCAAACAAAGCCAGCCCCGGCATTGCAATGGAGAAGGAAAAAAAAAAAGGTGAGAGCAGCCAAGTGGTATCAGAAAAAGACAATCTGTTTTAATTCTGGTTGTTGAATGGGGGAAAAACCAGTCAAGTCCAGCTTAAACTCTGTCATATTCATGTGCTTATTGTTGTCTCTGCTTTAGACATGCATGTCCAAAGTGAAAATGCAAAAGGGTCAAAGATGTGAGTGATGGCAAATAGATATAACCCCAAGTCTGGTTTACTCTGCACTCCAGCATGGAGCCTGTGTGATGTAAATTTTTCTGTCTGTATCTGGGACCCACCTGGACTTCCTGTAAATGACCGCAAGCAGCCCAGTTTATTGTTACCCAGTTGTTGTCCTCATGAATGGCATCTTGTGACAGTGACAACCTTGTTGGGTTTATGGCTACTCTGTCATTTTGGTCACACTTGCAGATTCTGTTTTTGTAAGGTTTTTGCACGTGATGCGACTGGGACTCGCCAAACAGGAAGAGCAGCAATAAAGTCTGAAAGCACGTTCTGTTTTACAAGCTTCAGTGCATTTGAATTCGACCCTTAAGCTTTATCCAATATAATCGGTAAATCTGAATTTCTGCCATGATTTTGCCAATGTAAGACATTAATATTTTAATAATGAAACTGGTAACAGATGGAAAAAAGGATGAGTGTAGTCAAGCAAATGCAGAGTATGATAAAAGGCAATCTGTTTGATTTTGGGAGTTCATCTGGTGAAACGCAGTCAAGTCTAGCTTGAAATCCAATTTTTATTGTTGTGGTGCTATAAGCCAGCTGTGATCCTGATGTGGTAGCAGCTGAAATATAACTCCAGTTCTTTTATAATAAAAAAAAGTATGACTCTATGCAATGTACAGGAAGGAAGTCAAACAGGGTTGGTACAGAGACCATAAGGTGTTTGAAGCAGGCAAAACAAACAGAAATCCAGACCTGAACATGAACCCTTCAGTAGTGGAGAGTACGGAGAGCATTAGCTTCCTCTGAGCACAGTTTTTGATGACCTCACCTGATCAAAGAACATTATTTGCAGTGATACCAGGACTGGCACAGACAGGGAAACTGAAAGAAATGCCCCTCCCTACCACCATGCATAGAGTCCTGCAGAGAAAAGCTAGGGGAGCTGTGAGGGTCTATGTAGATCCCTACCCTCTGTCCAAGATGTGTTGTAGAGCCACTTCAGGAAGTGAGTATTGAGAAGCTTCCATCAGACAAACTGTTCAGAAGTACCCCTTTGTCTCAACTGACAGGTCACAAATTTAATGTAACCATTAAGTGGGATTTACCTGTGGTGTAGATACAAATCAATGTAGGCTTAGGGTCCAAGGTGGCAGAGCAGAGGGGATGCCAGAAGATTCCTGCAAAGAGGGACTCATTTTCAGACTTGGATAACCCTGATCCCATTAAGCAGAAAAAAACCCACACAGCAGCCTACGTGCAGCGTATTCAATCCTGCTTCTATAAACAATCATCACAGTACGCAATCTGAGTAGTCTGCCAAAGCTACGTAGGTGCAGTTGGAGAACCCTCGGTATACACGAGCACACATCACCACTTAGGAAGTGATCCACTTGGTTTCTCCTTCGCCTCCGTGACATGCTTGTTTCGCTACCTTCATGAAGTCTGTACCTGTCACCGCCGGAGCACGTCACTTTGCTTGAGTGACAGTCACACGTCCGTTTGTACCCTCAAACCCAGCGCCGCCGAGCAGATGGAGCCAAGCAGGAGAGGGACTGCTTCTTGCTCCGCTTTGGCTGAGAATAAAATTACCTGGCATGGCACTTTGAACCAGCTACTGCACGTAGAGCCAAGCAAATGAGCAGCGCAGCTGGGCCGTCGTTGGTCAGTGGCTGAGCACACAAAGCCCAGGAGACGCAGAGGCAGGAAAAAAAAAAGGTAGCTTACCACAATCCCTCCAGACGCTGCTCGTTAATATTCATCAATCACCCACCTCCCATCCGCCCTTCCCGAGGCCCCCACTCTTCACCCCTCTCCCACTAAATGTATTATTCAAAGGTAGCATTTTCCCTATTAAATACTATTAATAAATAATGACATCTGGTAACAGTTTTGTCTGCTGAATTAATGACAGCTGAGTGTATTTTGTGGCAATTGGAGGTGTAGTTGAGGTAGATTTCTATTCCGACACCTCTCCTCTCGCTGCTCTCCCTTTGTCTCGCTTCTTTTGTTAATGTCAGCTGGCCTGTCAGTTGATCCGAATGGGACTGCATCTCTCTCTATCAGTCACCTTCAACAGCATGCCGGAGGAGAAGCAAATAGGGTGAAGCTGTTTATTTTGCCATTATCCTGGCGTGAGATAATACTTAGAAAACACAAAGCTCCCTCTGGCCCCCTTATGTGGTTGGTGGACACCAAGTCGTCTGCTTTAACGGTCTTATTGTTTTCTTTGATGTTAACATAAACTCAATCGGGTCTAAACATTCCCAAAAGAACACAGACACAGTGATGCATTACTCAGGCATACTGGCAATGCAAGCATCAGTGTGTACAGGCTGTAGCTATCAAACTCTGATGAGCTGGTAAACACATTGTGCTTGAGAGGCCCACAGATGGCCAGTGTTCTCCTTGTCTTTTGTGCTCAAATTCCCAAAGGAAACACAGGCTTTTTTCCCCTCACGTGACCGCCTTCTTTTATCTTAATTTGTAGAGGTACAAAGGGATCCCCCAGATCTCATAGCTTAATTCCAGACAGGAACATCGCAGCTGAAGTTGGGGGAAAATAATCTATTGTTCCTGAGAGTGATTTCTGTTTGTCTTCCTCCACCTCAGCCTATCTGAGAGGATTCCTCACAGCAGGTCTATTTATAAAGCCGAAGCAGCCGCGTGAAACTTATAAAGTTCCACTCACTAATCAGAGATGTCGCCCTGGGGTTCGAAACCAATCACAGGGGAAAGTGGGGAAGAATAGGAAAGTTGTGTGGTTAATTTCATTCACAATGGGGCCACAGGTTAGGCCCTGTCTGTTGGGAGTCTTGGGTTGGCTTCTGTTTTCTGTTTGTGAGCCTTTCTTATAAGAGGTGAGGGGGTTGATCGTACAGAGGCCCATTGTTTGAAATCTGTCTTTTGTAGACATGTGAAACGCCAACACCACCATAGTGCATAGTTGTAAAGTGTAACCATACGTAGTTGTAAGTGTAATCATACATGGTTTGTAAAGTTAAATATCTGAAAAAGTATATGTAAAAAGTATCTGAAATACTTTATAGAACCACTCTTTGTAATCTTTTGAGCTATGTCTCAAAAGAGGGTATGTCTTTTGGGCAAGTTTTCTGCATCTAGAACAGGGGTCAGCAACCTTTTCAATTCAAAAAGCCACATTTGTCCCCATTGCTACAAACTAAAATATGCACATAGTTTGATGCTAAACATTAAATTTGTTTTTAAAAGACTTGGTGCCCGTCTGTTGCAGATATTCTGTGCAAATGTTGCATAAAAACATGCAGCTGAACTGCAAAAAGCATCAGTTTTTATTGCTTTTATAATATTTTTTTTTACATTTTTTAACATGTCCTGTTGCTTTTATAATTAAAAATATTTCTTATTTGGTTTTATAAGAAAGTTGCAGGGGTAAAGAGCCACAGGTTGCGGACCCCTGACGTAGAAACTGGCTGTGTGTTTAGGGTTGTGTTGCTTCCACGGTTTCTTTGTATTTAGCACCCATGGGAATCAACTCTGACGAGCCTCCCCTTTCCCTCCCATGTGGCTGCCATGTTTCAGTGTGACGATGGTGTGTTTAGTGTGTTGGGCTTTGTTAGTTTTCCACCACAAATGGCGTTTTATGTTTAGGCCAATGCTTCTGTTTTTAGTCTTATCTGAAGAGAGCATCTTCTTCCATATGCTTGCCTTGGACAGGACCTTTGTTTTTGTTTTTTTGGCTTTATTTCAAAAACACAATTACTACTCAAATCACCAGATTGCCTATTATTCTATATTACTACTAGATAAACATTGTCCTTTAATCTACTTTTCTGACTATATGTGGGCTCAAGCTTTGTGTGCTATGTTCTGAATATTTTTAAAAAGGGGTGAGCAGCTAATTTTTTTCATGTCACTGGAGATTTAATTTTCTAAACCAACGGCTTTGTGCATTTCAGTGAATTCACGGATGTATAAATAGATGATGATATAAATAGATTAATACACAACACCTGGAAGAAGGTAGTGTGCCTGGGCTATAATACAAAAGAGCAAACAAAAACAAAAAAAAAACAAAAAAAAAGTCTCTATTTTGAGATACAGTGTGTTTGTGATGTGTCATAATTCAATATAAAAATGACATGAAGTGTAAGGCCATTGTGTTGTTGCTGCTTCATGCTTAACATTAATGAAAAGCCTCTGATATCAGTCTCCAATTATGGCAAAAAAAGTTATTCTAGATTATCCTCTCTAGTTAGAGATGAGCAAAAGATGTATGACGAAGCAGATTGTATTTTTGGTTTAAACAAATTGATACATAAGAATTTTATCAACCAAAATAAAATGCCACTCATCTCCCATGCACATCAGGACCACCTGGGTGTGTTGCAGCAATGTATGCCTCTATAACACAAATGGGACCAGGCATAATGAACTCTTTCAAACTTTCTGTCACACTGGTCCTATTGTTTAATGCTTTTATGTTAAGATGCCAAAGAAAGTGATTGTGCAACCGCAAGTTTGCATTGACTGAATGGAGTAGAGAGCAAAGAAAGCGTTTGTCACTGGTAGTCAGCTAACTGGCTAAAAGAAGATTAGTTCTTCTTTCCATCACTTACGAGTAAGCTGTTCTGAAAGGTTCCAAGAAACAATCACGGTGCTGAGTGGTTGAAACCATTTTTTAAACTATAGTTGGTGACATACAAGTGGCAAGTCTTAAAAGCAGCTGGCCGCAGGCTCCAACTAATGAACCAACTAATATCAGCTCATTATTGTTGTGTCATTATTTAAATAGCGACAGCTAAAAGGTGGAACAGTATTTGATATAATATTACTTGAAACCTATTATAAATTATGGAAGATGCTTATTTTTTAATTTTTAGTAAAACAAATCAAATACATGAATGTTATTGACAACATTAGAACTGTAATAATCACAAAGTTGTATTTTTCTAACAGTTTGTCGCCGTCTAAATTTGGTCATCTACTACTGGCCACTAGGGTCCGCAAAAACTCTCCATCGAGGAAATGATGGAGCCAAATACACAAGCCGATACAGGAAATGGAAAGACAGATAAGCAGAAGAGGAAAACAAGCGGGCAGCTTGTTCCGAAGAAATACTGTGCATATAGATCTTTTGTTTTCCTCATTTGGATAACTGACTTGCTGAACTCAATTAGAGCCATGATCCATAAAACCTTTTTTTACAAGAGGAACGTTTTGTTATTTTTTTCCCAAGGTGCCGCCATACTTCGCATAGTACCACTGACACCTCTAGCAGCCTACTAATGGCAATAAGTCTTAGAATCTGGCGGGAAAACACACTTGAGTTTCAGGTGGGGGACGAAAAAATAAACACAACGAAGTTGCATCATTGTTGAAACCCTACACAAAAGGATAACCTTATCTCTTTTATTCAGAATTATTAGTTAGCAAAGTTAATGTGAAAACAACACTTTTCCACATTGGGCCTGAATTTGTGCCTGCATGTTTGCTGAATTTCCACATCTCATCACAACGGATCTGTTTCCATCTCCTGACGTAAAACGAACTTCTTCTTGCTTAACTTCTTGGCCTTTTTGGGTGTGAATTCATCGTCACGTATGTCTGCATTCTCTTTGGTTGGCACCATCGTCAATCACCACTTCTGCCACCTATATGTCACGTCACAGCAAAATCTCCTTCAACAAGCCAAGTTCACCAAGGAGCCTAACATGTCTGTCAGCGACTCTGCAAGTAATCATAAAAATCATAAAAAGTGGTTTTCACATAAAGACCTGTTATGCCATAATAACGCCATGATGAATAATTGATCTCGGATTGGATTCTGAACAGTGGAAGGGTTTCAAAGGAACCCCACTCCTGCTGCAACATGAGACCCTCAAGGCTTGGACGGCCCTTCTTCTCACCAGGGGTCCTGCTGCTGGTGATAAAACTTTCCCCCCACAGACAAAGCGTCCCCACTTCTGCAGATCTTTTCAGCTCTTCTCTTCTGGCTGGAGCCATCAGGGGGGCTCCCACGCCAGCTCTTCAGCAGCTGCACAGACCACCTCGTCCTGGGGCAGACCAGGAAACTACTTCGGGCCATGGGCCCAAAGTAGTTTCCATCTGGAGAGGTCTCTCGTCGCCCGGGGAACATGTCCGGGCAAATACAGACCTGTACAGGAAAGCGAACCCCGATGGAGCTGAAGGCTGTATGCTGAGGAAAACCCCGGCTTAAATCGGACTGCAACGGAGTCAAAGGCTGTCTCCAGGACACCAGGCCTCCGACCCGACCACATGGCTGCAGAGCCAAGCACTAGCCCGCCAACAACGACAAGCCAAAAGCTTCCTCCTTCAACGCTCCTTCCGTGAATGGCCAAACTGAACAGAACTGACACGAGAAAAGGACAGGTTTGGGCAGCGGGCTGAGGGTGAAGTAAAAGGTTTATTGGGAAATGTCTTGTAAACCGTTCTACACCTGGTGTTTTGAACAAAAGGCTAACGATATAGCATTGCTAGCATTTGGTACCATGTCACTGTCGAGTGAGTTTTAAGGTTTAACAGAAAGGTTACCTCCACAAGGGTTTCATACATTGATGGGACATTAATGTTTACGTTATCCAGCCGCTCATTATGACTAAAAATAAAGCAAAAGCTTTCATTTGTTAGCGCCGAGCGTCCGCTAGCCAACATGCTATTAGCCTTGCTAACATCCGGTCCCGGACATTTCAAGACGAGTTCGTTTTAAAGCATAAAGCGTAACTGTTCTGCTCCGCCATCCTCCGATGGTGTTATGAGCCTTATTCCCGCATCAATATGGTATATGAATGCCGGTTTTCAAGGCAATTTTGATAACTTTATGTTGTAACCTCTTAGCCACCGAGTTGCTACAGCGACCCCTAGCTTCCGGAGGTAGAATCGCATAAACAAAGGCAAGCGATTCTGAATTAAATGATCTTACAGGACAAACCGGTCCTCAGAATGTTATTTTCTCAAAATAATGTTCTGGTTAACTTGTGCCTTGCATTGTGAATGGGTTGAAACACATTTCAAATGTTGTTCTGAATTATTTAAGCTAATTTAACCACAATTCACATTCTTTAAGGTGAACTTCGGTTCTTTAACTTAAACAAAATATTATTTCATCAAATAATGTTTTGTTTAACTTGGGCTTTGCATTGTGAATGGGTTGAAACACATGCCCAATGTTTTTAACTCCATTCCATGTTTTTTAATCAGATCTGCAGTGAACCAGGATTCACTGAAGTACTCTGATTATGACCAACCACCTTTGTTTTGTCTTTTGTTTGTTTTTGCATGTAAATAGTTCCTTAGCTTAGTTTCTTTTTATCTTTATTTTGCTTAGTAGTTTAGTTAAGTTTCACTAGCCTAGTATAGGAAGTTGTCACTCCCTTATTCTATGTGTGTGCAGGTTTTGCTGTTAAAAGATCGCTAGTGCTCGAATTCATCCCTTTCAACCATTGTCTTGATATCAGCTTACGAGCTGATCATCACCAGACAATACTTAACAGACAGAGGGTTATTTAATAAACATTAAATAACTTTAAACAGTGTATAATTGCACAACAGACCTGTGAAGCTTTTATGCGAAAACACCATCAGTGGATGGAGGGATGTAAGAAAAGCAGATACACAGAGTCAGGAACAGCGGTATCTATCTGCCAACCTCCTCATGGGAAATTTGGCCTGACTTGTCAAAGCTCACACTTTAGGCTCCAATTAGATTTGTAGTTCATGTCCGCCTTGCTGCCGATTGCAAAGCAACTTTGTCCCTCCCTGTATGTGTTGTTGTGTGCCAGCAGTCAGTGTGCGTGTGTTTTTGTGAACATGTAACTGAAATCCAGAGATGTGCTGAGGTGAACAGAGTGAGCAAGAAAATTAAAAAAAGGGTGAAAAGGCCAGTGAGAGAGCTGTGTGCGAGGACTGACATCTCTGGCATTCACTGCTAGATGTTGACTAATCTACCCATCTAATTTATCCACAATTAATTCTCCTCTCAGATTTTCCCTGTGCCAAACACGACAAAATAAATGATCACCTCTTGGCCAGCCTCTGGTTCTTTGTGAAGGTTTTATATAATCTCTTCTAAGTCGGCATGTCTGCTGTTCACCACCGAACAGGCTTTAACAGTGGATTTGTAAGGCCCGTAGCAGGTCAGAGCAATTTGCGGTGGTCCTGCAGTTGGTATGAGATTGCCAATGTTCCACCAAAGTGGCTTTTATGTGGAGCCATGAAGCATGCCGCCTTTAAAGCTCCCGAGGCATTAGTGTTAAAGGAAGTGGTGGAAGGTGCTGCTCTGCAGGTATGAGAACAAGTGAAAGCTTCAAACATTTCCCTCCAAAGTTGTTCATAATGTGAAGCTTGGTTTTTCTTGTAAGAGGCGTATTTATTTTTGTTAGATTCTGCGCAAGAAAAATTGCATTTTTTTAAATAAAATTCACATTAAACAGCTTGTAGTTCCTCCTTTCTATGCAAATGCGGGAGACCACGACCGTCGCCAAATGAAGGGAAGCTTCTAAGCTTTTTAGTGAGGGGTCCCTCTGAATGTGGATTTCAGCTTTTGAAACATACAATGCTTGATTATCTAAACGGGCAAACAAGCCTCTTTCCAGAAGGCACAATATGACTGTACTTTTGTGCTAGGATCAGATTTTAGGATTTGGCAGACACACAGTAAGCTGAATGGTCCAACGAGTCCCCAGTAAAATGAGACAAAGCGCGCATTTCTGTTTATTTCATTTTGTTCACAAATGTTGACGTAGGATGCTGCATCTGTCTGTTGATCTCACTGTGAAAGCGAATAAAACCTGGTTTTAACCTAAAAAAGCTATTCAGTAGTTAAGACAAAGAAACTCTTCATCCAGTCCGAGCTTCGGCTGTTGCACAGAAGAACGGGTAAACATTTTAGTCTCTAGATGTGCAATGCTCGTAGAGACACATTTCAAAAGACTTGAAGGGGGAAGAATATAAGTTTTACAGGTTTCAACAAATTCTTCCACTTAGTCTATCACATTAGAATCCCATTAAAAACACATTAAAATTTGTGGTAAAGTGACCAAATGCTAAAAATAATAATGAAATAAAATCAGTGGGTTTGAAGATTTCTACAAGGCATTATTATATGGGTTTGTTATAGTTTTACCATTCTGCGTATTAGCATATCTCTGCGGATAGTGCAACTTTTCAGTTCTGCTACAGTAAATTCAAGATGAACTGCTGGGGTGCATCCCACTGCTGTTTTGTAATTAACTGTCACGCTGCAGAATTAATAGAGATGAAAATGAAGAGCCTTTGCTACAGTCACTCAATCGTTAGTTCGGCAAAAATGATATTAATCATCTCTCCGTGTTGCTTGTGAGTTCCTCTCTTCTTGTCTGCGTGTGAATGTGCAACTCAAACATCTGTTTCCAGCTTGAAGGAGGCTTCATCTGCTCTATCCCTGTTCAATAGGGATTCTACCGCTCAACAGCTGTAATTAAACAGGCTGTCTGTCCTAATAACACCCTTTGAGCAGAAGTGCTGGGGGCCCCTGGATTGCTCCCGGACCCCTGTGATAAATGTGGCTGCTGCTCTCAGAAGGTCTGCTGAGCAGGCAGTGGGGACTGGCTCTGTGTGTGTGACAGAGTGGTTGGTGTGGGAGTTCTGCTGCATCCCCACGTGTCCACCACCTCAGTGCAGAGATTGATGGGATGGGGGGCTGCGGTCGGTGATGGATCTGCGCTGGACTGTGGGCTGAGCCATCTGACTTGAGTCTGTTGCTGCAGGGCTTACAACAGCTGCTCTGGAGATTGTGTCGGAAAGCTGGGTGTGCTCAGTGGAGAAGTCAGATTTATTTCTAAAAGGCTGAGTCCTGACTCACTCCAACTGTTACATTAGAGGACCATTTTCTTAGTGGCGAGCAGCTGAAAAACATGGAGAGAATTTACAAAGCTGTGCAGTCGCCTCATATCTTCTCTACTGGTTTTGGACCTGCTGTCTGCTTTATTTCTGCATCTGATTCAAAAAGCAGATTGCACTAATTACATGCAGGCACAATTATTTCCAGTTCTTCTGTCTCTTAAAGCCACAAACACAGCGAAGGCATTGAAGTCATCAACAAGACAGCGGAAAGATTTTTACTTTGTAATCATTATTTTAATTAACAGATAAAGTCAAGTCCTGACTTGAAGACACATTCAAGAACTTCTGATTGGAAGAATCATGTGAGAATGGTGTTTCTAATTCAATAGGTGGTGCTGCAGATTATGAAACACGGCGGCTTGTAAAATTGTTACAATGATGCTACATAAATATGCTGGACTATTTATTGGAATTCTTATCAGAATAAAAAAACACTTTATCTCAATTCCAAATCCATCCTTTTAATTAAATATCAAACAAGGTATTGGTTTTTTTCCTGTGGGGTGGTATTTAAACCTCTCGCAACTTGTGCCGTTTAGATTTATCTTCTTTACAGAGGTAATTTATTTAAGTTTTGGTTATTAACCTCCTCACACAGATGTTTCAATCTATGTTTATGGTCCACAACCACAAGGTTAGTATCATGAATTTAAAAAAGGAACAACAGGATTTTTTACACAAAAATGGGGGGAAAAATTCAGATGAGAAAATTAATTTTCAAAAATATCAAGAAGGCCTCATAAGAAAATGAGATGACATGCCTGACCGGCCAGTATTACAGTAAGCGTTCTGCATATTGTGTTTTTCTCAGGGATTAAATGTAAAGCAAACAGTTGTTGTCCAACAGAGTATGGTGCTGTTCACGCTTGATCTAAATTCATGTGTAAAACCTCGATTGAATGGGAGCAAACTTCACCAACAAAAAGAGAAGCTCTTTGCATGGTAGCGCTATGTTAAAAGCAGAGTTTAGAGTTGCTTTGAAATGCCTGTTTTTGATGAAGTCCTTTGATTTAAAAGCCCTTGAGATGCTCAAATAGTCCAGTTGTTTGTATGAAAACTGTATGAAAACATGTGTAGGAAACCACACAGAAACACACAGAAAATCAGGACTGTTCAAGCTTAGAGGGCTGCAGTGACCTCAGGCGTTTAAGGCTGAGCTCTAATTGGGCCTTGTCTTCCATGACCTTCATTCTTTGACAGAAAGGGGATCGGAGGAAGACGCCCTCAAGCTGAGGTTGTCTCCTCTTTTCTGTTACCGTCCTCTTCATGTCAAACCACAAACCTTAACAGCGGGGGAAAGCATGTTTGAGCAGCCATTAGCTCACCTTTCCCGTAAAGTTTTTTCAAATCGGTGAAAGCTACCTGCCGTTGCAGACCAGATGTTTTAGCACTTGTGTGTTTCTCTCCCTGACTGTATTTTGTGTATGTCCTGGTTGTGGACTCTCCGGTCTAGCATCCACAAAGTTCACAAAAAGTGAATTGGCTCTGCAGTGCGTGATACGATTTACCCCACAGCTATTAGCAGTCAAACTGTGTGTGCTTCAGGTGTTCTTGGAGGGTATTGGAAAGGAAATACTCCCTGCTGTCTCTGTGCACTGATTTTAAAAGACCCCCCATGATTTATTTGGAAAACATTTCTTAACCCACCTGCCATCCCTTCGCTGCCTTAAAGGCAGTAGACGCTGAGGGCACATAGCTGTTCAGTGGATTTCAAGTGGCAGGTAGATGTTCACAGTGAATCATTAGATATTCTGTTGAGTGAATTGTGTTTATAAGAGCATAACGTTGTTTGCTATCATGGTGCCTTAAATCTATATCTCCAGAAAGGAAATTGTTGATTCCCCCAGCGCTCTTCCTTTGAGCCCATGAATCAAGGCGGGAATTGAACTTTGGTACGCTGAAAGAGGCCAATCGCGCAATCATGCTTATTGATTGGAGTGTTTATTCTTAATCAAGAGCTCAGACAGGACAGCATGTTCAACAGCTCATCAGCACACAATGCAGTAATCACAGCATTTGTGATTTCTTCTGCGTTACTACAAATAGACTTAATTGGGGGGCTGCAGCTCCTGCGACCATATTGCATGAGAAGAAGCTGCTGAAGACGTTCCACAGGAATAATAACACTCTGCTAATGCAGATTGACATTAGCATTGGAAATCAATTGCCAAGGTTATGATTTAATGTTATGATTCTTTTTTTGTCCTGTTTTTTTTCTTTATGAATTCTTTATTTTAAAGTCTCAAGGCTAACAATTCTTAATTACACAGAACCATGAAAATATATAAAATATATGTTACGGCCACAGTTGGCTGGAAGAACAGGCTAACATAAAATTAAGGAGTCTAGTTGGTAAAATTAAAGGTTTATTTATACGTTTTTTTTTAACAAAAAGAGACAATGTTCAACGCATTGTTAAACCAGGTGAACACAAACAAAAGGGAATTAAATAAAACAGCTTCTCAGCAAAACAAACCCAACAAGAATACACAAACAGAGATATGCACTAAACTCAACATTTTCAGGTATATAAAACAATACCTAACCAAAACCAATATCCAAGTTGAGTCTTTTCAAATTTAACAAGCTGAAAACTAGCAAGCAGGAAAATGGCAGAAGGTAGAGCATTCACAAGGTTCTCAAACCAAGAGCGTTTCACAAAATGCTCAAACAGCACGTGGGCGCAAACAGTGTTGACTATTCAAATGCAGCTCCATTGAATGTGGCTTTCAGAGAGTCTTTTAAAGGGTTGAGGAACGTCTGGATTGGTCCATGGCTTCTGGAAATGGTCCACACAGGAACTCAGCATGTTGGAGGCGGGTCCAATGTCCTTACAGCCAGTCCCAGGCACGTGCTACCGCAGTCATTTTTGCATGGTTAAAGTAGAGTCCAGTCTGTATTACTGGGTGAAAAACCGACAGCCGTAACAGTATAGAAGAGCATTAACAAAGGAGTCTAAATACGCCCCGAAAAAGCAAACAGACAAAACGAAACAAAAGATCCAAAACAAACAACAACAAAACATGAGAGGAACAGTAAATCGTCTTGTTTTTGTGCGCGTTCAAGAGTACATGCCAGCAGCATGTATAGGCCACCACTACCAATTTTTGTAAGTAAGGATTTGCGGCTGCTTATCTTGTCATGTAACTAACTGGCAGAGCCCCATTTCCCTTGTGGCATCTGCTCTTTACGTTGGCTGTCAGATAAATGAGCTGTTTGCTTCTCTTTGGCAGAATAGTACCTTTCAAAAGGTCAGGGTAGCTTCACTTGGGATGAGAAGCCTGCCGATCCGGACGGGCTCTGCTCTTAGAAAGACTCAGTTCTGAATGTGTTAGCCCATTAGCACAAATCATGTATGGCTAAGGTGACTGCCAGCCATGTCTCAAACCTGGATTTTAGTATTACATTTTCCTTCCCTTCCTTTTTACTCATCACCTGGTTTCTCTTCAGTTACAGTGAAGAGAAAAAAATGCCCTCAGTAGATTCTTAACACCAGACCTCTCAACTTTTATCAAAAGTTAGGAGTGAGATTATGCTAATTTGGGGGCGGGGCTTGTTTGGGGGCGGGGCTAACCGGACCCTGGAAGAGCCGGTGGAGTCAACTTCATCTCATTTTTATCCCACCAGACAATAAAGTAGACATGTATTACTTGTGTTAAAAAGAGAAAGAGACATATTAATACTTTATTGTTCAGTTAATGGATTAAAACATAAATAATGCACAATTGTTCAAATAATACTGAATAAAATTAAGTAGATTTTAATTATTGACCGAATTATTATACTGTTACACATTCATCTATGGGTTGTTTATCATTGTAAATCTATAACCTGATTGGTGAATCAGGCTGAGTTTCATCAAGCCTTTATGATCCCCTCAGCAGCAACACTGAAGCACACAGAGGTTCCCGCTGCGTCTTTACGCACGATCCAGCTGCTGATGTCTCCCTCCTTTCCGCTCAATGCACTTCTAGACTATTACAGTTTATAACATTCTCATCACCTTTCACAGCGACAGGTTTCTCAGTCAGTCGCCGCGCTGACCAGACAAATCTCTATTGCGTCAGGGCGTCAGTGCTTTCTGTGCGCTCTGGGCGCCCAGAAAGCACCTGCTCCGAGGGAGGGGAGGGGGGGAGAGCAGCAAGCGCGGAGGCACAGAAATACGGTGCATGTAGTTAAAAAAATGCAGAATTAATAAAAACGAAACTTATAAACTGACCAAGTGGCGTTTTAAACTGCATCTGGTTAGCAGAACTGTTTTATGATCCAGCGTGCAGCCATGACTGGTTCTGAATGAATCGGTCATCTCGCAGCAGCTCCGCCCCCTCCCCTCCTGTGTACGCGGTACAGGACCTTACCGGCTCACTTTCACCACTGTTAAGACTAAAATTATTCATAACTCTGATCACTCTTCTTCTGCTGCTCTGTTAACACGAACTGCAGCAGGAATTACTGATGGCCACAAGCTGTGAAAGAAGCCGAAACAGCTCAGCAGAAGGCGGAGTTTTGTCGTCCGCAGCCCAGATGGGCTTTGTGATTTTTATGCGTGAGAAATTCCATGTTTGCGTGTGAAATGCCATGTGTTGCGTGTGAGCGTGTGAAGTCAGTGAAATGCGTGTGTCACACGGTCAATGCGTGAGAGTTGAGAGCTATGTTAACACTGAGTAGTCTATGCTTACAGGTTCACTGGGGAGCTGGTTTCTTTGCACAGTGGTCAGTAGGGGTGAGTTGGGGTATATCCTGGACAGATAAAAAAAGGACCTGTCTGTAGAAAGTTTATCCCCAAAGAGGTTTCCGTGCTTAACCAGAGCTGATATCAAGAGCCAGTTCTCCACTGCTTCTATAAAAGAACCAGTTTAATTTTCCACAGTCAGAAACCCAGCTTGGTGCCGTCATTATGTCACTATAAACATCTCATCCAGTAACTATTTGATTCTGTATCATTTTTTTAAAGAGAATTACAAAAGGGGAAAACTATTCAAAAACTGAAATTATATTGTCTATATCTATCTCCCGATAGATTCCATAATGTGTTTGGCTTGGTTTATTACCACACTTTTAACACGAGGTTTCAGTTTCAGTTACCGCTAAGTCACTCTGATCGCTACCAGCAACAATAGAAATAGGAGCTAAACCCATCAATTGAATCAGGAATTACTGACATGACTCAATAATGTTAGTAATGGTGTTTCAGAGCTGAGATGAAAATAGCATTTATGCATTTAGTGGAAAATAAGTGCTGTAAGCAGCTTGGTGTGACACATGGACTTACGTATACTTAGAATGAACATTTGGAAAGATAAAGCCACAAACCCCCTGTTATTCTTGTGCTAATCTGACATTTTTACTGATGTTGAAAATCTGTGTTTTTAATTTTTTTGTCATAAATTTGGCTGATCAAAAATAAAACTAAATCCACAGTTTTAAACATGGGACTCACATCAGTTTTATTCATTGTTGGTCTCTGCCAGCCCACCTCCGTCTTCTGATGAATGACATTTTTGCTTCTAGCCTAGCAAAGACTTGAATCTTAAATAGCATAAGTTCCTCTGTGTTGGAGCAGGTGCATGCAGCAGTGAAAACACAAAGGACTAGTGCTAAGCAAGTATTAGTAAAAGTGCCAACAGCTGTTTCATCTTGCACACTGCAAAAAAAAAAGAAAAGAACTAAAGGTAAGTACAATTTTCTTGAAATTAGTGTATGTGTCCTTGATTAGAGCAGCTAAATAGAATTATCTGCCAATGGAATAAAACATTTGCACATAAAATAGGAGCAACTAATCTCCATCTTCTTAAGTGCAGTAAATCTAGTTATGTGATTCCATTGACAGATAATCTTATTTACCTGCTCAAAATAATGGAAAAGACACTAATTTCAAGCAAATGTTATTTTATTTCTTTTTTTTGCAGTGCAGCTTTGATTCAGAGACTATGTGAATTGATAGATTGACAACACCTTTAAGTTCCATTTAGATAATCCTGCCTGTGAAGTTGGGTATTCTTAGCCCCATCAAGGCCATGCATTTGGATAGAGTTGCATGCACGTCCATGTAATGACACAAACTAAGCTACTTCTGTAGCTTAAACAAAAGTTTGTCCAACACAGGTGTTATCCACGCAAAGACTCTATTTCTGTAAGTTCTAGGGATGCATAAAGACATTTTGTAAATTAAAACATAGCAGATCAGTTAGTAGAATCTACCTTGCAAAACACTATCTACTTGCTGTCAGCATGTGTTGCAGTCTGATGAAATAAGGTGTGTGTATATATATATATATATATATATATATATATATATATATATATATATATATATATATATATATATACACTGTATATATGTACCTTACTTCATCAGACCTGGAGCCCTGAGTGCATAAAACATCTCAATCCAAATGAGTGGAATCTTAGGAACAGCTAAGATCCTAAGAAGGACCCTCAAGATCCTACACTTTTGGTAGAGGACCTGAGCTTAAGAAATGGAGAGCTACCCACCCTGCTCAGGAGTATGAGGGGTGGATGAGAGAGTAGTTTTATATATATATATATATAATTTATTTTCAGTTAATTACTGTTTCAAGCTATTTCAAGCTTTCTATACAGTCATATTCAATAATTTAGAATGTTATATATAGGTACATTTATTTAAGTAACTCAATTTACTAAGGGAAACACATATAGATTAACACAGGCTGATGATGTTTGAAAGCTTTTCTTTCTGTTAATTATGATTTTTTTCACTTCCAGCTACTAAAAACACATAAAGGCCTAAAGGTTGTTTATTTTTAAAAGGTACTTTTAATCTGACTAACAAACCACTAACTAGTGAACTAATATTCTGTAACAAT
Source organism: Fundulus diaphanus (assembly GCA_037039145.1). Classification (NCBI taxonomy): domain Eukaryota; kingdom Metazoa; phylum Chordata; class Actinopteri; order Cyprinodontiformes; family Fundulidae; genus Fundulus; species Fundulus diaphanus. The sequence continues at coordinate 35,490,565 of CM073128.1, forward strand.
TAGTTCATGTGACACAGTTTTACTTTTAGACCTTGCTTCCCTTTCCTTTTCTCTTGATCAAAAAATCTGGGGAAGATTGACAAAATCAAAAAAAACACTGCTTCATGTGATAATTGTGCACAATATATGTATACGTTTAGAGGAATTATCCTTATACCTTCATTTTGTTACTCTTTGCCAACATGAATAATTCATGACTCATGAAAACAGGACCAGCCACAGCGCTTACCCTTGGCTGGCAGTTTTGGCAGTTCTTGGCCAGACTGCCTTTGTTTTGGGGCGCAGCTGTTATTTGCTAGCATTCTGCCAGAAAACCAGCATCAGTGTTATCAGGGCAGAGCTCATAGCTTTGTGTCCTCACCCTTGGCAACAGACACCAAATGTTTTGGTTTGACCTTCAGATTATCAAGTTCAGCACTTTCCCTTGTTTTTCTCGGAGACAAACACCTGCTTATTTTGTCATTATCTTCTGCTCCTGTCAATTCCTCACGTCGACATAGGATCAGGATCAGCTGCGTTGGCCAAGATTGTGTGCACAGATTACGAATTTGACTTTGGTTTCAAGCGCTCAGAGCCTACAGACATTACATATCAAGATATAGCCTTTAGAGAAAACAAGATAAATCTAAGAGGAACAGCATCTACAGGTATGCATATGTAAAGCCATTTTGTAATTTAGAGAAAAGACAAAAAGAAAAAGGCAGGTTGTGATAGTGAAATTATGCTTATTTTGTTTCAGAGCAGAGCGGTTTACCACTCAGGCTGAGGTGTTCATTGTGTTCATCTGAAAGACAGCCTGAGGGAAGGAACTGACTCTGTGGTGGCTGGTTTGTACAAATAGCGCTCTATAGTGCCGACCTGTCGGTAAAACTCTAGACGGTCTGTTTCCAGGATTCAGTAATATTTATAAGGATTCAATAATATTCTAACATATTGAAAATTAATATGTGTGTGTGACCACGTACTATGACTCTAACAATAGATTTTTATTTTATTTTTTTATTTTTTGTAGTTCTGCCTAAATGTGTATTTACTCTAAACTTAAAGTATGCTTTTGCTGAATAAAAGTTAGGTAATGTTACTAAAGGAAATAGAGAAAAAAGATTGATCGGCCGTAGCAAGATCATCTATAATGGACAGAATCTGCCTTCATCAACATGGTCTAATCTTTCATTCTCTAAACATCATGCTGCACACCCGTAAATAAAAGTGACAAAATTACATCTCCAAGCGCATAAGTTGCGTTGTACTTTATTCATTCACTCTGACTCTCCTTGTGCCTCTTAATGTTTTAACAGTCAAGTAATTCTTAAGTGAAAAACACACATCAGTGCTGTGAGATGCTTCTCAAAAAGGATTCCCTTTGTATTTCCTATTAAACATCTCCTCCAGCACGGTCTGCTTGGCATTGAACACTTCACCCAATGGAACCCTGCAAACTTTACTGCTCTGAAACATGAATGAATGTGAATCAAATCTTCTGTTTTTATCTAGAGTCACTTTTGCGTAGGTTTCCTCCGGTTTCACCTCTAAAAGACGTGCTTGTCAGGTCGGCCATTAGTGGCAGCGCGCTCAGTCGCAGCAGCTCAGGCTAACCCCCCATCTGATCTATGGAATTTCGTTTTTATGTACCTTGTATATATAATGACAAATAAAGCATCTTATCTTATCTTCATGTGGTTATCAGGCATCAGTCAACCAAATATTAACAAGATGCACAGCAATGCTTCCAAAGTGCATTGCCCTTTATATATTGTTTAGACTGGAGCCTAAAGCTTTCTTGACAGCCTACAGGCATGATGCTGTAGTCTGTAAAGCCCTTATACAGAAGCTTAAGACAGATGTATTCTTCTTTCTCAGAAATTTAAGCTTTCTGTAAAGTTGCTTGCCCATTGGTCTTAAAGAAGTAACTAGGGAAAAAAATGAACTGCATATGTGAAGCCACTTTTTGAAATCAAATATATTCCTATTTTATCTTGGATGAAGACAGAAAATGGTAGGAAGAAATGAAGCCCTTAGTGGAACAGTTGGCTCCTCTGACAGGAGAGCATTTATCAAACTTGATGGATCACAGCAGGTTAGCAGGTATGAGCCTAGAGAGAGTAAGAGCATTGTGAGGCCGTATAGGTTTAATCAAAAATATTACATCAGTATTCAGCACAACATTGCATGCAAAGATCAAACTTGGTTTGATTTTTTCTGGAGATAATTACCAACTGTGTCTGTAATTTGATTCAGTTGTTGCAGTGGGACCCACTATCTGATACATGAATCAGAATCGCACATCACGCCTGCAGAGCCCCATTACTGTGGAAATGCAGGAGGACAGCCGAGAGCCCGTGGCTGTGTGTTGTCACGGCGAGATGTGTAATTATCCAAAGCCGGCTGACTAACTGCTGCAGGTGCATGAGAGATGGCAGCAAATGAGCCAGAAGAGAGGTCAGAGCAATGCAGTGGAGTGGTAGCATGCCAAATTCAAGGTTGAGCCAGTTTTGTGTAATAATGCAGAAATATTTCATTGGTGTTCCTTTCTGCTTTAGTGCCAGATCAATATACAAAAGCTGCATTCTCTCGCTGTTGGCTTCATTCGCCGTACTCCTCATTCCGAGTGGATGAGTAGCACTGCTGTAGTGAGAATAAATGGTACACAAGGGTGCAAGGCTACAGTATGAATCAGGCACCTTGTTTGCACAGCTAAGAGTCCAGGTGGAAGAGGTGGAGGTTAACATCACCAATCAGGGTAATTAATTGCTCCAATTTTGTCATTAAGTGCCGAGTTGGAACCGAGAGCTGACACCTGCAGGGTCTCAGAGAGGGAAGAGTGAAACACAGGGGGAGATGATGGTAGCAGAGGAAGTAATGACTCTAAAGTATCAAGGAGAAAATAAACTTGTAGAAACTCAATTTCTTCTAGCTCCAGAAATAAGTCATGCTGCGGTACAAAAAGTTAGCATTTTGGTTTATTTTTTATTATTTTTTTCATATGAACCTCTTATTCCACACTGATGTCTGAGAGTTTTTATGGATTAAAAACAATTCATAGTTTGCCATAACTTTAGATATTGATCCATGCAGTAAACTCTGAATCTCAACTTAACTTTTTTTTTTTCAATCCAATGATTACTTGTTTGAAAACTATGTTTTGTTTATATGTTGATATATTGCAGGGGCGGCTGGCCCGTAGTGGGCGATAGTGCACCGCTCTCCCTAAACCACATGAAAAAAGAGAGGTAAAGGAGTTTATTTTGCCATTCTAAGTCTTAATGATATTGTCCAATCAGTAGCCTGAATATCGCTGTGACGTCCAGCAGCCTGCCACTTCCAATCAGAAGACCTGCCCCTTGGGGCGATTTCAGTCATGTTGAAAATCTCCACAGGTGCTCCCATATGTAATCATGGTAAGAGTCTTTTTTATTTTGGACACAGCAAATCTGTAATGATCTCAGCACTGATGCCGGTCTAATTCAGCCTCTCCACACACCTGCCCAGTTCCCAACTCCCTCTGCAATCAGCATTCACCGGTTCCCACCACTATATTAACAGCCCTCAGATCAGCCATCAGTGCCAGAGTATCCTCAAGCCATTGTGGTAAATAATATTCCAGCGTTCACTTGATTGCCTGTCTGTTCCCGACCTGTTTTGTTCTCTGACTCCGAGTCTGCCCGACCCTGCCCTGCCTCTGCCTGACCGCCTGGAAACCGGACCCGATCCGCCTCCCGTATCTGAACCTGCCTGACTCCTCTCTGGGTTAATCCCCTCGGACTGATTGCCTGTAAACCGGACCTTTACCCGCCTGTGAGTACCAAGCCTGACTTACCCTTAAACTTCTGAGCCCTGCCCATTACCGGACCCGGACCGGACTCCGCTCACGGATTGCCTTATTGGACTGCCCTGTGGATTCCGACCTCGGACTGTTTTCTGGATAAGGACACTGAAAGCCCCAAGCGCCGTCGGCCTGTCTGCTCATTCCCTTCGGCTCAGTCAACTCTGCCCCTCCGAACTCGGACTCCGTAAGGTTAGTGCTCCTCCAAACCGCAGAACTTCTAGTCGAAGAGCTTGTCCTCTAATACCAACCTGCTGTCCTTACACACAGGAGTTCCGGGCTAGACGCTGCCTGCCATCCCTCTTGAGCCGTTTACCCGCACAACAATAAACCAGTCTCGAACGCCACTGACCTGTCTCGTTGTCTTCTGGGTCCGCCTTTTCTGAGCATCACACAAATCATTTCTATGGGTTCTAGGAGGACTTGACCCAACGTGATTTCGTCACACGCACTGCTGCACGCTTGGCCGATACGTACAACGCGCGCACACATTAGTATAATCTGATCATCGCTGTGATATGATAGCAGCAGACTGTGCTAACAGTGATTTCAGGGCCAAAATAGTAGATAAAAATTGTTTCATGTCCACAGTGTATCTCTTCTACTGTAGAAACAAATTTATTGTATTTGGGAATCTAACTTTTTAGATGTACAACAATACTGTACGTACAATTCATGTGTTCTGTTACCATCTAGTGGCTGAACAAGAAACTACGTTAAACATTGTAATGTAACAGCGTGAAGTTTGCTATCTGACTTATTTATTAGTATTTTACCAATTAAACAGTCAACTTAGCATTCATCATTACATTCCCCCCTGAGAACTTTATCAAGAGCCACCACTGACATACTGTTACAAACTCTACATAGTTTGTAGAACGGGATTAAATACACAACAGAAACCTTGTCACCGTGACTGAGTAAACTGAGACCCTGTTTACATTTACGTTTGCACGGCAACCATAGAGACGGGACAATGGTGTAATTCTCTCAGCAGGGTCACACCACTAGTTGGTGCTATGGTCTTTAAAACTCAACATGCACACGCATATAGCGCCAATGGTTGAGGTAATGGGGTAGAAAAGGAGGGGAGCCGTAGTTGTCAGGGTTTTTAAGTGTTTAGCCCACATGCAGATAGAGACGGAAGACAAGCACAGTTTTAAGATGTTTATTTAAAGGTTCAGGCTGCAGGAAGAGACACAGCGTGTGGCTCGGGCGAGGTCTGAACGTCAGTACTGGAGCGACTGCGGAAAGGAGTAATGTTATGAATGAACGAACCAGGGGAAAGTACCAGAAGCTACGCCGCTTACCATTTAGCAGGGTTGACCTATCCGGGGAGAATAATGACGAGGGAACTCTGTGACCGTAGCTCGTAGGTGGTAGTGACTGGAGGGCTGACAGATGGTAAGCTGGCGAGGGATCCGGAGCGCACCACAGCAGACGAGAGGAACAGATGGAGTAACCAGAGAGTTTGCAAGTGAACCAGAAGAATCCAGGGAAGGGGATCTCAGGCCCGGCTTGGTAACGCCAAGTGAGTCTGAGTGGAGGTGCCAGAGCAAAATCTGAGCGGCAGGGATTCTGTGGATCTGGTTCTTCGAACACGACGTCAAGGCAGGTGAGTAAATCCAAACACAAAAACTGAGAACAACAGGAGACAAAACATTAGTCCAAAAACGGGATTCAAAACGACTCACAAAATACGGGGTTCAGGATTCAGCTCAGAGGCCACGGCATATCACGACTGGTTTAACACTCTGGCGTCTTCCATCTGTCTGAGCACTCCTTAAAAAGCCAGTGGAAGCCGCTCCAAACGAGCCGCAGGTGTGGGTAGGGTTGGGAATTGAAAAGATTTTCACGATTCCGATTCCCTTATCGATTCTGTGAAACGATTCGATTCCTTTTCGATTCTCTTTTCGATTCCAATTTGGGGAAAAAAGGATAACAAACAGTTTGATGATGAGCATCAACTTTGTTTACTTAACTATCACACGACCTTACAAACTAACAAGGTCAAGATGTCCACAGCAAATGTGCAACTGGAGTAACATTTATATTTGGTTAAATAAAAAAAGGAATATAAGATCTAGTGTTTTCAACGTAGATGTTGGTGACACCGAGTTAAACCGCGAATGAAGACCCAGGTGCAGTTCAAGCGTTTTAATTGTCTTCATCAAAATGGGTGAAAACTGTAATAACAGAAAATAAACTCAATCTCTATACATGGAGTCATTGCATACAAAATAAAAGTGCATCAAACTGAATAAAGTGACATTTCAGCAAAATAAACACTGATATCTAGACTTTTCAGTATAATCAACAATATAATGCAACTTACGGCATTCCTGCCTGATAATTCAGCGTGGATGGCATCAGATTTCAAGTTTCCATACTGTTCTCCGCACATGGACCTCTTTGTTTACCAGCCAAACCCCGGAACCGGAAATACGTAACCGCAAACCGGAAGTAGATTTTACCGATAATATTTTGTAATAAAAACGTAAATAAACTATAAATTATACATCTGATCAACTTCTAATCACTTTTGGCAGCATATAAACATTTTTTTAATATTATTTATTTAACCCATGAACTTATTTGCTTAAAAAAATGCCTTAAAGGCAACACACTCCCCGTCTGGCCTCCTGAGGCCACTATACTAAACAAACATTATACATTCAGTCCTTTGGCATGAGAAGAATAACCTCGGTAACCGGTCGCAAAAAGGTCTTTACACAGCCTTGGTCCCATGCCTTCACCTCGATCTTCCTTACTCGATCGTCCTTGCCTGGGAAAGTGGCAGTGACTCTTGCCATGGGCCAGCTGTTCCGTGTGACCTGCTTGTCCTTAAGCAGAACTAGATCACCGACTTGGAGGTTTCTGCGGGATACAGTCCATTTCTGTCTTTGTTGCAGTGTGGGCAAATACTCTCGCCTCCAGCGGGTCCAAAACTGATTTGAAAGAGCTTGGACCTGCCTCCATTGTTTGGTGTAAAGGTCTTTGTCCAGGAAGTCTCCAGGGGGTGGTAAAAGGCAAGATTTCTGTGTAAGGAGCGTTGAGGGAGATAGGATAAAGGGGTTCTCTGGATCAGAGGAAACTGGGAGGAGTGGCCTTGCATTTATGATGGCTGTGATTTCGGCCATCAATGTAGACAACACTTCGTGAGTCAGTTGCAACTTGTTTTGAAGTAGCATCGAGTCCAGGATTCTGCGGGCAATGCCGATCATGCGCTCCCAAGAGCCTCCCATGTGGGAAGCATGTGGCGGATTGAATTCCCAGGTACAACCTTGATCTGATATATATTTTTGCATTGATTTGTCCATTCCTAGTTCTTTTGAAGCTCCAATGAAATTGGTGCCGCGATCGGACAGCAGCTGTTTGGCGGGGCCTCTTAGTGCAAAGAAACGACGGAGGGCGTTAATGCAGCTGGATGCGTCTAGAGATTCGATTACTTCAATATGCACAGCTCTCGAACTCATGCAGGTAAACATGATAGCCCAACGCTTGCTTTCGGCTTGTCCGCCCCTGGTACGCCTTGTTGTTATAATCCAAGGCCCGAAAACATCAAGGCCGACGTAGGTGAAAGGAGGACATGTTTTGAGGCGTTCGGGTGGTAGGTCTGCCATGTGTTGTTGTTCCTGTTTTCCACGCATCTTGCGGCAGATTATGCATTTGTGGATTACTGAGTTTACTAGTCTTTTGACACCAATGAGCCACAATCAAGCAGCCCTAATTGCTCCTTCCGTCAGATGACGGCCTTGGTGCTTTACCAACTCGTGGTGGTGACGAGTGAGCAGAAGGGAGATGTGACTGTCCTTAGGGAGAATTACTGGGCTTTTTTCAAAGTTCTCGATTTCGGAGTGTTTGAGTCTGCCTCCAACGGTAATGAGACCGTTCTGTAAGACTGGGCTGAGCTTTTGTAGGGGGCTCTGTTTTGAGACTGACTTTCCAGAGTTAAGAGCAGAAAGTTCCTTTTGAAAGTGAGCCTTTTGTGTCTCTTTGAGGATAACGTTTTTTGCTTGAGCTATTTCCTCTGGAGTACGTGGGAGGTGGCATTTGTGCCAGCCTTTGCATACGCTGTTTGGGTTAGTGCCATTGAAGGATTTTGCTATTGCTCCGACTAAAGACTTGAAGGTAGAAAACCTCTCAAAGCGTTTACTGCTTAGTACTTGGAGATGAGTGGCGTAAGTTTTGACTTGTGGCCTGATTTCAGAGTCTTTGTCTGGTTCAATCAGCTCAAATATTTCGCTTTCATGTGTTGTTTCCACAGGAGAACGGTGAACCATGTGGACTTTGTGAGTTGAGCTGTTGGCAAGGACCGTGACGCATGGTCTGCTGGGTTTTCCTCTGTACGCACACAATACCACTGCCCTGGCTTTGAAGACTGGCGAATGTGCTGTACTCTGTTGTGGACATATGTGTAGAATCTATTTGACTCGTTACAGATGTAGCCTAGTACTACCTTACTGTCTGTATAAAAGCGTACTATATCGAACTGTAGATTTAACTCATCCTGAATGAGATCAGCCATTTCTACTGCCAAGACGGCTGCGCACAATTCTAGTCTCGGAATAGTAGGTTCTGACAAGGGAGCTAGCTTTGCTTTGCCCATTATGAATCCAACCTCAACTTTGCCGTCTGTTTGAACTGCTTTCAAGTAGGCTACGGCTCCTATTGCCTTAGTTGATGCGTCTGAGAATAGGCATAGTTCTTTGTGTGTTGCTTGACTGAGTGAGGTAGATGTGTAGGTCCTAGGGACATGTAGATCCTTTAGGTCCTGAAGGGAATTTCTCCATGTTTCCCACTTACTTTGTTTGTCCACTGGAAGGGGTGAGTCCCAATCTGAATTTTCTGAAGTGAGTTCTCTGAGTAGAGCTCTTCCTTGGATTGTGACAGGTGCTAATAGGCCCAGAGGATCAAAGACACTATTAACAGACGACAGTACGCCACGCTGAGTGAACGGTTTGTTTGTTGTAGCTACTGAGTAAGTGAACGTGTCCGTTGTTATTTCCCAGATGAGGCCAAGGCTTCGCTGAGATTGTGTTTCTTCACCACCTAAATCTAGGTCTTTAATGACTGGTGCACAATCTTCGGGGCAAAAGGCCTGCATGACTGTCTGTGAGTTAGACGCAAACTTATGCAGGCGCAGATTGGATTCTGCGAGTGAGGCTTGTGTTCTTTGGAGCAAGTCTATAGCCTCAGCAGGAGAGGGCAGAGAGATCAAGCCATCATCTACATAAAAGTGCCTCTCCACAAAGTTGACTGTGTCAGCACCATATTCCTTTGCACCTGCTTTAATGGCTTTGCGTAGTCCGTAAACAGCAACTGCGGGAGATGGTGAGTTGCCAAACACGTGAACTTTCATACGATAGTCGATAACTTCCTTGTTTACATCATTGTCCTTATGCCACAGAAAACGGAAGTTACGGTGGTCCTCAAGCACCATAAAGCAGTGGAACATTTGCTGTATATCTGCCATGACAGCAATGCTCTCTGTCCTGAAGCGGAGAAGGACTCCAATGAGCGTGTTGTTTAGATCGGGACCAGTGAGGAGAACATTGTTGAGTGAGACACCAGTGTACTGGGCACTAGAATCAAAAACAATCCTGATCTGATTGGGCTTTTTTGGGTGATAGACTCCGAATGTTGGGAGATACCAACACTCCTCTCCCTGTTTTACTGGAGGTGCAACTTCCGCATGACCATTAGAGAAGATCTTCTCCATAAATGCCAAATATTGTCCCTGCATATCAGGTTTCTTATTTAGGTTACGTTTTAGGGATGAGAACCTACTGACTGCCTGCTCTCTGTTATTTGGCAATTGCTGGCGCGGTTCTTTGAAAGGAAGTGGGGCGACCCAACTGTTGTCTTCGTCTCTGTACATAGCATTGTCCATTATTTTTAGGAACAGAGTGTCCTGTATTGAGAGAGCTGGTTTATTATCGTTTTCCGTCCGATTGAACACTGTTTGTCCCAGGGTTTGTTCAGATGCTTTACCTGGCCTATTTGTGTGTGACATTTCTTTGAGTTGCAGAAGGCTGTCGCATGGACCGAAAACTGTGGGACGGCCATTTTCCAGAACAACAGTTTTGAGAGTGCTAACTGTGGGCCTATGAACATTACCCAGACATACCTCCCCGACTACAACCCACCCTAGATCTAAGCGTTGGGCGAAGGGCGCGTTATGGGGGCCATTGACTCTCTGCCTGACCTTGTGAGCACGTAAAACATCTCGCCCTAGCAGCAGGAATATTTCAGCATTTGGGTCTAGTTCTGGGATGTACTCGGCTATATGCTGAAGATGAGGCTGGTATAGCACTGCACTAGGGGTTGGGATTTCACTCCTATTGTTGGGGATGTCCTGACACTCAATAAGCGGAGGTAGAGGGATAACTACTGACCCATTTAGTGACTCAATCTGAAAGCCTTCAGCCATTTTACCCCATGTTTCTACAGTACCAGAGCATGTCCTAAGGTGGTAGGAGAAGGGTTCGTTTTTAATGTCAAAAAGTTCAAAGAACTCTGGCCTGGCAAGGGAACGATTACTCTGATCGTCTAATATTACATAAGCTTTGATAGCCTTGTCCTTGTAACCTTTAGGGTACACCCATGTGAGACATATCTTAGAACAAGAACGACACCACTGACCTGGACCACACACGTCTGTGCAGCTTGTTGTGACGTTGACTGTGTTGGGACCGTCTTCTCCCTCCCCGCCATTCTCTTGAGCAGGTGGAGGAGCCTTGTTAGCTTGTGGTGGAGGACCAGGATGCATAACTGTGTCGTGGCTTGTACTATCACATTCAGAGCACTTTACTCTGGCCTTACAGTCCTTAGAAAGATGAGTGTCTGAAGAGCAGCATTTGAAGCATATTCCTTTCTCTTTGAGGAAGGCCTTTCTTTCGTCAAGTAGTTTGTTCCTAAACGTTCTGCATTTTTTGAGCGGATGTGGCTTGTTATGCAGCGGGCAGTTCCTGTTAATGTCCTTGTTGGGCAATGAAACATCGGTTTTGTGTACAGTTATAGGTTTACTTGTATTAAAGTTCTTTAAGTAAGGTTTTTCTGGTTTAGAATGTGTTTGGCTGTTTTGTTGGTTGAAACTAGGATCGTTGCGTTTCTTCGCCTCTTTGCTTATGAATTTACAGAAATAGTCAAAAGGTGGGAAACAGCCGTTATTTTCCTCCTTGTATTGAGAGCCGTGTGACATCCACTTCTCCTGAAGTCCAAATGGAAGTTTGTCTACGACTGGGCCGATTCCGCGAGAAGTGTCCAGATACAGTAGGCCAGGGAGATATCCGTCTTCCTTGGCACCTTGAATCTCTTGTAGGAGATCCCCTAGCTCACGGAGTTTGACGTGATCTTTGACTGTAATTTTTGGAAAACTGTCTAATCGCTGGAAAAGTGACTTTTCGATTATTTCAGGTGCTGCATAACATTCATTTAGTCTCCCCCATGCTTTGCTCAAGGCTAATGTGGGGTTGTTGACGTATACAGAGCGTATGCGTTTTACCTGGTCACTTGACTCCTTTCCTAACCATTTTGTCATGAGGTCTAGCTCTTGAATGGGACTGATTTGAACCTCAGCTGTGGCAATAGCAAATGAAGAGTACCATGCTCTGAAATTCTCTGGCCTATCGTCGAATTGGTAAAGGCCTGAAATGATGAGATCTCGGCGTGCCATATACTGGGCAAATGGCTCAGCTGGATGTGAGATACTGGCCGGTGCGTTATAGTGAGGCGTGAATGGGGAGCTAAATGGGTTGAGAGAGGTATTTGGTTTCTCTAATTTGAATTTGGTTTCACCTCTAAACTGGCTGGGCATGTTGTGATTAGTCAGGGCAGCAACATTGTCCTTAGTAAGCTTGGGTTCAAAGCTAATGGGTGGCGGCTCTAAATTGTCTTCTTCTGGGGGATGCCATGTTACAAATGTGTTAGGTGAGCTTACTTGTGGGCGAGAGGTGGTTGGTATTTCTGGAGGAGACTGTGATTGTCCAATGTCCCTTTGAGATTGTACATATTCACTTGTACGTTCTAATTTGACTTTTTCTGATGATTTCCTGCTCTCTGACTCCTCTTGTATTGCCTCAGCTTCTTCTAGCACTTGCGCCTCGACTATTGCAGCATCAGCTTCTCTTTGCAACGTTAACATTTCCAATTCTGCATCTATTTTAGCCTTCTCCAGTTCACTTTGTGCTTTTTCCACTTTCAATTGTGCTTCTTTGCTTGCATATAGAGCTCTAACCTTAGCAGCTTCTGCTTTAGCTCGAGCGTGGGCAGCGCTCGCTGCTGATCCAGACGAGTGGCCGGTCCTGAAACTGCTGCAGACTTGTTGCTGGTAGCCATTTTGACCGCGATGAATCATCGAATGGTGCCTTTTCACTCTAGTGTTTTCAACGTAGATGTTGGTGACACCGAGTTAAACCGCGAATGAAGACCCAGGTGCAGTTCAAGCGTTTTAATTGTCTTCATCAAAATGGGTGAAAGCTGTAATAACAGAAAATAAATTCAATCTCTATACATGGAGTCATTGCATACAAAATAAAAGTGCATCAAACTGAATAAAGTGACATTTCAGCAAAATAAACACTGATATCTAGACTTTTCAGTATAATCAACAATATAATGCAACTTACGGCATTCCTGCCTGATAATTCAGCGTGGATGGCATCAGATTTCAAGTTTCCATACTGTTCTCCGCACATGGACCTCTTTGTTTACCAGCCAAAACCCGGAACCGGAAATACGTTACCGCAAACCGGAAGTAGATTTTACCGATAATATTTTGTAATAAAAACGTAAATAAACTATGAATTATACATCTGATCAACTTCTAATTACTTTTGGCAGCATATAAACATTTTTTTTATATTATTTATTTAACCCATGAACTTATTTGTTTAACAAAATGCCTTAAAGGCAACACATAAGAACAAACTTAAATACAGTAGATGAGTTGTTTAGAATACAAGAAAATGTAAGTTTGTTGTGACAGTTGCTTATTGATCTATCTTTAGATAACCTCAGTCATCTAAATCTAATGGAGAAGCCATCCGTTTAATGAAAAAGCATTACTGTACAATTTTGAGAAATAAACTCATCTCCCCCTAATTTAAATTAAACGAGCGTCACCTTTCTCACGGTCCCTGAACTGCGGAGCAACTCCGTAGCATGTTTCGTTACATCCATTGCAATAGCTAGAATCATGTAAGAATTCCAGCTACCAGTAGTTCTAATTAAACATGCTACCAATGAAGGGCTGGATTAACGAGAAAGGCACACTCCCTTAATAACCCCAAAGAGAGGTAGAAAATTGGTTTATTTCCAGAAATGATATATGATTTACTAGGAACCAGTCAGTGATGTAAAACTAGCTACTTACCACCAGAGTTGTCTTCCATGCTGGTCGTAACTTTAGCTTCTGTCCGGTAAGAATCAAAAACACGGCATTCATTAAAATGTATGCCATGTTGTGTGCGCAGGTGTTTCTGCCTGTTGGATGTATTTCCTCCCGCGGATATAATTGCCATTTTGCAATGATTCCAAAGCGCCTTGTTGCCATCTTTCTCTTCCTTAAAATGAAGCCAAACTTTCGACGGCTTCCCCCGATGGGGCGCCACTTTTTTTGTTTTGCTTTAAGCCTGGTCACGTCATGCGCAACTTACGCACACGTGCTTACTGAACGCCGTGTGCGTAAGTTGCGTATAAAACGTGGCGTAACTTGCGTAAAAAAACGTTGTGCTACTGTTGTGCTGCTCAGAGCCGCGGCACGACGGAATCGAAAAGAGAATCGTTTAGCGAGCTGCCAAACGGTGCCACGGAATTGGAAAACACGGAACCGGTTCTGAACAGGAACCGGTTTTCGATTCCCATCCCTAGGTGTGGGCCACGCCCCCCAGTCAACTAGAACCACCTGTGGAGCAGAGTTAGAGCACGGAAACACAGAGAACCCTGACAGTGGTTATATTCAGAAAAATGGCCTGTACTTGTATAGCGCATCAAGTCCGAAGACCTCAAAGCACTTCACACTACATTCTGTCATTCACCCATTCACACGCTACGTTGTAGCCACAGCTATACCCTGGAGCAGACTGACAGAAGTGAAGCTGCCATACAATTGACGCCACCGAGCCCTCTGACCACCGACTGCAGGCACACGGGTGAAGTGCCCAAGGCATCAGAAAATGTTTTTGTGTAAGTAGATCTTGAGAAAGCAGTACATAATCCAAAGTCTGTTTCTCAATGGCCTTGAGGCAGCCAACTCATGCCATTCAGCTTGAGACACGAAAAGAACCAAGTCCAGCGAGAACTTTCCCTAGCAGTGTCAATGAATGGCTGGATCTTCTACAGATTTGGCGTGCTGAATATTTGTTTCTATTTTATTGTAGACTAGTACACTGTTTGTCTAATTTCTGTGTCCAGTTCCTGCAAAGATGAATGTTGTGCTTTTCCTTCATGCCTTGGACATTTTATGTGTCAGTAGTAACTTTAAGTGTAAATGGTAAAATGGTAAATGGACTGAACTTATATAGCACTTTTCCAGTCATGCTGACCACCCAAAGTGTGTTAAGATCCAAATCCAAAGCAGTCAAGCCTCGGGAAACTGAGAAAATCTCAGTCAGATACAAAACCAGCCAGTCTTTGAGGGATCCTCTGGCTGGATTCACAGCTCTTGTACTGAGATTTCCCCCATCAGCAAAGACGAGAAACAACTTTGTGTGAGTTCCATGAAGAAAGGTTCAAGTGAGAGCGAGTACAACAGCCTGATTCGGACCACAGTATAGTGCTTCATTCTTTTTCCTTTAAGGCCAGTTCTGGTGTGAAAACTGTCAAAACAATGGATGTTCCAAAACTGTGAATTCCTCCTTTTTAAAGTATTATGCTGTAAAGCCCTTTCTTTAGACTACAAATAGAGGAATAAAATGTTGATTAAATATTTTAAATAAAAGTTAGACTTGAATCATGCCATACATTTTTTTCATAACACCATTCTTTGCTATAGTAGATTAGTTAAGGTTAGCATCTTTTTGAAAATTGTTTGGGTTTTGTGTTATCAGATTAAATCATTATTAAATACACATCAGGTTATTTAATAATAAATATTATAGTTGATATTTTAAATACCATTTCCAGAAGGTTTTTTAAAATAATTTTGAACTAAGAAGTAATTAGTTTTCATTTATGCTAAAATAAATATTTTTGCTTTTTGAATAGCTTGACAGTTTATTCCAAAATCTGTCCTTCAGACATACTTTTAAGTATGAGTGATTGGGAAAGTGATTTATTTATGTAAATGTATATAGTTTAACATAGCTTAACAACTCTACATGCAATTTAATATACAATTTGCAATTTAATATACAATTTAATATACAATGCATATACAATTTAAAGTTTTTGATAATGGTGGACAATGCCTCTTATAATAGGTAAAAATATTTATAGCTCAGTAAAGTCCTGTAATACTTTGAGACAAATGTCTTTGCTCTCAAGCATATAAGGTCGACTGAAAAGTTCTTCAAGATATTACAGTTTACAGTAAAAATATATCTATCTGCACCTTTTGTTGCTGTCCTTAAAACTTGTTTATATGTTTGATAGGTGTTAACAGAAAATGTTGCTGTGTACAATGTTAACCAACAACTGTTAAAATGAGATGATTTTCCAAATCAATTTTCATTTTCTATTTACTGTTCTTTAATTAAACTAGAGTGGCATGATAAAGCTTTTTCACCTGTTGAACACCTTTTTGTTGTATTGCAACGCGCTTAAATGCATTTTATTAGGATTCTACCTGACAGACCAACACAAAGGAATTTATGATTTTAAAATGGATGGAAAACAACGCATGGTTTTCTTCAACAACAAAAAATAAATGAATGAATAAAAAGTTGAAAAGTGTTGTGTGCCCTTACATTCACTCTACGTTTTTGTAATATGGTTACATCTAATGCAACCACTTTTTTGAAAATGTAGCCAACTAGTATGTGAGTAATTTAAGTTTCGTATGTGTGTGCTCTGCAAAGGTGTTACATTTTTGAAAAAAAAAAAGTCTGGTTCTCACGAAGACCAAGTAATGCACCAAAAAGAACAAGAACAAATTATGTAGAAGTTTAAACCAAGGTCATGTGATAAAACAATATCCCAAGCTTTGAACATCTCAACCAGTACTGTTCAAATGATCATCTGAAAATGGAAAGTATATAACTCAAGTGCCAACCTTCTATGATGTGACATGGGGCTCTGGTTAGATGACATTTAAACTTTTGCCAGATAGCTTTTGCCTGAAATTCTAAAATACTATGCAGGGTAGAAAACTAATACTGTACATTACCCTGAAAAGCCCACCCTCACCCTGGAGCATAAGTGGACTAGGATCATTGTAGGGAGACGCTTTTCTCAGCAGGGGAAGAAGCTGTTCAGAGTTAATAGGGATATCATTGTGCTAAACCCTGGGTAATACGGGAAGAAAACTAGTTAGAGGCAGTACAGGACCTGAGAATTAGGTGAAGGTTTCCCTGCCAGCAGGACAATGAACTCATACAGCCAGAGCTACAATAGAGGGGGTTTGATCAAAGCATAATGCATGTGTTAGAATGGCCCAAAGTTCAGCCGTAAATCCAATTGAGAATTTAAGGCAAGACTTGAAAATGAATATTGCAAATACCCTTGAAGTCTAACTGAGCTTGAGCTATTTTCAAATAATAATGGACAAAGATTTCAAACTGCGCAACGTTGGTGGAGACATACCCCAAAAGTCTCGCTGCTGTAAGTGCAGCAAAAGCTGATTCTATAAAGTATTGTCCCTGGTCGCTAGCTGCAATATTCAGATTTTATTTATAAAAAAATTAAAACTATGTATCAATGTCCTTCTGTTTCACAAGTTATACTACTTTGTGTTGCTCTCTAGCATATAAAATGCAAACAAAGTCCACAGAAGTTGTTGGTTATAATTTATAAAGCATAAAAAGATGTAAAAGAAAAATACCAGAAATAATTTTTCAATGCATTTGGAATTTTCCCAAAAAAGGTGAACAGGTGTTCAAAAGAGCAGATAATAATGCCCCATTTTTAGAATAAAGATGGAGGATGAGAGGAAAAAGTATATATTAGAAAAGTTTAGAAGACACAGCATATTAGAAGCTTGTACATTTGCATACACATCCAGAATAGCTACCAAGGAACTTGATTCAGATGTATCTATTCAGAAAAGTGTTTGAAGCAGTATCTTTTATAGGCTCTCACATTTATGCACACACTTCGCAAATACATAAATATCAGTATGTATCTTAACTGGGGTGAGAGAAAAAAATATCAGTTCAATAAACCCTACAGGTTTAAAAGTCTTAAGTGCAGTAGTTTAAACGTTCTTTATTCCAATTAAAAGCACCTTTGTGCTTCAGTAAATAGTTCAGTGGGGGAATAAAGACAGGCAAGGAGATAAATCGCCACTTTAAGCAACCCAATAAGTAGGGTGTCATCCACAGAAATAGGCTCTCCATCTGTGGCTGTTGTGTACAAGTGGGTTTCCGTGTAACAGATGGTCTAAACAAAGTTGGCCTGATAAAGAGGAAGAAAGTTAACTTTGTACCCTATCTCAACTCTTTAATAATTTCTTACGTTATCGATTTCTTCCAGTTTTTAGTCTGCTTGGCTTTGCATTCCTTTTTGTTCTGCCTCATTTAATACCTTCACAACACTCACTGCGCTTCTTCACCTGCTCCTCTCTCTACTGATTTGCCTCTCTGGTGATTTGTAAACTGCGTGTTTCCACTTGTGCCAAAGGCTGTAAGAGGTCACATTGGCACTTTCTGTCTCTGATACTGATATGAGCCTCTTTGTTTCACATCAGTGGCAAAATGCATGTCTGTGTGCTTAAATACCAGCGCCCGGGAGCTCTAATCTCTTCTTCAGAGCATCACCTGGTACAGGCAATAGGAGTTGGGTTTGAACTCAGAAAGAGGGCTGATTAATTTCCCATAAATAAACAAATGCATATGTCAGAGGGCGCTTGCCTTCCAGGGTTTTTGTCTGCCAGGATTTACTTGCAATATGACTGACTATGCCACGTTCATTAGTGATCCGCAGCCTTCGGGAAGATTCATACTGCCGTGTGCTGGTTGGTTCCGAGCACTAATGCCATAACACATGATACCGAGGCTTTGATACATGGCAGACTAATAGTTTTGCTTTCAGTCAGTAACGGCGCAGTAAAACAATAAAGACTGTTAGGGTTTTATATTACTACAATACATTCAATTAGCAGAAGCCCTAATCTAAGCGGTTTTCATTGGGGAGCATCGTTAGGGTTCAGTTTCTTGTCTTTCTGATTAAAAGAAAACCATTTTTCCTGCCTAACGTCTTTAAAAATATTATTTTTAGTTTGAAGGGAAAAGTCCTATATAAACTTGTGGTTTCGTTTCACTAAGCCTAATTGATAAAAGAATCAACCAAAGGAAATATTAGTATAGCTTGTTCCGATTTTGTTCCTTTAAGTTTTCTTTGTTTTATGTTGTCAGCTGCTTGGTCTCTGCCCTGAGCGCTGGGCTGGTGAAATGTTACTGGGAAAACACACTGACACTGTGGACCCATCAATAAGATGAGTGAACTGTTTTCACTGAGTGTTATCTTTTGTCTGCTAACACTGTTGTGAGCTGTGTAAGCAGTCTATGTCTCCTTTAATATAGACACAAGGGAGGCAAAGTCGCTTTGGCACTTTAGGGTCACACTGGGGCTCCCTCACTTTTGCTCTGAAGATGGATACAGTGGATATGATTAAGCACTTTATGCAGATCTCTAATTATGCTTGATCAGATTTTAGGCTGCAGGTCCTAATTAATTTCTAATAAGGCAAAAATAAATGTTTAGTTTTGTAAAGTAGCCAAAGGCTTTGCTTAAAATCTTTAAATACGTCCTTGAAAAATGGAAAGAAGCATGCTATGTATGCCCCAACTCCGCTACTTCCGATGTTATTTATGGTTTTTCTGAAGATATGCTGTTATCAGATTTTTTTTTGCCAGTTCACAATCCTTGTTTTTTGTAAAGCTTTTGCCAATAACTATTTTATCCAACTGTGTTTGCTCGCTAAATTCTATATTGTAATTTTCAAATTTAATGGCATTGCTTAAAGCCTTCCGGCCAAAATTGTTATTATTAATTTTAGGAGCAGATGTGAAGTCAAAGTGACTTGAGAGAAGAAATACTTTAAAAGAAAGATAAAATTATCACACAATCTTTAGCACCTTATATTAGTGGTTAGTGAAGTTTGCACAGATTGCATCACAAAAACTGTAATCTTATGTATATCATGTATCATGCAAATTCTGATCTCAACACAAAGATTTCCAGAAGATACCACATTTCCAAGCCCAAATGACACCTGAAAAGGATGAAACAAAACAATTTTGCTTTACTCCATTTCAGCCTTCCTCTTATCTGCTTGAAGCCTTACTCCCTCTCGCTATCCTGCAGCTCTAGCAAACCACAGTTTGTTTCCCTTTTGAGTAGCTCTTTACATCTCTCTACCTTTCAGAATTCACTTTTAAATAAACATACTGATTCTGAAAGTAGAAAAACCTTTTAACTCAGTCACAGCTTCCCCACTAAAAAGGTGTTGTTCTCTTGGTAGCGCCTAGTAACAAAGTAAGAGTCTAATGTTAAAGGGTAGCGCTATTGACTTGGTCAAATATGCTTACATGACCACTTTCCTATTCCTGGATTTTAGCACATCCTGCTAAGTGACCAAACTATCAAATTCACGTAGAAGTAATTATTTCCATCAATGAATTGAACTTTAACTGCACATAACAACTATGACATCCTCTAAAATCTTTATTACACTATTGGCAAGTTACATAAAGTGGCCATAATTGTTACATTATTTCTAAGTATTACTTTATTCTCTATTGTTACACTGTTGCTTGCCACAGCCATTTTTATAGGTTTATATAGGAATTAACTACCTGTTGTACACATGTAATATTAAAGCTATCAGAAACATCTGAGCACCATCAGAACCTTTGTCGGTGCAGGTTTAAGAAGAAGAAGAAGCATCCAGGATGTGAAGGACTGTCAATTACTCGTTGGAGTCAGTTAGAGCTGAGCTGATGAAAGACCTGCCTCATGTAGTCTGGTTTCTTTGTTCCTGTCTCAAGAGATGAGGGAAAGCAGGGGTGTTGATGCTCCGCTGCATCTCGCTCACCCTCGAATGACTTCTCCCCAGATCAGAAAGCAAACAGAAATCGAACACACATGGCATCAGACAAGCACGTGCCCATAGCTGCTGGTGTACCAACATGCAGATCTATGTATGCAAACAGCATAGATCCAATATCATCCATTATCCTGCCGCTCTCCCAGAGAGACCTGCGCAGCCAGAGAGATGATCGCTGTGCCGGAGATTGATTCAGCGTGTTGCTGCTAATTACTTCATTCCACCGTTTCAACTGTCTGTTGAAATCCAATTATCAAGCAATCTGTGTAGTTTACACGATCGGGGTTGCAAAAAATCAAGGTAGAGGATTTGGGTTGTGTAAAAAGATTGTGAGTCAAAAGAAACAGTAAAGACATTAAAAAATCTGTTGATTAAAAAAAAAAAACTTCACATGGCAGTTTTTGTGTCTGTAAACAGGGACACAACTAAACCACACAGGACGTAATTTTCT
Organism: Fundulus diaphanus; assembly: GCA_037039145.1. Lineage (NCBI taxonomy): Eukaryota > Metazoa > Chordata > Actinopteri > Cyprinodontiformes > Fundulidae > Fundulus > Fundulus diaphanus. The sequence continues at coordinate 35,511,046 of CM073128.1, forward strand.
TCAGGTTGTAAAAGGACACTTCATGGTGTATAGACCTGTGATGGACTGGTGGCCTGTCCAGAATGACCCTGACTCTTGCCCAAGGACTGCTGGAGATTGACCCGACTTGGATAAGCGGGTATAGATGATGGATGGATGGTGTATAGGCTGGTTGGTCCAGCCTTCAGTGCTGTCAAACAGTGTTTTCCATCTTACAGTTGTCTTCCGTTTCTGCTTTAGAATTTTATTTAAATAATTTTCAGATTTTCAAACAAAAATGAAGTACTTCTTTAATCTAATAACTGATTCTGCCACCCTTGGTGGTGACAGTTTCCACTAAGTGCTTGTGCGAATAGGCAATGACTCTTTTCCATTGTTGTGGAGGAATATGGCCCTCTTTGCTTTGTTGAGTTGTTAATTCAGCTCTGCCAGATGGTTTTTGACCAAAGCTTAATTGGATTATTGTCTAGTATTTGACTAGGACATTTTTTTTCAGTGTTTCTTATGGGGGGATGCATTCAGAAACTGACTTCCTGGTGTACTTGGATCATTGCATAATCCAAGTGGGTTTGAGTGTAACGTCAAGGACCAATGGCTGAAGATTCTCTGACCATCAGTCAGAGAATGATCTGGTACAGAGCGCAATGTGTGGTTCCCTCCATTACAGGGTGTTGTCTAGGTCATGTAGCCCTATAAAATCACACTACCATCACCATGTCTGACAGGTGTGATCTGAAATGCGGTGTGAGTTTTATGTCAGATTTAACAAGATACACACCTCCCAGAAAGGTTCACTTTGTCTCATAAGAATATTTGACCAACAGTCTTGGGGGTTCATCAAGATGTTTTCTGGCAAATATGAGATGGGCCTTTATGTTCTCTTTTTCCAGCTCGGTTTTTCTTCTAGTAACTCTCTCATAGACGCAATTTTTGCCCCATGTTTGTTCTACTGATGGATCACACTAAAAGCTTTAACAGAGGCAAGTGAGCCCTTAAGTGTGTTAGATCTTGCTCTGAGTTCCTGGATGGCTTGCTGATGGACTTGTGGATTAATTTTGGTAGGCTGGACAATGCTTGAAATGTTCTCCACTGTTCAATGCTTTCTCCATTGGTGAATAAGAGTTCTCACTGTGGGGCTGCACAGTGGACCAGTGGGTAGCGCGGTTGCCATCCTGGGTTCAAGTCCTAGCCTTGCCCTGGGTCTTTCTGCATGGAGTTTGCATGTTCTCCCTGTGCATGCGTGGGTTCTCTCCGGGTACTCCGGCTTCCTCCCACAGTCCAAAAACACGACTGTTAGGTTAATTGGCCTCTCTAAATTCTCCTTAGGTGTGAGGTGGTGCGAGAATGGTTGTTTGTCCTGTTTGTCTCTGTGTTGCCCTATGATAGACTGGCGATCTGTCCAGGGTGTACCCCGCCTCTCGCCCATTGACAGCTGGAGATAGACACCAGCACCCCTCGCCACCCCACAAGGGATAAGTGTGTTAGACAATGGATGGATGGATGGATGGTTCTCACTGTAGTTTTCTAGAGGGTTAAAGCTTTGGAATTGGCTTTGCAGTCCCACTTTGCAGACTGATAGCTGTCAAGGGCTTTCACGTTTGTCAATTAGTCAGCATGGCCCAATCTGTTGCTTTTTAAGGATCTTTAAGCCTAATTTATGCTCCTAGACAAGTTCTATTTTGTCTGATTCTACAGGTGTAGCAGTAGGCATTTCTAGGAAAAGTTGAGCTCAGCTCCACAAAAACGTGGTCAGACCTGGCAAACTCATGATGTAAAAACAGGGCAATTATATTTTTACACACAGCTGTGGTGGCTGTAAGCAGCTTTTTCTCCATGTCATTATATCATCATTTGAAAACTTCAGTTTTATTTATTAAGATAATCTTGCTGCTGATGTCAAACCTTGTTTGGTGACCTGAGACTATGGCTATACAAAACCGGAAGAAAATGAAAGTCTGATGCTGACACGAAAATTGCAATGTCAATATCAATTTTGGTTATCTCTCTTGTGTTTGTTTACCATTACACTACTCCACTACTCGCTGTGAGCTTTAGCATCATACCCACTAAAAATCTACATCAGTCCCTCCAGCTGGCCAAATATATAAAGGATAAGTATGGAATCACTTCCTGACACTCAAAATGTTGAATTCTTTTAAATATTGCACCCAAGTACTTATCTGCGATTGCGATATTGCACACACTGATATTGCGATGGTGATTACGAGTTAATATATTGTGCAGCTCTATCTGAAATATTTTCGTGTGACAAAAATAGCACTATTTGTATCCTCTCAGAGAAGTGACCATCTACTGCCATCTCTAAACGTCACAAATTAACTCATTGCACCTTATTATTTAATCCTGGCAAAGAAGCAATACATGTTGAAGGGACAAACACTTACAATAACATCACATTTTCCTTCTGAGACCTTATTCCAGCCTTTAGCCTCAATAAAAACATTGGGTTTTATCACCAATTCAATTACCATGACACATAATTAGAAAGGTTAAGACGTGCTAGAAGGAGAAAATGTCAAGCTATATATCTAAAGAGAAGATATCCAGGCCATAAGGTTGTGTCAATAGAAGAGAAACCCTCTGGGTATCTCAGCTGAATTAAAATGATGACAGCATGTAAACTTTGCGGCACAGAGTAAAGCCCACGGCTGGTTAAGAATTGATGCCCATGGCAGCAGGAAGACATACTCATAATGACATCGCAAAAACAGCCCAAAACTAACAATCAAGTGCACCACAAAATAAGAAAATATCTAGGAGACATAATTTTTTGCTTTTCCCTCAATTTGATTTATGTGCACAGCATAAGCGACCCACTGCATGCTCGGTGCATCACCCTCTACCATTACTTGTCATTTAACGACAGCACAAGCTGCTGGAAGCCACAGCAGGTATGCCTTTACCCTCAGACTGAAAGGAACAGGGCAAGGGCAGGCATCAGATAAATAAGTGAAGGCAGGTCTCATCAGTTCGTATTCTCTCAAATGAGTGTGCCTGAGAATCAATACAGCTCAGGGATCGTGGTCTGCCTCCACCTCAGACCTAGGAATTGTACTTGCACTGAGGCATCAGCATTCCCCTTTGTAATAAAGCTGGAAATAGCAAAGCGTTGCCATGAAACCCCTGTCTCTCTCCCGCTCTGTCACTTTTCTCCCTCCTCAGTCTCTTCTCTCATCTTCTTTCTCTGAGGCTTCCCCGCAGCTGTTTGTCTTCTCTGCATCTTCCCTTGGTGCACATCGGGGCACCGTCTCACACCTTCCTCACCTTTTTTTATTTACACTTTACTAGCGCTCAAGGTGTTTTGCCTCTCTTAAAAAGGAGTCTGGAAACATCTGCACGCTTTTATGACTCATTAGCAGCCAACATGTGATTATTTAATGAGCAGAGAGCACACTGAAACCACTGCCACAATTAGCATGCTTACTATCCTTTATTCCTTCCTTGCCCCTTGGCGTGTCCTTTGTTAGTGTTTTCAGCATTTGATTTATTCTTTCATTCCAGCGTTTGATTTCTTTCCTCCCTGCATTTTTCTGAAATTGCATTAATTCTGTTTTATACTGAAACCAGGTTTCCTCCATGGACTCAGTTTGAGTATTTTTTTTTTGTAAGATTATCAAATTAGATTACAAATTATCCCAAATCCAGCCTTCAATTTAACACAATCCATTTTATTTATATAGCGCCAATACACAACGCGTCATTTCAAGGCACTTTACAATCTCAATTCAATCAAATCATAATGACAGACTGGTTAAAAAGTGTTTTGTCTAAGGAAACCCAGAAGATTGCAACGAGTCATTGACCAGCAGCATTCACTCCTACTTGAGAAGCATGTAGTGACAGTGGACTGTCACTTGCATTGTGTCGTCAACTTTGCAGAAACCCCTCATGACAAGCATTCATGTAGTGACAGAGAAGAAGAGAACTCCCCTTTAACAGGAAGAAACCTCCAGGAGGACCAGGATCAGTATGTAAAGGCCATCCGCCACGATGGTTTTTGTGCCATTCTAGATTCACATTGTATTACATTTAGCAAGAACTAAGAACCTTACCATATAGTTACAGTCAAAGGTTTTGTTAATAATTGTTAGGAATTGTTGTTTTGTTAGGAATTATTGGCAATTTTTTGATCATGGTGATTGTTAAGGGCCAAATCATAAAGATGTCTTTATTTACTGTAACGTTCCTGGCACTGGGGCTGTTAATTGCTGTCACCTGTTCCGGCTCCACCTCTCCACTATAAAGGTTCCCTGCCTTTCAGCCTCCAGTGCCAGAACGTCTCGAGCCAACCCGGTGAGAACTTCCAGCATTCTGAATAACCTGTCTGTCAGTCTGAAGCCCGACCTGTTTTTGCCCTGTTTTTTGAGCCAGCTCTGCCCTTTTCGGATCCTGTCTGCCCGCCCTGAGTTCTGCCTGTCAGTCTCTGCATTTGGATTGCTCACCCGTGTACCGACCTTATCAGCCTGTGAGTACCTGAGATTGCCTGTTCCCCTAAACTGCCTGTTCTTTGGATTCTGACGCGGACCTGGACCTGGAACCCCCTTTCGGATTTGCCCTTGGAAACCTCTGCCTAATCAATCGCCTTCACGATATCGGACCCGGACTGGACTCGGACAAAGGACCTTGGATAATCCTGCACGGACTCTGCCGCCCTCAGGGGCCAGAAGAAACCCCGACAAGCCCACTCCCCACCAGGTTAGTGATCCAGCTTCTAGTCCACCTTTCTATCTGGCTCCGCTGATCACTAACCTGTCGTCTCGTCTCCAGGAGCTGCCAGCCGCCGAGCGTGAGTCGCTCGCAGCAAGGGCCGTGCAACCCCTTCTTTTAATAAAATATCAAAGCGTCACTGACCTGTTTTCGGGTTGTCTGTTGGGTCCATCCAAATTCATAACATTTACGATCTTGCTCGTCCGCTATGTTTTTCTGTATTGGACTGTCCACATAATTAGGAATTTTCCTCTGTGCACGGAGCAGAAAGTTTAAATGAAAAAAGACATCTGGGTCTAGATGTGGTCTAAGATCAGAGAGTTATCTGCGCTAGTTAATTGTCCCACATATTTAACATATATACATAAAGACCATCATTTTTTTAATCATAAACATTTTACTTATCGGGGAAATAGGATTGTAACACGTTAATTTGCATTCAATCCAATGAAAAGGTTTTAGCCTTTGACTTTTATTTATGTCATTGAAAAAATTCTTACTGTGATGCTGTGTCCTTGTTGCAATTTTCCTTGAATTTGTGGAACGAGGTTGAGGGGAGGACTCATTGTAACTTGAAATAGGAGAAGGTCGGGTTGGTCTACGACCACGCCGAGGTTTCGGTTTTCTGCGAGGTATTACAGAAGGGTCTCCTCACTCGGAACTTATTTAGTAGCCGCGTCAATGGCTTTCTAATAGTTCTGCTGTACTGCCGGTTGATGGCGTCACGTCTGTTTATGTCAGCTCATCGCGGTTGTTGGTGGGGTTCAAAAAGGCTCAAAAAGGACTATTAAAACACTATCTGGACGGAGGCTTGGAGTACCATACTTTTCGGACAATAAGGCACACTTAAAATCCTTAAATCGTCTTAAAAATTTATGGTGCGCCTTATAATCCGGTGTGCCTTATATATGATTAAAGTTGTGCTTACTGACTGATTTTATGTGGTACAATGCGCTCAAAAATCTGTTAAAATGTGTAAGTACGACTTTGGTTAGCAATGAAGCCGCACCGCTCAATGGATATTTGGAGCATTACGGTACACTGTCACTACCTGATCCAACCCCTGAGCTGTCTACAAGACTGCCTGACTGTAATGTCGAAACTAGAAGTGTATTCATGTAAAGGCCCCCACATACTCTTGCGTACTTCACTCCACGGAGGTCCGCGCATACTCGAGGCGGACTAAAGCCTTGAGTATGCCTATGAACCATTTAAACCATTTAAACATTGGTAGTTTCATCTAAAAGCAATCTAGCACCATTTCTAACATTTTATTTAAAGGACTTCAAACTGTAAGGACGATATCGCAGATGATTTTAGTTTTGAAACTGTGACTTTCTAAACAAAGTCAGTTGTAGGCCTTGCTGCACCTTAACATTTTAATTTCTTCGGAAGGACAATGGGTGAATTTAGTCTCTTTCAACATTCTAGTGCATTTTGGTTTGTTGAAAGTAATATGCTGTGAAGTTGAATTTGCCTGATTTTAGGATGTAGTAATGTTAGATCAAGTCTGTTTGAGGTGATAAAACTTTACCAGCTAGTGGAAGAAGAAGATTTTTTGCACTCTGCCTGATGTATTGATGAACTTTTTACAGGCTACAACTAACTTGTAATAGGTTAAGATTTTGTTTTTCTTTAATGGCTTAGATCCTTCCACATAAATGACTGTACTGGTGGATCTGACATGCACCTTTGTGAACATAATACATATGCACCATTCAAAAATCTATCGCCCCTTTCGTTAGTTTGCTGGGGGGGGGGCTCTTATCGGTGTGTGTCATTCAGATTGATGTCTCTGTCTGGTAATCACTCATGCTGTGCTTGTTATAAATTGAATACTATTTTAACTGGATATCAAAGCAGCAGAATGTGTTGTGACAAAGGTCACAGAAGTGGAATGTTCCCAGGATTTCACCTGATATAGACGTCATTTAACGAGCAAGATGACAGTCAGTTTAATGACCTTGGGTCTTGAAAAAGAGAGCCACTAGAAAGGTTAGAGATAAAATTCTATCTGTTCACGCATGTACATCCACTTTGTGCCATATAGGGGTATTTCTTAATTCATACCAGTTTAATTTTCTTTCATGGCTATTCATCTTTCACAATTCTTGACCTCCTGAACCCTCCCTTGCTTCATCTTTGTTCTTTCCTCTGACTGCCTCTTAGCTTTTGCATGAGCAAGTAAAAGGCAGGGATAGATGAGTTTCCTAAATGACAGGCAGCTCTCCATACCTCTTTTAATTAATCTGGTTTCTCAGTGTGGCAGCACAGCATGATAGGGAGGGTGGAGGGTGGTGAAGAAATGAGGATTGTGCTCAACTCTACATTTTAAAGGGAGAACATATGTAAGAAATGTTCTGCCTCGATTCCATGGGCTCACAGTGGAGCATCCTTCATGCTTGTTTTCAGACACAATATAATCAAACCTTCAAGTATCATATAATATCGACTGACTCTAATATTAGTTATGCTCTAATAGTAGCTTGGTTTAAGCTTAAGTGTGTTTATTCTGCTTGGCACAGTGTCATTATTCACTTATTGCTTGCCCCAGATATGGTTTATACATATTGTTAGTAAGTAAGTAAAACTTTATTTATATAGCACCCCTCAAGATAAAAAATCACAAAGTGTTTTACAACAGAATACACAGAACACACAGGACAAAATCAAACAAAAGCAAGTTTAAAAATAGATGTTTTTAGCTGGTCTTTAAAAGAAACCACTGAGTCTGCTGATGTGAGTCCTGGGAAGGGAGTTCCAGAGTCTTGGTTTTCAATTTTGTATGAGAGGCAATCAGCAGGTCTTGATCAATGGACCTCAGAGCCCTAATGGGGGTGTAGGGATGTAATAGTTCAGAGACGTACCCTGGTGTCTGTTCATGCAGAGCGCTCCAAATCAAAACTAAGATCTTGAAATGCACTCTATAATAAACCAGGAGCCAATGAAGTTGCATTAGAAGTGGAGTAACATGACAACATCTTGAAGATCTTGTCAGAAGCCTAGCTGCAGCATTTACCAAAATGTTATCAATGAATTTGCTCATTTAAAAACTTTTATCAGGTTTATCATCGTTTTGTCTAAAGTACATTGTTACCTAAAATAAACTAATGATCATCACAACTGCAAAATACAAATGAGCAACTTATGACTTCACCACTGAGGTACTTCCGCTCTGGATGAATTTTTACCTCAGTTTTATAACTAGCTGTCACCACTTCATCTCAAAGTAGTTCCATGTTGTTCACATCAACAATTAATTTCAAATTTGTTTACTATGAGCTTATTTCTTGGTAGTTAAGTACGTATGACTTTCTTTGTATAGCATTTGTTTGGATTTTATATTGCCTCTTATTTTCAGTGATTGTGATTCTAATCCCAGTTTTGACCAGATGATACTAATAAAGAATTTGTTATTGTGCCCCTTGAAGTCAAAATAACTTTAAGGGACTTCCTGCTAGTAGATATTCATTGGAGTCTTATTATAACCAGATATCTTTACAGTAGGCAGTAAGTAGATTACAAATCATTGTTTTAAATCATTGGATGTCATAGGAGGTATGTAATAACCTGGAGCAAGATGCAAAAAGCCACAAGATGAGTTCTTTTGGGTACAAAATTACCAAAACCTCAACAGTGACAAAGGATAACGGGGCAAATGTCCATCACCCATTGTGTGTGACAGTAAATATTTCACTTTAAATGTACTTTTGTAACTTTACTACATGAAGAAATATGCAGTCCCTACATTTGAAATATCAGACAACCATTGCTAAGGCATGCCTTCCTCAAGACAGAGATATGCGTGGTGTTTCTGGCATTAAAAATGTTGGATCACTGCCTGTGTAGAGCAGCAGTTCCCAGTCTTTTGCCTACTATCCTCCTGCTTGCACAGACAGGCTATGCTCCCCTCCCTTAAAGCTGGTTACATGTTTCATCATATTGTGATGAGAAGATGAATGATCCAACATGGGTGACTGTGGCTTGATGGGTTGAGTAGTTGTCTGTCAACCAGAAGGTTGTGGGTTCGATTCCAGCTTCCCCTTGACACATGTCAATGTGCCCCTGGGCCAGGCACTTAACCCCAAGTTGCCTACCGAGCTGCGTTTGGTGTATAAATGCGTGCGTGTTAGTGAGAGCGACTGGGTGAATGTGGCTATAGTGTACAGCGCTTTGGGTGGTCAGCATGACTGGAAAAGCGCTATATACGTTCAGTCCATTTACCATTTAACACGCACCTGTTACTGACTGAGAATAACCTAAAATTTGTCAATCTGAACACATCTGCTGGTCCACTGAGAACCAAAACAATGCTTTTCTCTGTCCTCCCTGGAAATGGTTTCCTTTTCTGAGTCAGCTTAAAACAGGTGAGGTCTTCACAACTGAGGTTTTGTATATCCTCATTGCAAAACTAAATTTCTTTGATGCTTAGTCTATGTGTTTATGTAGTAAATCTTGACTTTATTTATCCCCAAGGGGGTAACTAATCAATCTATTTGCAGGCACAGAGAAGCCTTAAGTTTTATTGGACATTTTCCTAACTCTGTATCCCGGTGTAAACATAATTTTGTTTTCAGGATGCTGTATCTGCTTAATGATCGGATCGTAAAGGTGTGTGTGCGTGTGTGTTTGGGAGTGGCGGTATGTCTGCAGGCGATTTCAATTTGAATAAAAAATGCAAATTTTTAGGTTCATAAAACCTTTTTTATTTTACATTTTTTAAAGGATATCCAATTCAATTTCCCTGTCAAAGACAGTTCCTTGTGTAATGGTTGTGTTTGACCTAACTTCGGAGGCTACTAGGCTACTGTCATGTAACGTGTAACTTTCTATGTGTATGTAAACATCATTAAAGGCTAATTAAAGCACCACAAGCATTAAAGCAAAAGATAAAAAAAAAGTTGCCATCTTATTTGGATATACAACATAGCTGCAATTAAGGTTGAAGAGTAACATGCAACAGTGTTACATAATTTAATGGCTGGAGGCCAGGAACATCAAACAGGCATAATGAAGTGCTGAATTCAGTACTGTTCAATGATGGTGTTATAGGGTTGAACAGCACTGGATGAACACATGGAAGTAAAGTGGAGTAGTGTTTAATGCTAATGAATATTAAGACATTAACATTTAAAAACTTAATTCACAAAAGATTTAAGGAGATATGAGGCATCCTAGTATGATCAGAGGACAACTAACTAGCTTCTTGGAGGCAACAAGCAGAGTTAGGGAAAGGGGAAAGAAAAGACTAAACGAGTAAAAAGATGTTAAAACACTTCCTGCACTGGTTTTTAGTATGAAACATATCATGGATGCACTGGGATGCAACACCAGGGATGTATTTGGGTGTTTGGGATCTCTCAACATTATGCATTCTCGCCCAACTGTTGTCAGTGAGGCTTCATAGACCAGCCAAGATCACTCGACTCTAGGAAGAATTGAAGGCTGGCACACCCTGGCTTTAAATCTACCTTGTAGGCCAAACCTGCCAACCTTAGTAAGCCAAGCTCATTGTTGACTGCCTGGATGGTGTCAAAATCTTCCAGGCTTGCATTGAACAGTTTCCCCAACCTTTTGACTGGTAACTCTGTGATGGATGGAATAATAATACCATTAGCATTGCAAAACCATACTTGTTCATCACTGTGGTGTGCTTGCACCACACCTCCACTGGGAGTGTGGCGGGGGTGTGGTGCAAGCTCAACCAGTTTGTGTGATATGGACCCATAAGCATTTGCTATGTCCAACCATAACACAACTAGGTAACCTTTGCTCTTGTGGTCTTGTGCATCCTGGGAATTACATCTTTCTGCACTGGGGGGGGGGGGTCATTATAGATGCTGTCGAGGGAAAACTTGGTCAGTCTTCATGAGGCATTGCTGAAAAACCCCTTCCCTACTACACATAATTGTGAAATTGACTAAAACTGGTTGATGTTTTTTTTAATTAAACCTTTTGCTTTTTCAACCTTTCACTCAGTGTGTCTTGGGCGCAGCAATTTACTTCTTCTCTTACATACTCTACATGAACACTGTGCTTGTCTCCTATAAGACTTCTTGCAAAGCCAAAGGGACTGACATTAAGGACAGCTTGCTACCGGGCCCTCTCTCTCTCTTCCACGCATGCTGCACCAATCTGCACAGCAAACAGTCATCAGCTTCTTTTGAAGAATATTTTGCAAGCTAATGCTTGCGGCTCTTAAGCAACTCATGGTGTAAGATATATTTGGTTTACCTGCTCAAATCTTTCATGGACAGTTCAGCACATAAAAAAACCATTACATTTTTTGCCAAAACATCTTGTGTGCACAGGGCCCAAGTCCAAGTCAATATACAAATTGTGATTTGCGTGCTACGAGCGATAATTTTCTGACTTGGATGGGCCCTGGGGTACAGGTGTTTTCCTAAAAATAAATAAAAAGAAAAAGAAACCTGTCATATGAACAGTCATTGGAAAGGAAAAAAAGTCCATCTTTACTTGTCAAATAGCTACCTAAATATACATTATCACCTATATAGCAGACAGGGTCATGTGTCTCCAACACATGACCCTGTCTGCATTAAGCCTACCAGTTTTTAGGGGTGCAGCCAATGTGCCAAATCTAATTGTTTTGAAAATTAATTAGCATACAAATATAATTAGTTACATTATTTTAATAAAGTCATTCAGCGGTTACACTGCACCCATATCATATATGGAGTAACTACAGTGGTTCACAAGCACCTTGCAAATTATTTTAGAATTCTAAAAAATCCTTTTTAAAACAGATTTTAGTTTTAATACACTGTTTTTTAAATCTTCAAAGTTAGATTTGAGAGTTTTTAATACTATAGTTCTTTGATTATAAATAGATATTAGCCTGATTGCACAATAACGTTAAATGATATGACTATAAACCAAAATTATCTATGTAATCAACCATCCTTCGATTTCTGCCACTGTTTGGGAAAAGCTCTGCTCCTGTTGATCAGAGGAGTGCCACTGCATGCATTCGGATTGTGGTTCTGGTGCCGAGTTGATAATCCTGGTTAACAGAGCAGCTTTAAAGCCTTTACCTCAGCATGGTGTAATTCCCCTGCACCGCTGAGTTTGATTAACAGGGGAGCTTTCACAACCTGCACCAGCTGGGATTTATTATATCTCATTCATCCTGGGATGGCGCAACGGCACAAAAACAAAGAGAGAGAGATGTTGAGGTATGAGACAGAAGAAATACCAAGACATATGGTCTTGAGTACAAGAAAGGGGGACAAGAAACAGTATAGTGTAAAGTAAATGAGAGAGTGAAGGAAGCGCAGACAGGAAAAACCTGGCAGCTTTCCAACTAAAATATGTCCCCCTCCCAGACCTGCTGTGATAAATTGATGACATTCTTTCACCACAACCCTTTACAGCTGTACTCAAAACGTTTTTGAACCCGTGTGCTCAGTGACAGGTGAGGATTTGTATTAAAAGGATGGGGTTCGCCTTGGTCAAATCAAAAATGGAGCATTCAATTTGAAATAAATAATTCAAAACTAATTAACAAGGAAAACACACTATAATTGTAACAGTGCTTTATTGTAAGTCCAGTGGATTGCTTAGAAGTTATAAATATATTAGCTGTTCACACATATAGTACAGAGACATTTTATCTTAGCCAAAAGACAGAGTAAATAAACAATATGTAATAATGTTTTTCCAATATGTTCATATCTTTTGAATCTTAATTCACCTAAAAGTAGCAGTATTCAAAGTAATACTGTGGTTGTTTTTCCCAACACATGAGTCTTTGGGCTAATTGAGAAAAAAAAAAAGTCAAAATGGTTTATTTATTTTCCGCATTTTTTCCAAGTCATGTTTTATTCCTACAGAACCTTTGAAACAACAAAACTTGACCAAAGTCAAAAAATCCACAATAATTTAATAAGCAAGTATAAACTACATTAAAATAAAAATTGTAAAAAAAAAAAAACAGGCAGAAAATTAAAAAGAATTGCGTTTGGTTTTCTATTTCTGTGTTGTACCACTGCTGCTTGGCAGTCAATCTTACACCGTTTATTTCCCTTTAACTGGTGCCATATTTGTAAGGGAACGAGCATATGTGGGTTGAGCAGCAGAATTGAGTATGAAGCTACTGCACCTATGTGAAACCTGGGGGGTGACATATCAAAAGATCTGTGATTGCCACGGGCTGCAGCATCTCATTTCTCTGCATGAGGAGTGCCTCTACCGATGGCAGCGTTGTATTTCCAGCTTCCTGGAGAGTATGCAAAGGTTGCTGGTTGGAGACTCGGTCTGTCACTCTGGGTCCCTGAGCAAGGCCCTTAACCACAGACTGTTCCCCATGTGCCACTCTGCTCCCTAACGGATGGTTAATTGCAGCGACATATGTTCACTCTGTGGAACTATAAAGAGAAATATTAATTATCAATTAATTAACATTTCCAAACCCAACCAGGTCATTAACAGCCAGAGCTTGAAATCAAAAAAGAATCAAACTTTTTTTGAAATTTTTTTTATGTGCTATTGGCGAAGAATCGAGGCTGCATTGGAGTGTTTAGAAAAACTTTAGGTCTTGGGTCAGCAAAACCCTATCAGCTCGTAGGGAGCCCACCATCTCGAACACACAATGTGAGCGGGTGTTATGCAATATGCAGAGCGTATTTCCCACCTTGGTCATTGTCAAGCCCATTGAACCTGTCTGCCTGTCTGTCCATCCTCACTGTGTATGACCCAAAACTGCCAAAACATCGCCAAACTCCACCCCTCCCTCTCCCAACTAGATGCAGAGAAGTTAGTCCATGCCTTTGTCTCCTCCAGGTAGGACTACTGCAATGCCCTCCTCGTTGGGATCCCCGGCAAAAGCCTGCAAAAACTCCAGCACATTCACAACTGTGCTGCCCGGGTCCTGATGTGGAGGCACAAGTATGACCATATCACCTCTGTGCTCAAATCCCTCTGCTGGCTGCCCATTCAATACAGAATTCTCTGGAATGCCCTCCCAGAGACCCTGAGAGCCCCACAAAGTGTGGAGGTCTTTAAAAAAGGCCATAATACATTATTATTATTATTATTATTAAATGTACCTGTCTCCAGCCTCATCCAACCTGCCTGTCAACACCTACTGTGAGCAGCCTGCTCCTGCTCGCTCCTGCAGGTTTTATATTAAATAAACATTTTAAAGCACAGCACCATGTCTGGCTCAAATATTGGGTTCTGTCCCTTGTCCGGGCATAACAACCAGTCACCAGTCAGGGCTGAACGATGGGAAAATCTTCTGTTCTTCTACATATTCTGTTTTTCATGAACTCTCATAATCACAAGTTCGAGACGCTGCATTGACAAGAGAGCTAGTAAAAAATATAGTCATTATTAAATCAAACTGTAAGGCATTTGCTAACTCGTTATTTTATTTTGGTCCAAGTCCTCAACCACACATTGACAGGCCAACAGTCTCTTGTCGCAGAGCTATTCAACACGTGGTCTTTTTTCTTTGCGTGTGTACAAAATGTTGAAATTGTTTCTTTTCTATACCTTCGCCTCGAGCTACATTTACATTCCAGCAGAAGGCATGCAGACGACCAAGGGGACCTTGATGTGCTTACAACAAGTTTAACATTTGCCACCTTATAAAATGTCTTTGCAGGCCAGCAAATGAGAAGTCTGAAACATTTGAAAATTGCCATGCCCTCACCCCTTCGTGGCATAAAAAGCTTTCTGTCACCTCATTTTTCTGGAGGATCTCTCTTTTCTTCTGTCTCCCGTTGCCTTGTCCCTTCTCATTTTCCCAATGCAATATCTTCCTCTCTTTCTCCCTATATCTTTTTTTCTTACCCAATCTGGTCCTTCTTTATTCACAAATAAGATGAGCTTGCTGTTTCTGCCTTCGCAGAGCCAGGTAATACGTTTGAGGCCAAGTAATGGGAGATATCTTAACAGGAGGCCTAGCCGAATTGGCGGTTGTGAAAAACAGAGACTGGGGTGGCTTTCAGCTGTAAGTAATAGCTCTCTATATAGTTTTGGGCAGGCCTGAGGCTTGGTACCTACTCTATACCATCAGGGTGCTTTGCAGTGTTAGCCTGGTGCAATGGTTGACACGCATCTTTAATGTGTATTTTTGCCTTCTGGACTAACAAAGAAGAACTTAAGCAGAAACACATCTAAGAGCTAGCATTCAGTTCAATAAGAGCACTTAATAAACTGCATTAAACGTCCTTTGTGAGTGCTTCGGTTTGCAAGTTATTACAGATATGTAGGGAAACACTTTATTGTAATTGATAACACTTTTCCTTTTTATAGGGACTTTTCTGCAACAATCATGTCCTCATTTCTTTTTCAAATGCCTTCTCGTCCAAGGAACCTTTCAAGTCCTGATTAACTAAGCCTTTTCCTGTCAGTGTGAGGAACTCAAAATTCATCTTATTTACAATATTCAACTTATGTGTATGCCTGGGTTCTTTGAAAGCAATATAGTGCTTATTTTACATGTTGTACAGGAAATAAAATGTTTCTTAGTATAACAATAGAAAGCAAATAAGGGGGAAGTGGAAAATATGTTTGGATTTGCATAAAACAAGAAACTTGAAGAAATTATCTCACAAAGCTATCAGACACACATTCATATTTATCAAGGAAAATGAAAGTAAGGTCATTGTCAGAAAATGTTTTTTTTTTTTGGATTAATCAATTTGAACATGAGTAGAAAACATTCAAAACCCATGGCAGGTCTCAGATTTTTTTCTGTTAGTTTATATCAGTGTGGCATACAGTAGAGAGAATGAAGCTGTTAGTATAGTTATTAGGCCATACCAGTGAAAAAATATGTTTAACTGTGCAAGATTTCAAGGGATATCTTTGTTTTGGGTCAAACTGTGTTGATGATGATTCAGAAGCTGCACAAAATTGTGTCATTTCAGTAACCTAGATTTTGTGGACGATCAAAGCAGAAAATGTTACACTTGCTTGCTTACTTGACAGGATGGTGCATAACTGAGAAAAAAATACTTTTAGCTCCAAAATAAGAAATCTTTTTAGACAGCTGTGACCAATCTCTGAATTTCTCAGGAGGATGACCGTTGGACTCAGAAATATGTTGATATAAACTGGGGTGTGTGTGTGAGACCAACTGCCGCTTGATTGATGCTGGTCATTAGCATGGAGCATTAAATAGCACAAGCATGCAATGACAATTACAATATAAGTGCATGATGATGTTATGTGTGTAGTTGCACCCAGGAGGCAAAGGTTTTATATATTTTTAAGTCAATCTTGTCTTCCAAGGTGAAACCAGGTACTCTAAGCCCATAACAGTCCACATCCTGTCCACACTGGAGTTTGTGGACAGAAGGACCTTTTAGCAAATGACAGAGGATGCAAGATTTAAAGATGGAGCTCACTGGATGGCTACTTTATCAGATGGGGAGATTAGCTGGAGCAATTCTGCCATTCACACCAGTGAAAGTGTGTGAAAATCAGTTTGGGCTGTACAGTTTTGCACAATGTGGCGCTGGACAGTAGTTTTTAATGTTGCTCTTTTCATATGTGATGGTTTGAAGAGAGAAGTAGAGATTCACAGTGTGTATCACATATTTATGGTCACCACTGTATCATTGTGTGCAATGTTGATATTTTTACTCCAGTAAATATCAGCAATTAGCAATTGTTGAGGCACCCTGCCATTGGCTTTCTTTGTCAGACACATATTTGGTTATGCTTGTTGTTTGTTGCAGCACAAAGGCTCTTTGAGGGTAAAGTGGTGCTAAATGTATTGTGGAGATGCAACTATACTGTTTCATGGCCAAAGCAGCAGACATAGAACAGAAGTGGCTTTTTTAACGAAACCTTTTGGTTGGGAAGGACGTGATAAAGAAAATAGTTTTTCCCCCAGTACCCGGATAGACTAATCATCTATGGTCTGTGCTTGTAATGAACCCAAAACAGAAAGACATCAACACCTCTGGTTTAAGTATTTGTTTGTTTTCATAACGCACATTGCTTCAGCAACATTATCACATATGGCATGCTTTCCTATCATGCAGCTCTAGTCCAAAGGCTATCAGATGGAAATGGCACCTCACTAATGTTTGGCCGCTATGCTATTAAATTTTTAAATATTCAACACAACATTGGCAGAGATTTTGTGGGATGTTTTAGGTGTCCTTTGAGCCTGTATTTTACTGTCTTCCATTTGTCCGTGTTTTAAATTAATGTATGTGTGCCAGGGTGGGCCAGTGTACACATGATTTCCCGAATCACAAGTGAATGTATCCAGAATATTTAAAGTGCATATGTTGTCCTTTGCAGTCTGCTTGTGTCTGACTCACACGAAGTAAGGCAGCTGTTATTACCTGAGTGTGCAGAGCTCACTCCATGGAAGCCAAGCAAAACTTGAAGAAAACCTGTGTTAATATCCATACCTTCCCCTCATTTTTCTGATTTGAGTGTTGCTGTTTGTCCATACTTTTATCTTTGCTTAGTTTCACCCTTCTTTCTCTCAACATCTTTGGTTTTAAACCAACCTTATTGAATGATTTTTTTTCCTCTACTCAGACCTCTCCAAAACCTACCCTCTTGTTTATAGTAGTACGGTAGATAATTCAGTTATTCGATCTCAGCTTGCTCTCATTTCCCTGCTTGTGTATCTTTATCTATTTATATTTTAGATAGTTTTTTTTTCTAGGCAAGTATGGAATTTGATTTTCCAATTTTCAGTAAACACAGAAATCTATTTTTATTTCCATACTTTATTCTGCATCTCATTGACAAAAACTTCCATATTCCATCCATCCATCCTATGGCGCCTGTTATGTCTATATTTAAAGCTTGTAGGAACCCTCTGATGACCATGACATTGTTCTGTTTCATCCTATGATTTAATGGCCATAAAACAGTCCACCGACACATTCATTAGTTCCATCTAGTTTATTTTGTACTCGTAGCTCACGAGCAGCAAAAGAAAGTGACAAATTAAGATGCACGCCATGGAGCAAAGGCAAACACCCAACAGTCTTCTTTTGTGAAGGAAACGTGCAGTGCTGAAAACCATTTAAGTCTGACTCAGTCTGACAGTTTACATAATAAACTTTTGGTAATATCTCTGTGGAAGAAAAACAGGCCTTTGTCACCTGAAGGGTAGCCTCGTTTTTCACTCAAAGGACTTTACAGACACTGATTGGCCTAACTCCCCCTGTGATAGCAGCGCTGTCGGGTAGGTGTGTGTGTGTGTGTGTGTGTGCGTGTGTGTGTGCATGTGAACAACAGCGATGTGCAGTGATGGAGTGACTGACAGCTGTTTGGGTGATTAACGAGCTTTTTTGATAGTGCGCCATTGTAAGGAAAGGCTGTGTGGACAATCTGAAAGGGAGGGAAAACAAGTGCAGATTGACAGCCGATTTTACCCAAATATAAATAGACAAAAAAAAAAAAGGTTGCAGGCATGATTAGGACTGAACGACAGATGGGTTGGGCGACTCATCCACCATGAAAGGAGAGGGTTGGCTCTAGAAAGGCTTCTGACAGGGATTGAAAACAAGCTGGGACAACTTGGCACTTTATGTTTGTATGTGTGTCTTTTTGTCTGTGGATCTGTCTACAACCATCTTAGCTGTCTATTTTTCAGCCCATTACATTTACAGCAAGAGCTATACTGCAGGAAGGGAGCACATTACTATGTTGTTGTGACAAACAGACTCCATATTATACCGGTTAGCTGCTTAGCAGGTGTTGATGACCAGGCCACAGGGATTTCTCAAATGCACGTTGCATCTTGACTTTCTGTCGATGATGAGTTGAATTAGTGGTGTCTTGTTTTAAGTACAAGCTTGCCATAAAGGCACTGCACTGATTTGTTTGTGCTCGGGAAACTTCGACCTTACAGTTTAGCACCCCCCCATATCGCGCAGACATTATATTTATTTTACCAATATGTAGCTCAGGAATTCTGACTTCCAAGATCAAATTGAACATTAACATCACTAACTGAGGAGTCTGCAGATGGGAATCAAAAAATACTTCCCTGTTTTTGCTATCTTCCGTTGCACTATTGGCTGCCATGAACTTTAAAACAGGCATTATTTGGCTGCTGCTGAGCTCCCTTCTGGTTCAACTGGCTCTGTTAAGAGACGCTTGAGGGATGCCTGCAGATTCAATAACTCAATGCAATTAGCTGGGCTTGCTTAGATAGATAACTGTGTGGTTATAGGCTTAATATGATCAAGTGAATTTCCATGCATTTTAATGACAAATGAATTGGATTTTATTTAATTGTGTCTGAATGCATTGGAAAGATTACTTCAATATTCCTATGAAACAGGATATTAACTTGACCATTGGGTTTTGTGAAGTGACTTGAGATGTCTGTTCTGAATTTATGACATTTAGATACATTGAATTCAGTTTATTCTTCATTTATATTCTCATTATTTTTACTGTTGTTGATTCATAATAATTTTATTTTTTATTGATAATTTATCCTGTGAATTCACAACAAGCAACCCACTATAAAACACCCAACATTATTATTATTACTATTATTATTTATTTTTTTTGTCCTTGGTTATATTTTTTGGTCCGTGTCAAATAGGTAGGCACGGCTGTAACTGACACTGGCTATAATGTTCACCATCTCCATCACCAGCTGTCAAAACCTCCTCCCACCTTCAGAGAGCCTCTTCTGCCCTCAGGCATCCCTCGGCCAATCTTGTCTCCTGAGATGCCATGTTCATTATTTACAGCCAGAGCCCATGGCGAAGGCTGACTTAACTAATTTTGTTTCCGTCAGCTGCCTCTTGTGACACACACATTAAGTGATAGTCACATATAAACAAAACAAAATTGATATATAAACACTAGCAGACATGGTAATTACTTGAGCCTTGTTTTACTCAGTCTCCAGCTCTTGTTTGCTGTCTGGTATCTTTACGCTCTCTGACAACTTACACAAAACTGAGAGGTTGTGAAGAGATTTCAGCCAAGAATTATTTCACAACCTTGACTGTAGAAATAGTCCCTTCATAGTGTATGTTTTATGCTTGGCACTTTCAATGAAAAACAAAATGAAACAAGGCAATGCATTTGTTGTACTTGCAAAAAAATAAAAAAACAAGAAAGTCTCTCTCTCTCTCTCTCTCTCTCTCTCTCTCTCTCTATATATATATATATATATATATATATATATATATAAATTCCTTTTCCAAATAAACCTATGTAGACATACCAGAGACAGCTCCTGGCAGCCCAAGTCTCAAATGAATGTTACTCTGTTTTATATGACAACATCAATGCAACTTTGATATTTCTGCTCACTGGAGCTTTAGCTCTGTATATTGGAACAAGGGAAACCGCCAGTTAAGGCTGAGTCTACTGTTGAAATGCATTATTATCCGTCTGGGCTTTGTTTAGCTCTAAACATTTCATTTGCTTTTTTTGTTCTTGTTTACTTGCACACTGGTGGCTTGAATTTTATTCTGCAATCTCTTATTTACAAAGTAGATGCTACAGTGTTTGCGAAAGCTTTTTTAAATTACAACCACAAACTGCAGTATGTTTTATTGGAATTCTACGTGACTGACCAAAACATAGTAGTTCTTTACTGGATGGAAAAGTATACATGGCTTCTAAAGGTTTTGCACCATAGCATACCAACTTTGTTTATAAAATATTATTCTCAGTCATAGCTGAAACAAAGTGCTGCAGAAAACTGCAAACACATGTATATACACCAGTATATATATATATATATATATATATATATATATATATATATATATATATATATATATATATATATATATATATATATATATATATATATATATATATATTATATATATATATATACATATATATATATTATATATATACATATATATATATTATATATATATATATATATAGTGCAACAAATAGAAAGAAAGTGAAAAGATGCAAATAACAAAAGTTTCATTTAAAAGTAAATCCTTGGGAAAGTAAAATTATCCAGGTATATTTGTATTGAAACTTGTCCTGGGCTTGTGAAATTCTGGGCTTTTCAAAAGCCCAGGACTTTTTACAAGCAATGGAAAAGCACCTATTATTAATCTGTGCACAAATTTATAAAATACCTCCTACCATTTTTATGCAGATGATTCTGTAAATTATTGCCATTTAAGCTCAATCACGCAGATATTTTAATTTCTGCCTTCGATGCCATGCAGATCTGTTGGGAGCAATTGAAACTGTTTTTTTTTTTTTATACTGAAATATGGAAGATATTGCTTTTTCAAATTCCTCCGTTTCCTCGGAGAACATACCCTTAATTAAAACTGCAAGAACAAGATAAACCTCTCAAGCTAGTAACCAGTTATAAGTTCCCAGGATGAATTATTAATCACTATTAATTAATTATTAATTATTACCTGATCTCCAAATGAATGGTGAAACTTGGTTTCTATTACAGAAACAATTCCCGTTTCCCCCTCATAGCTCAGAATGCTTCTAATAACAACACTTTTTCTGCTTGTACTGATGTGTATATGTGTGCCTCAGCCAGTTACCTGCAGTCCTTCACTCCAGTGTAGAGCTGTTATTGAAGATTTATTACTGCTTGTAGCCACCTCAGCCACCACTGTGGACCGTATGTTAAAGCTGGCAGCCTTCCTTTAATGCAAGGTGCTATACGCACAGGATGACTTTGAGTTACAAGGCCTCTTTTGGCTTGGCTCCTGCCTGTTTATGCACTTTTTTTTCAGAGAACTGAAAGCCGCCATGCCTTATGATCAAAAGAATTTTTGCACTTTTCAGCTCCTTGTGTTGAGTCTGAAACAGGAAAACAAGCCTTCAGTTTTTCTCTCCCATCTGCTTGGAATTCCCTCAAGTTAGAACTGAAACTATCAGAACAGGTTTCACTGAAAACCTTCCACTTTATCTTAAGAAATTGACAACGGAAATCCTTTGATCAGTGCCTGTTTCAAATCTTAAATTGTTACCTCCTTAATTTTTAGATAGTTACTGTAACAAAAACCCATGCCTTTATTAATTTATCTATTTTTGTCAAATTACTTGCACTTTATATATATTTAATGGTGGTTTTATTATTGCTGTTTTTCTTGTCTGCTATGATGTGTGCTACTGCCTTTCTCGGCCAGGTTACCCTTGTGAAAGAGGTATTGATCTCAATGGGTCTTTTATCTGGTTAAGTGAAGGTTTTAAAAAGCATGTTGCGAATGGTTTCATTACCTTGGATACAAATAAAGTAATTTATAGCATAGCTAAGTGAACCCTTTATTTTTAGTAACAGATAATTTTGTGTGAAGTAGAAAAACAGCAGTTTTAACACAAACCCTCAAATGTCTTAATTGCAACTGTAGTTACACTTGCTTTGTCCTGTCCCCATTGTAAAACCACTAATGGCAGTTCTTTATGACTTATTATAGTTCTGTCATAAAAATCATTCATGATGAAAGAAAAACAAAACATCCCATAAAGGTTGTTTTTTTTATGTATTCACATTGCCCTCTCTTTCTTTTATCTTTGTCTTCAGGTGCAACAAGATGCTGGGCGCACTGTCTGTGTACGGGCTGAAGCTTTTCCTGGCCCTGATGATGCTTCGAACAGCTGGTTCAAGTAAGTATTTATTACCAAGAATGGACCTGGTTTGAAATGGCATGCATCTTTTTAAGTTGTAGCTGTTGAAGACTGAACACATGTGCAACATTTCAAAGCTCGTTGTCTCTATGTTCAGGGTATAGAGCTGAAAAGTGAGGCATGATGACAATGCTGCTCCGTCTGGACTCTGTTTGCCTGCAAGGCTGGTAGACAGGCATGTGCCTGAAAAGTGTTCTTCCAAGACTGTTTAAAAAAAATTAGAAACTTCCTCGGGGCTTTGCTACATTCCCCATGGTAACCAAAGGAGTAAATGGTGTAAACCTCCTTCTTCATGGTCTAAATTTCCCTTTGCCTTATTACTGCAAGGCATCCTCATCAACTTGTAAAAGATTTGGGGTCTTAGTTATGCTTCACAGAGCTCAGCCAGCTGCTCCTGTGTGTAAATAATGAGTATCAGGAAATCATTTAAGCAGCATACTGCCCAAACCAGCGAGGCAAAATCACCACTCAATGACTGTTTCACCAGAAAAGAGCTTAGAATAATAAAAAAAAAACATCTCCTAAATCCCACATGAAGTAGGGTTTCCAGATGATTTTATGTTGAAAGATAAATACAAGTGACATGTTTTATGTTTTTTATTCAAGCATTTTGACAATGTTTGTTGTTTTTCAATAATAGGTAACCGTTAAAATTCTGTCTAAAATTGCTTAGAACTATATCACTGTAAAACATGAGCAGCCCTCAAGAAACTAAGCTTGCTTTGACTTAAGTGTTAAACATATGGTCTCTTGTATATCATCTGGTTCTGTTTCCGCTCAGATGTGTTGAGTCTTAAAATCCCAAGAGAATTGACCGCTGTTAGAGGAGGAGATGCTCCAGAATCCTTGGGGTTCCAGTTCAGTCACGATCTCCAAGTGTAAATATCAGCCACCTCTCTGACCCTGTACAGATTAGCAGGTGTAAAAAAAACTTGGCACGTTCACATGAGTGTGTACAGCTTTGTGGGCCACTCTATGACCTGCAGTAACACAGAACTGTGGAGAAACTCAGTCCAATATCCTAACCGAGAATGAGATCAGTACTGGGTCTAATACCAACACTAGATATGATCAGGGCCAACTTTAATAAGCGCCGTCACATGATACTAGCGCTTTAACAATTCATAAGCCTGGATTTTCTGCAAATCATTTGAGAGTAAAATCTTCACAAACAGATTAAAGCTCGCTTTAAAATCTGCTGTTGTTTTCTATTCAAACCTCATTATTCAACTTGCAAAGCTGATGAAGAACAATGCTCAAAAAAAACTGTTTTTCTCCTACAAAACTACCAAATTTCCTGTTTGCTTATTAAACTCATAATTAAAGATCACTGTGACAAAACTAAAACATCCCACTTTAAAAAAATAAACGTGCATTTTGGAGCGAATTACCATTATGATAGCAGAGTATGAAGCATCACAGTTTGCAATGCAACCCGTTTCTGTAGGATCAAACCCACCTAAACAGGACTTGTTAGATTCCCTCAGTCACGCTGACATTTTCCTTCTGGACGTGTCCATCTTCTGTATTTGTCCCTGTAACGCCGCTCATCTCTAAACCCTTGGAAGACCTTCACAGCTTATGCACCGGCCCACTAACTTTGGCTTGTAATTACCCCAGTGGCTCTAAGAGGAGGCTAAAAAGGACGAGATGTAAAGACGCGAAATGCAATCTGATCTACAGAGCTTACATTTATCTTTTAAGCCATGTCTAAGAAATGTAAATGTGTTTTTGGTTTGATTACATCTCAGAGTTATTTATGTTCCAACTCAAATGAGGAAAGCTGATTAAACTTCCCTTTGATTGGGCTGAAAAAGCTGAAATTTAGGGTGTTAATCGCACAATTATGCATCATCAAGTCATCCAAACTTTGGCGAGAGTCTTGACATTCTGCGCGTGTTTGCCTGTCTGTCTGAGCGACCTTTTTAAACTGCTGATGGTGATGAGCGAAGGACAGTGTGGCAGCGAAACAAGGGCCAGGGCATTCGTACAGACAATGGCTTTAAACTCTGAGTCATTTCTCAATCTGTGCCGAGGATCTGGTTGCCCCAGCTGCCTCCCGATCTGTCTGTTTGGCACTTTTATCTGTCTATTCCAGCGGACTCTGCGGGGAATGGAGAGTGGGGAAAGTATTCGCATCCGTCAGTCATTCTCTGGCCTTTCTGTGCCCTGCCTGCACGCTGCTGATGGATATCTGTGTATCTATATGTGTCTGTGCGTATGGAGGGCATCGGTGTCCTCCCTGACCGTCTGCTTCGCTCTCCGTTGGAGTTTTTCTGCTTCAGTAGAGGTTTCAGAAATAAAGAAATTAATCAATATGTGGAGTGACTTAGGGCTCAAGTTTGCAGGCAGAGCGACAATGAAAATCCAATCAGCTTTTCTGTGCCTGTCTACACGTACTGTATGTGTAAAAACTTTTTTTCCCCCTTTGCTAAAAACCCAGACACAGTCACAGCATTACAATCTCCTGATTTTCCATGTATTACGTCCTCTCTTCATGGATTTTGCACTTTTATTTTTCCAGCTAAGCAATTCTGGAAAAAGTCACAGGGAGGTAGAGGACCACTGGGAGGGTTGGCACTAAAGCTCACCCTGTGACACCTTGCTTGACAGCGCAGAATTGGAAAAAGAGTGGGATGTGAGCACAGAGAGCAGATTAGGGAGGGGGGGGGGGTTAAGCTTTTTGCACGTTTGTGTGTGCATGTGTTGATAATAGCGTGTCTGCACTTTTAGCGCCACCACTCCAGTGCTTGTGTATCGTGCCTATAAATTTTAAAATGTTGGCAGCTTGTCACACAAGATAAATGTACTATAACGCCACAGTAGGTGCAAAATTAGTCACGGCAGCAGCTTGAGGGGAGTTTGTGTAAAGCCTGGCACAGCCTGGTCTGTATCAGCTCAGGGAGCAAAGAGGGCTGCGGTGAGAGGGTTAATATCTGCCCCTGAGAAAGAGGTGGAGGAGGAGACAGGAGGATGCAGTCGGAGTCAGAGAGGATATTTAGGGATCCGATTGTACAGCAGTACTTGAGGAGGATCCTAAATGAGACTAGTTCACTTTTACAGAAAAATGCGGTGGCCTGCAAAAGTAGTTATACTGCCTGACCTTTGTCACACCATGTCCAGTTGCTACCACAAATTATGATGTGTTTCTAGAGGGATTTTATGTGAATGATAAACTCCCAGTAACTAGTTGTACAGTGAAACTGGAAAAGTATAAGGAATTTAACTTAAATGTAAACCCCTTACTTCAACAATCCTGCTCGGTACACACAAAATAAACAGATTTACTATTCCCTATCACCTACATTTTCAGCCCTGCCTTTCAGTTGTCTCAACAGAATGATTAGTTTAAGACATATTGCACCTTTCCTCTGATTTTAAATAGTTTTATGCCATATTTTTCTATCAGTTAGTATTTTGGGAAACGCCTCAAGTCATAGAAGATGTTTTCCTCTCTAGTTTGAAGCATTTATGATGAAACTGTGTTACTTTTGTCATGAGTTTGGCCTGTCATCATTCTGCTACATATCCTCTGCCTGAATATTTTTTACAGCACCTGTAAGCCTGCTACTCCACTGCTGCAGTCAAGCTCATCTAATACACCTGTCTCCTGCCCTTCATAAGCCTGCAGACAGTCAGACAGCACCAGATTATTGAAAGCTTGTTTTTCATCGATGTCCAGTGTTCCTTTCCTGCTTGATTATCACATTTAGACCTTGTTCACGTTTTCCTGGATTGTTCAGCCTAGCTTTGCTCTTGTCGGATGTCTACCAAGCTTCTATTTTCTGGACTTTGACCTGGATTGTACCACAACAACAAACCTTGCCTTGCCCTTGGATTTGTCTGCCATGTTCGGACTTCCGTGCATGACACAAGCCTGTTCCCTGGAGTCCGATCTCGCCTCAGTAACTCTGGACAACACTTTCATAGCATTTTAGGCCAGAACTTCGCTCACATTAGCCTCAGCCATCCTGTCTGATGCGTCTGCAGTGAATACGTTAGGTCTCAACACTGCCTGACCTCCAGCTTGCTCCTGCAGAGGTTCTCTGACTGTCTCCAGGTTTTCATTAATAAACCTTTTAAAAGCGCAACACCGTGTCTGGCTTGAATTTCGGGTTCCCTGCCTTCCCTGGGACATTAAAACTTTTAAGTTTTAGACAAATGCAGTTATGTTTTAGGGTTATCCAGGGCAGGGTTGTAATAGCATTGAGGGATTCTCCAGTAACCACGTAGGGGAAGAAGTAGTTTTCTTAAACCTAACCCTACAGTCTCTCCCGTCATCAGATTATGAACTGCATTTGACAAATCTGCTATTTTCTCATTTTTGATGATTTACACTTAAACTTTGGTTAGACTTAGTTTAGAAATATCTATTTTCCCTTGTTACATAGAACAATAAATAATAGGATGAGGGTGCTTCAACTGAGAATTGGTTTGTGAATGCAACATGTCAAGCAGGCAAATCCAATTCTGAATTGGAGTTTTTTTTTTTTTATCTTAAGTATCACTCAGGACTAAACGGAACATTACCTTAAAAACATGTTCTGCTTATAAGGCTTGACTTTCAGATTAGCAATTGTTGCACTCAAAGATGCATTACATTGTCATTTTTTTTTTGAGAACGTAATACAGGGCTGGTGCCTATCTCCATGCGATTCAGGGTACACCATGGACAGGTCTAACAACACGGAGACAGACAGGGCAAACAACCATGCATACACACATTCACACTTAAGGGCAATTTAAAGTAACCAATTAACATGCACATGGGATGCATAGGGAGAGGTCCATGCAGAAAGAGCCCAGGTCGTACCCGGGATTCAAACCCAGTACCTTCTTGCTGCAAGAACGGTGCTTGATTCATAAAACCAGTCAGGTGGAAATGTGTCAGGATTTTCACAAACAGTTGGAAAAGCCTAGGGAGATAATACAAAGGGTAGAAATGGCTGTGAAGGAAAAACCAGCAATGCCACAATCCAGCTTGAGATATTGGTAAAAAAAAAATACAGCAGGAAGCACAGACATGAAGTAGATGAAAGGAGGACTCCTCGGGCAGCAGGAAAAGGAGGTGAGAAGCTGCAGGGAGAGGATCTGATGCGAGAGCATATCAGTGTGGAGACGTTGTTTGTAAAGGTGCTTGTTGTCTGCCAGACCTGAACATGAATGAACACACAACCAAACACAGAGAACTTGTGGCTTTGAACAGCTAGTTACAACCGGCTGTTGGAATTTATCTTTGTGTTTCATATACACCTTCAGGGTGGTGTTTACTTTGTATAGTTGATATGTGCATTTCTGTGTAACAAACCAGTGGTCCAAAAAGAAGAAGAGTAACGTTCTTCTCATTCGCTTCATCTAGTTTTGCAGAACCTCCTGGTTTACTCCGGTTGTGTTCTTCTAGTGTGCTCCCACAGCCGGGTACAAACCTGGGATGCTTGTGTAAATTATGTCCGATGATGAACTCGGGGTCACTCCTCCCAGAGCAAGAGTTATGCTGCAGCTGAGTCCTTGCTCAGTTGAGTGTGACAGGAGCGTTGGCTCCAGTGGCGAGATTTTCAACATTAAAACTGTAACTGTCACAGTAATTACACTTTTATGCAGTGTTGTGCCATTTCACCCTGAACAAGAACTAATTCAAAAGTCATTTAATTCTGGTTGAAACGACTCATTTCATGGTCAAAGTTCATCATCTAAATTCTCTAATCTCCCACATAAACTTGTTCTAGTTTATGGATCATATTGTCTGACGTAAAATGTAAAAATATGTCTAGGTAATGATATCATTGACTAATTGGCATATTTATTGCCACCATGCAGTATTTGCAAGCTGGCAAATCATCTTCAGCCACATAATGCTATCCCTAATTTAAATATTTCACTGTTTTTCTCTTAAAAAAACAAAATCAGTGTAAAAGTTAATTAAGACAGTTTTGTTCTTTTATATTATGCTTTTAACGCATTTCTGGGTTGATTTCTTTCATAAAATCCAGATTCTGTATCAAGTAATAAAATCATCAGCCACATAAATCAAAGACCACATATGTGCTCGTATTTCAGCTACGTATCTGTACGACCTGAGAGAAAAGTCACAGAATGAATAAAGTCTGAGCTTTCTTTCCTTTGTGATTCCTGTCAACAAAAAACGATCTGGGTGCAAAAAAGCCTTTGTTTAGGGTACAAGCCGTTGGTTTGTATTGTTAAGTTCAAAGCATCGGGTGAGTCAGTTCCCTACAAAGACCGTCTGTAGGGAACCGTGCACATGCAGATGTGCAAAAGTCAGCCTGCTCTGTCCTTTGAGGGAAACGCAGAGGGTCATTTCAGGAAAAAAGTATCAAATGTTTCACAAAAAAACTGTTTAAATGGTGTGTCCACTCAGGAATACAGCACCACTAAATGACACTAAACAGAATTTAGTCTTATTTAGTTCAGTTCAAAGTTCTTTAAGAATGAGCATAACATGTCAACTTGCTTGTTTAAATTTGTTCAGGCACAACAATGTTGATATAAATTCACATTAAACTCTGTGGAATTTGTACCTGTAGCAAACTTTAATGAGATTTTTGGTAAACACAGGCTGCCTGTTTTCTCATTTTCAAGGTGAGAGGACAGGAGAGAAAAGCTATAATTATAGTAGCAGCTTAATTTCTCTCAAACTTAATATTTGTCTGGAGGGCTCTGGTTGCTTTTGTTTGTGCCTTGGAACGGTATAAAATGTTACTTTGGAGGATTTACTCCCTCTGTCTCCACAGACAGCTGAACTTTATTACAGTTAGTCAACAAGAAATATGAGTTGTGAGGAATGTTAAACTGAGATGAGTTCATTGTAGTGGTGAAAAAGACACTATCCCAGTTAAAAAATGCTTATCAAGCTGCACTCCGCTCAACTCACCCCAGAATTTCAGGCTACTGTCAGTCAGCCTTACTGTCATTTTTCAGGGGCACATTTCTACCCTGTTTTCACCCTTGTAGATGCAGTGGAGGTCAGATTCATCCACACAGACTGCATACCAGCCTGCTCCTTCATTAAAAAAACATTTTATATTCACAAGTAATTCTTTTCTTGTGAAGATTTGTAGTAGGATGCGGTTGGAGCAACCATGAGTGAATGACAGAAAAAGGTCCACGGTTTGCTTCCCACGCCTGTCACATGCAACAATATCCCCACGGCATTGCCTGTAATGCAGACTTTGGTTTGTGACTGCAGTGGTAAAAAGAACTGAATACTCTATATAGAGCTCCAAACTATAACAAAGGTAACCGTGGTTGTTTGAACCTTTAATACACTTAAAAGAAAAAACTTTGACAATTCTAGATATATTCAAAACAAATTATTCAAAAGTGGATCATTTAAGTTGGATTTACTGCCCTTGCTGTTATTAAAATCTCATCATACTTCTTTATTCATTCCTTTGAAAAGAATTGTTAAAGATAACTAGAGATGTGAAGACAGTGTTAAGGAGAGATCTTAACGGTCATTAAGTATTTACAATAACAGAAAATAATTGAGTACTGTAAAGACTGGAAGCTCCTACAAGACCAGAGCAGGTGAAGAATAGGGGATCTAATTGCAGGCAGACAGGGATAGGTTATAGTTTATATTAAAAGGATAAACAAGAAAGCAAAGAAACATGAAGCGTATATGAAACATGAAGTGAGGCAACTGTACAGTAAGGCAAACCACAGAAAGGGCCAGCAAAAAAAAAAAAAAAGAAAGGGCCAGCAAGCAGAAGAAGCACCATGAGAATGTGACAGTGCACAAGAGAAATGCAGGACTTTAGAGGGAGATGCCATCATCATCTTTGCAACCAAAGGGCTAATAGCACACAAGGAGACCGTCAAGTGTGCTGATTACAAATCATGATCAGGTGAAACTGATGAATAGTAAGCAAAATAAACTAACATGAACAAGGAAAAAAAAAGAAGCCTTGCAGTTTAGGGGAAATACTGCTCAACATCTTTCTACCTGGCCAACTAAAAGGCTAGTGTCCATTAGCTTTACCATAACTGAAAACAAAAGCCACAAATGTTAGCTAGCATTTACCCTTAGGCACTTTTTCAGAAAACTGAGTCGATCAGGAAACTTCCTAAAATGCTTACTTTGTAACCTGGCAAATGCTGTCTATTATCAACATGTTTCATAACTAGAAATTTTACAGTACATCGATGTATTTTTATAAAACTTTTAAAATATAAGATTACATTGTAAACACTATATGCTTTACCACCAAGCCTTTTGTTTTTCCTTCTTCTAGGAGGCGTTAATAAAGGCTTTTTCAGAACAGTAAAGCCTGCCTTTTTACCACCTCCCAGTCTTCAGACAGACCACAGTGGACAGTATTTAGAGGAAAACTCAATATTAAATCCCAGTGAACAACAACAGTCCCCGATAATGAATACTATTATCTTAGATAGTCCATGAGTAGTTATCATCAGTGTGTTTCTGGCTTTTAGATGATGACCTTGACTGTGTCTGCTGCAAACAGATTAAGTAATGAAGCTGTAACTTTCCCTCAGCCTGCCTTTTCTAGTTTGAGGAAATAACTAAAGTACCTTGGGAAAGTTTTCTTACCCACTTGTCCATGTGTCCATGTATTTTACTGGGGTTTTATGTAAGGTAGGTAAAGAAAGCAGTGGATAATTGTCAACTGAAATAATAATGATTCTTATTTTTTTTACAAATAAAATTACAAAAAGTGTTTATTGCATTTGTATTCAACCCTCTTTACTTGGACCTCTACAACTATGGTGTGATCAGTTGCCTTTAGAAGTCACTGTAGTAAATATAGTCCACCTAAGTAAGTAAAGTATTTATATAGCACCGTTAACAGACATCCAAGTCAAGTCAAGTTCATTTGTACAGTACATTTAAGCAGCAAGGCGGTTGGATGTGCTTTACATCATGAAAACATAAAAACATCATAAACACATCGAAACCGTCCCTAGTTATGAGCCAGTAACAAACATTAAATTGTATCAGTGAAAACATCAATACACATCAAATATGTTGGTCAATGTTCCTGTAATTATGGGTCAAAAGCAACTGTAATCAGGTGGGTTTTCAGTGTTCATTTAAAGGAACTCAGTGTTTTGGCTGTTTTGCAGTTTTCTGGAAGTTTGTTCCAGATTTGTGGAGCATAGGACCTAAATGCTGCTTCTCTATGTTTGGTTCTGGTACTGGGTTTGCTGAGTAGACCAGAGCCAGAAGATCTGAGTGGTCTGGAGGGTTGATACAGCAACAACAGGTCTTAAGTGTATTTTGGTGTTAAGCCATTCAGTGATTTATAAACTAACAGATGTATTTTAAAGTCTATTCTCTGAGCTACAAAGAGCCAGTGTAAGGACTTTAGAACTGGGGTGATGTGCTCTATCTTCCTGGTTTTAGTGAGAAAGTGAGCAGCAGCGTTCTGGATCAGCTGCGGTTGTCTGATAGATTGTTTGGGCAGACCTGTGAAGCCACTGTTGCAGTAATCAATGCGACTAAAGATAAAAGGATGGATTACTTTCTCTAGATCTTGTTGGGACAGCAGTCCTTTAATACTGGAAATTTTCTTCGGGAGATAGAAGGCTGACTTTGTAACTGTCTTTATGTGTCTTCGAAGGTTCAGGTCAGAGTCCATCACCACACCCAGATTTCTGGCCTGATCACTAGTTTTTAGTTGCAATAACTAAAGCTGCGTGCTGACTCTAGATTGTTCCACTTTAGATCCAAAGACAATAACTTCAATTTTGTTTCTGTTCAGCTGGAGAAAGTATCGGCACATCCATGCATTGATTTGTTCTAAGCATCTGTTTAGCACATGGATGGGTTCAGAGTCACCTGGTGACATCGTAATGTAGAGCTGTGTATCATCTGCGTAGTTATGGTAACTATCCAAATCACAAAGTGCTTCACAATACAGAAACATAAACAAGTTACATTTAGCAGCCTAGTTAAAGGCCTGCCAGTGTAAAATTATGCATTGGGAGCTAAATCCAGAGCTATCCTTGAGGAAAAAATGGTAGATGTTGCAAAATAGCTGGACAAGAACCCTAAGCATACAGTTAGGACAATAGTTCTGGTCAAAACATATTAATAAGATGAATGACTCAGTCCATCTCCAGATCTAAATCCAAGTAATCTGTGGAAAGGCTTGGAAATTGATTTGTACTGATGTTCTTCATTTAATATTACCAAACCTGCTGTGTGCTAATTGTGTTGGTCTAGAAAATAAAATAAAATGAATACATTTAAATTTGTTGTAAATTAAGAAATCATGGCCAGTTTGGAGGTATGTGAATACTTTAAGGCTTTTAAGGCACTGTATAATTGTTTATAAATTTCCCTGTCCTAGTAGGTTCAACTTCAGTAACAACTTTTGTACTTCTTGATATGAAAAAAATGTAATGAAATTTCAAAAAATGAGTACGGTATATCCTCTGGATGGGTTCTTCTTAGTTGAAACGTTTCATCTCTTCTCCAAGAGACTTCTTCAGTTTGAAGAGTCACTGATTAACTCAGCCTTTTAAGCAGTACCTTAGCATAGTGGCTCAACCAGTTGATTGGTACAATCAAAACGTGTGGTCCCAAGACAAGGAGGTCCATCAGGCTAGTTTGGAGTCGTTAGTGCGCAGATGGCCTGTTGCTCCCAGGGTGCTGAGTCATGTTTGCAATAACAGGATTGTTGGAGTGGGACAACTGCAACCGGAGGTCTCCACCCGTTTACCGATGGGCGGTTTCTTTTCCCAAAAATGGCTTCTTTCACACCCCTTTAGAACCAACGTTTCTCTCAGTCCAGGATGCAAACATCTTCATCCCTAAAAGGGTGACCACTGGCCTGCAGTTTACACTCGTCGGCATTGACTTTTTTACATGGATTATTGAGATGCATCAGGACACTTCTTGAAATTATTATTTTAGCTTATCCCATCTAGCATGTTTCATTTATGTGAGATTTAATAACTGCAGTAAAATCTATTTGAGATATATAATCTTTAAAGACAGATAAGTAATAATTTTTTGATAAAAGATGAAAGAAATTAGGTAATTTATTCATTGCAGTCTAATTTAATGTTCTTGTAAATCGTTGAAGGGTAAACAATATCCACCAGTTCAAAGCAAATTATCAGGTCCATAAAAAGTATTTAAAGTCAAGCTGCCAACGTCAAGTGTTTTTTGTTGTATCTGCTGACATTTCCTAAAACAGTGATCAACTAATGGTGACAAGCTTCGGCCAGATAGCTCTTCTGCCATGATTTATGACCTGCACATACTTCTGCACAAACAGACTCCCTCGCAGCCACATAATCAGCTGACACACAGGCGAAAGGAGCGGATTGGCAGCGGCTGCCGTGGATGTCCTCGATCCCTTTCAGTTGCTCTTCACTTGTAGCCAGACGGGTTTGGATTGGCCAACTCAAAGACTGCACAGCCCTTATCTTCAGAAAATATTTTGCAGAAACAAAAAACGGATAAAGAGAGGGAGGGTGAGGAATGATGTCTGAAATAGTGTTCCTATGAAAGTGAAAATGCCAATACCACCCACCTTGTGTCAGTGTGCAACTGTGCATCAGACACCTGAAGGCTTTTAATAATTTGCATCCATCAACAAAGGGAAGAAAGATGAGACAAAGCTGACAGTCATTTGATTGATCGGCGGTCTTTATCTGCAAGATGCAGGAGGAAGATGTCTTCTCACTAGACATTATTGGAAAACTTCCCATCAACAGTGGTTAAAGTCCACCATGTTTTAAAGTATGGAAAATAAGTATCGAACATGTCAATTTATTTCTGTAAATATTTTTCTAAATGGGCTATTTACATGATATTCACTCTGTATTTCAGTAACAACCCATGTAATTTATGCATAACAAAAAAAAAATCAAGACAAATTAATCCATGGATAAAATTATGTGTAATAAAGCAGAGTGACACAGGGAATAAATATTGACCACATGAAAAGAAGTTCCAAGAATGAAGCGAAAATTAAGAAAATAGATTACATTTGTTTGCATTCAGAAAGCAATTCTGCTCCCATATCAGAGCCAGCTCACATGAAGGGTACGAGTGTAGAGCTTTCCAAAAACCCTATTATTGCAAAACCTACTGACAGGTCTCCAAACTTCTTGTGGTCTTGCATTGAATTGGAGAAGCTGACGTGTCAGCAGCTCTGCGCTGTGGGGTATAAAAGCACCTAAGCCCATGTGCCTTGTGCCTCTGTAGCGAGTTGGAGTTTGAATGGTGAGTTTTTCGGTCTTTTTTATGTTAACAATTTATTAGCTTAGCATTCAGTTAGTTTATTCAGCATTTATTTAGCTTTTACTATTAGCCCAGACCACACACAGCCCTCATGCCCCTGCACATTTCCTAGTTCACCAGGCAATGCCTCCTCTTGGCACATTTTTCAAGAATGAGACTGGGTGGAGTAAGGCTGGTACAGGGGGGAGTTACACTTTAAGAACCCTTTATATTTTATGCAGGATGTCTGGGGTGTTCCTAGGGGCTGTTTGTCAGCATGGATTGAAAACGGATAAATTTTGAGATGTCTCCACCAAGCTGTTAGAGATGTAATGATATTGATGCGTTTAATGTTGTAAAGCTTAGATGTCAATAAAAATGTCGATATGATAGAATCAAAGGTTTTGAACCAAGTCTGGGGAGGTTTAACTGGGTTCATAGAGTGATATAGTTTATTTTAGGGAGGACCATCATATCAATTGCAGACACTCTTCCCATGAGTGAGAAAGGGCAGGTTCTTCACCATGTTAGGTCGTCTTCTATTAATTTTAGTCATGGGATATCATTTAATTGTTACAGCTCCTTCAGCCTGTTAGAAATATTGATGCCCAGGTACCGTTTCTTTCCCAATCTGTAAAGGAATGGTTGTAGAGATGGATATTAGGAGATAGGAAGGACCTTTGAGTTGTTCAGATTTATGGATGAGTCTGAATTTGTTGAGAATTTATTTATTAGGGTTATTAGGGTCTAAGAGAGGGGGATGCATTTTCCAGACAACACATCATTAGCATATACACAAGTTTAGTTGATGCCATTAGCTGTTTGAATTTCATAAATG
The DNA here is from genome assembly GCA_037039145.1 of Fundulus diaphanus. NCBI lineage: Eukaryota > Metazoa > Chordata > Actinopteri > Cyprinodontiformes > Fundulidae > Fundulus > Fundulus diaphanus. The sequence continues at coordinate 35,546,409 of CM073128.1, forward strand.
GTTTTTCTTTGACGAATTACAGCCGCCAGTGGTTCAATGATTATTACAAACTGTTAGGGGTGAGCTATACACCTGAGCTATATATGTAATAATATGATCCATGACAAAAATGTACGTCCAAATCCACATTTATCTAAGGTAGCAAACATTACTTTTCAATTAACCTTGACAAAAGTCTTCTCTGTATCTAATGAAACAATTAAACCCTGTTTATGTTGGTTGTTGCAATAGTCTAGCAGACTGATAAATCTTCTTGTTTTATGATTAGGATACAGATTTTGTAATAAATCCAGTCTCAGGATGCAGAATATGAGCGATTATCTTTTCAAGCCTTGTGGCCAACGTCTTGCAGATGATTTTAAGATCTGCATTTACAAGTGATACTGAGTGTTCACTAGACGGAAGTGCTTCTTTATCCATCTCGAGGGTAAGATTTATGTCAGTACAATTCATGTTTGGAGAGAGCATTATGGTGTCTTGAATTTCTGTGACTATTCATTGGAAGGTGGAGGCCAAAAGTGACCAGAATTCATTGTAGAATTCTAGAGGAAAGCCAGCAGGTACATTACCTTTCCTATTTGGCACATTTTTAACTTTTAATACATTGCGTAAGAAGCATTTTTCTTGACCAGACAAAAATAAATTCAGGTATAGATCCTTTAATGGAGATTTATTCCTGCTAAAGGTAACTCCTGAACCTTTTTCTGTTCCTCGCTTAATTTAGGAAGATTAACTTCATTTAAAAATTCATCTGTCAGTATAGGAGAGATCAGTATAATAGGGTTCTGTAAAACATTTCTACAAATGGTATTATTAGGATCATTAGTTGGTAAACTGTTACTGTTAGTTAATGTTGGGATTGTTACTTTTTCTTTATTCTTTTTCAAGTGATTTACAAGACGTTTGCTAGATGTATTACTATGATCAAAGTTCTCCAACCACAGTCACTGTATTTAGATTATATTCTTGCCAATTAGAGACAATTCTGGTGAAAAAAGCTTTCATGATTGGGTAGAGAGTTGCTCACTTGTTGCATGACTTGTGCGACCCTCTAAAAACAGAGTATATATTTGAAAGGGTTATATTATCATATTATCAAAGGGTTTTCTGTGTATATTCTAATGAAATAAATCAGAGACTCATAAATCCACACCGTGGACCATAGAGGTGCAAAGGTCAGTCTGAGAAAAAGCCCCCGACTGAGTAGCACGTTCAACATCGCTACCATGTCCTCCATTGTTTTGTTGTATTTCTTGTAGAATACAAACGCATCAGGTTACTTTGACAGACAATTCCTGCTTTGATGTTGGAGTGACCATTGGTTTCTGTGATTTTTCCCATTACAACTCTCTGAAAATACTGGGCAGTGTAGCTCTGCAGACCCTGAACCGTTTCCTTAGGTTGTTGTTATTGAGGAAAAGAAAACAATTGTTTATATTTCAAATTTCATTTAATTTTGGCTGGGATTTATTAACATATTTTTTTCTTGGGCAGGATAGTTGTTTGTTTGTGCGGCACCATATTTTATACTTATGTGCCACTCTTGCAAGAACTCCTGCTGTGTGCATCTCCCTACTCTCTGCTCCAATTTAATGTTAATAGCCTGATAAGAAATATATTTACTTTAAAAATGTTTTCAGTATTTCCCCACCGTGTGGTTTAATTTTTACTAAATACAAGTCAATATTTTATCAGTTTATCATACTTTCAGAGCTAGATAGGCATTGTATACTGAAAGTGCCACAAAGACAAATATGAAAACAATGATAGATAAGCAAGCAAAAGGCGGTCTCCTGAGAGTTACGCCTCTGACAATGTTTCCATCTAAATTCAGATTGCAGATAGGGATGCCATTTTGGTCCGTATTATTGCTTTATATTTACCTTGACGGAGGAAAAAAAAGTTTCTAAATTTAGATTAAAAGGATTACTTTAAGAGGTGATTCTGACTTTTAAGATGAAAATCATGCTTTTAGCTAAAAAAACAACAACTATCAACCACATCAAACATTGTTCTGTGTGTGTTTATTTGTGTGCTGGCGATGGCAGGTCACATGCTGGTGTCAGGTAAAAAAAATAAAGAAAAAAAATAGATGAGTACCGTGTTCCGCAAGAGGGATGATCCAAGAAAGTGAAAGCAGGGAGCAGAACCTGAAACACTCCCCTAAAATGTGTTTTTTCAAGGTGTTTTTTTCAGTGTGTCACTTAATAATCCTGCTGAATCACAACAGAGCATCTTCTCTCTATGGATCACTTCCCTTTGACTCCTTTTCCACATCACATCATTCCAATTTCCCTGCAACACATACCTCTAGATTTTTCCATATCTTTTATTTGCTCATATCTTTTCCATTTACTTGCTCACTTTCATGGTCCAAGTCCTTCACAAATCTTACAGATGAACATACAAGAAATGTCAACAGATCTTGAAAATATGGTACACATTTTATTTTTTTGATACATTGCTCCATGATTATTGGCATACGAAAAAAACTTACAGAAAGTTACCAAACTTTGGTCCTCGTTCATTCATATTTGTCCTACTTGCAGCTGTTTTACACATTTCAACTATTGCTCTGATCAGGTTTAGGTGAATAGCTCTTTTGCTGTAGCCATTTCTAAGCTTTCTGAAGATCAACAACATTCTATTATAATTATAATGTGGAAAAACAGGCTGTTATAGTGCTTTGCTATAATTAACAGAAAAACAGAAAGTCATGGGTCATTAATGATCAATAATTCATTATTATTCCTTGATGCAGAGATCAAAGTCATTTTGGAAATCTTAAAAGATAATTTTCCTTCAAAACTTTACGCTGTTTAGGACTACATATATTTAATAGATATATAAAGTTTACTTTATACCAACATGCTTTACTGTGTGAGCTCTGCTTTCGGCTATGTGTTTTGTAAGGTTTTTGTGCGAAGTACACCAGCTAGAATGACACTGAAGTTCTGTGCTCAAATCAGATTAAAATACAATAAATCTAGCAAGTGTGATTTGTTTTGTGGTCTTTGACAGAATACAGGCCTATAATGGCATTTTTTTTTTCTTTTTGAGGCATCCGGGTAGCTTCGCTGACCAGCTTTCAATATCCGGTGTAACATCATTGCATACAAGACAAAAAACCATTTCCTCTGCAAGAGTCTGGATGCTATGTTGGTTTTCCAGCAATCCAGATGAATCACACAGTAAACAGATTGGTCAGAATACGAAACATACAATACATCCAACTGAATCTAAAACTACAAGGTCAAAACAGTTTTCTCCAGGTCAAAGTATGGTTAATCTCTCGGGTTTTGAAGGAGAGATGAAGTGTGGAAAGAGATCAGTTATATTCTGAACATAATCAGGAATATTTAACTACTCCATCGCAGAATCGATACATCAAACCATGTCCTCAGAGAAATAGAAATGCCAAGTTGCAGTTACATAATTGGCTTATTATAGAGTGCAAAGTAGTTGTGCCAAAAATCATTTCACCGTAAGATAAACGGGGGACTTGAAATGGGTGAAAATTAGCATTTCTACAGTAAATAATGGAAAAAGGTCAAGCTCGATGAAATTTGAGATGAAAATCAGGCATGGGCCTGTGTCAGATTCTTCTAGTATGATAACTTTGACCAACAAAAGTTTCACTGTATTATGGGATATTAAAACAAAAACAAGCAAGAAGATAAAAGTAACATTTATTACTGCCAATTTGAAAATATCTCATACTGGTATTTCTTTTCCTCATAACGATTGATTTTGTTTCCAATACTTAATAATGTAGTTTGATTGTGATTTTCACAAAGTGTGAACTATGTTGACTTTGAAATCAGTGTCAGTCTGAGAATCAAGTTTGAAATCCCACTTTAGTCAAAGACTGGAGTGAAACCTAAAGTTAATGTCAGCTAACACCAAAGATGCTCTCGACAGTTTGGAAGTAAACACAGCGGTGGATGACCTAAAAACCTATAAGGAATGACTATCAGCTTAATTTAGACGCTGTCCTTTAAAGAATCTATTACATATATTAGCAATCTTTTTGTTGTTTTATAATTGCTATTTCATTAAACGATGTTGGAAACCTGACAGGTGAATGTTTGCTAATCAGTTAGCCAGGTTATCTGTCCATTCAGACAGCCTGCAGGAGCCTATTTATTTTACTGAAACATGCATACTCCTATAAGATGTGACCAACTTTTGTTTCAAAACACAATGAGTGTGCCATTATTCTCTGAAAGTTAATTCCAATGAACAGATTATGTGGTTTTGTTTCTTCTTCTTTTATGCAGAAGGGGTAAATTTGCCCATCATACACAGCTGACTAACAGACCACAGCAGCAGGTTAGGAAGGGGGAGTGGTACTCTACTGTAACGATTACAAGTACAAACCTGATATTCAAACCGGACACAGAGTGACGTTTAAAAGGTTTATTGAAGAGGATGAGTTGTGGTAGATGAGGCAGGCAAACAGAACCAGACTTGACCAGATGCAGGCCAAACAGCAGTGTACCAGCAATGCATGGCAAGATGAGACGTTCTGGCCCTGGAAGCTTGACTGAAGCAGGTATAAGTAGGGAGAGAAGCAGGTGAAATGAGTTGAGGTCATTAGTGGCAGCAGCAGGTGGAGCTGATTGGGTGCAGAGTGGTGGCTGAGGGGAGTGGAATCTAATCAGTCCAGAAAAGTACAAGCAAAAAACCTAAATCATGACACTCTACGCTGTATATGATCAGAGAAAACTTTCTTATTTAAACCTGGTATTCAGTGATTTAAAAAAGGACCATTATACCACAATTTGTGGAACTCACAATATGAACATAGTGTTAGTAATAGTTAAGTCAGGGAATGTTTTGTGTTGCCAGAAGTTGGACAGCTGCATTAAAAGGAAGCCAGCCTGATTCAGCGGGACGTAGCATGCTTCAGGTTGCACCTTATGGTTTTCATCTTTGTAGAGGAGGTATTAGTCTGCAGCCACTTAACAAGCCCAAACACACCAAAGAGAGGAACGTGCTCACCATAATTAACTTTCCTCTGCAGTAACCTGAATTGAACCTCACAGGACTTTTTGGTTTCACTTGAAGACAAAAGAATTTACAAATATTACTCACACTGGAAGATGCTTTTAGGATGTTGTAAGCATATTCCTGCTCTGTTTCATAAAACTCGTAATGGGATAAAATAATTTTCTTAAGCTAGACTTGTATTTCTCTACAAAACCCTTTTAGAATGAGTTTTTGAAGTGCAAATAACAAAAACGCTATCAGAGAAAAAGTAGCCGGTGTGATCAGGTTAGTCATTGTGTGTTTTCCTTTTATTTCCTACCTATTTTATTTCCTTCTCTCATTGTGCTTTCAAAAACCCTTTTGGACTTTCTTTTCACAGGTCATCTCACATGATGGGCTGAGCTTCTCTTGAGTGCTGAATCAGAGGCCATTTCAGAGCACAAATCCTGTTTGATATTGCCAGCCAAAGCAATATAGATCAGCCGGGGTGGGAGTTAGACAAGTGGCGCTTGTCTAAGCGATGCCACTAGGAAAAGCGAAGGAGTGGATATTTATGTGTGTTTATGCGCCTGTGGGGAGAGGAAAATGTGATGGGAGGGCCGATGTCAAGCTATCAGGGAAGAAGCACTCAGCCTCTTACAGTGAGCAACTCAAGAAGCATAACGGCTGCGCGAATGAGTGATGACAATTATTCATGTACCTTTTTGTGTGTGTCTGTGTGTGTTCAACGGCACATTGGCCAAACAGTTGGGTATGACAAATGATTGTATATATATACATATTTTCACCTGTGAAAAGATTAGCTTGTATGTATCTAGAGATATAGACAACATGCTGCCAACTACATGCATCCAAAGTTTAACAGACTAACTTGATGAATCATAATCATGAAGTGAGATTTCTTCTTTTTCTCTATTTGCTCTTTTGTCACGCCTAAGTAATTTAGATTATCATCCAGATTTTAATATCAGACAAAGATAAACTGAGTAAATTCAAAATTAGATTTTTCAGTAGTTTTATCTGTGGAAAAAGCTAACCAACCTGGCTGTTTGAAAAAGTGATCCCCTGATGATTAGCAACAAATTACTATTATACTATTAGTAATTTTTTACTAATTACTCTTTTACCAAATCAGTAACAAATTACCAAATTAGAACTTGTCTGACAAACTCAAATACGCTAACTAAGCTCCAAAAGCAACACATTATATCCCGATCTACAGAAAATCAGATTTGAAACAAAGTTATCGACATCAATTAGTCTGGAAAGAGCATTTTTATAACTTTGGGACTCTGGAACAGTGGGTAACCAGCTTACCTAAATTATTGCAAGGGAACATCAATCACACGAAGCACAAAAAGCGCAAGTATTCAGTAACACAAAAGTCAAACTCTTTGGAGGATGCGTATTCCCTTACATTTGGCGTAAACCATAACAACATTCTACCGACAGGAAAACATGGTGGGTGTAGTGTGATGATCTGCGCCTGCTTTGGTGTTTCATGACCTGTACACCTTACCATAACTAACAGAGTCAAGTCTGCCCTCAGTTTGTGGGTTATCCAGAAGGACAATGAACTGAAATAGGATTTCTGAGTTGCCAATCGTGCTTCCCTGTCAGCAGTCAAATTGAAGTCAGGGCTCATATATGGTAGAGAATGCTGTTGCCGTGAATGTTTAAAAACCTTCGTATGTGACTGAGTTAAAACAAAATGATGAGGCAGATTTTATTTTTTTCCAGCAGAGATGTAATGCTCTTTATTTGCCAGGTATCACAAACACTTTGATGGCAGTAATTTCCGCAACCAGTTAATTGGTTTAGCGGGCAATTTCTTTTTTACATAAGGGCCAAATGGAATGGATCAATTTTCTTTCCCTGTAATACATAAAATCATCATTTGAAAAACTGCGTTTTGTGTTTCACCGGGTTATCTTTGTCCAATTTCTGTTTGTCTGAAACGATGAAGTGTGACAAAAAAAAAAGACAGAAGAAATAGCTAAGGAGGCAAATGCATTTTCACAGCCTTGAACATAGACTGAACAGCAGGGACAATTGCTGAACAAGAAAGAAAGTATGTGCAGTTTTGGTCAGATGTTTCCGTTTTTTGATTAAGTGTCATCCATAATTATTTTCCTATTCCTATTTTTTTAATCAATGGAATGGCTATTAACGTATGATGGCAATATTTTTTTTAAAACTATAATTAGGTACACAATTTTGAATTCATTCTGGAACTTTTTTGATTCAGGCAAAGTCAATATTTATACATAGTGTAGGGTCTCAAATATATGTATGCTTTCACCTTAACGTCTAATAAGCGGCACTGAAGGTTTTAAAATATTTTTCAACTTAACAAGGCCATGGTCTGTTCCCATTAACATTCAGTGCAGCTGGTAGTTTCTCTGTGCAAATATAAAAATGATCTAGTTGGCAGGACTAATTTGTGAAGTCAGTTTTTCCAAAAGCACTTCAAAATTGACACCTTTGATCTGAACCAAAATTTACAGCTGTCCAAAGGGACAAGCCGACTGCCTTCTGGAGAAAGGTTATATGGTCAGGCGGAGCAAAGACCAATCACTTCTGCTGGCAAATTTATTTTCTCCTCTTTTTAAGAAGTTCGTGATAAAAAAAAAATATTTGAAGACAAATATTGCTTGATAATATTTGTGCTTCTCCTTGGGAAAAAAAATCTATTTTTGATGGTTACAATTTTCTCTAGAGATAAGCAGTAAGTTCACAAACCCCATCCCTATAATATCCAGTATCATTTAAACGGTTCTAAAGGTCCTCTCCAAAGAACAAAAAGGATTATCTCAGTAGTCTGCAGGGGATGGAAGATGTTGGAGTTTTCAAATGTTCACTCCTGAGAGCAAATTTGAAGTGTGAGTAGTCAGGAGGATGGGTAGCTTGTGTGAAAAGACAGAAACAAGTTACAAAAACATTAATCCATCTATGCCTTCTCTGGGTTATCTTGTGTGCACAGTGTTCCCGTTGTCCTAATGTGAAAGCAGTATCTTTTTAACACAGACAAACAAAAGAATAAAGCTCCAGCATGATACAAAGATGACAAAAAATAGGGAGGGAAAAAAGACGAGTTAAAATAACAATATTAAAACTGGCAGGTGGTCCAGATTGCAGGAAAAGAATAGAGAGGAATACAGAGACTGAGCCGCACATAAGGGGCCAAATGGAAGTTTCTTGTTTAAACAGTCTGACATTTAATTACTGACAGGAGAGGCCGACCCTGTAGGGTGTAGCCCTTTAGCATGCACTCAATCAAGTGGGGCTGCGGAAGGACAAAGAGTTGGCAATGTACACCGACAGTAATGAAAATGAATCAATGGGCTCTTTCTCCTCACGGATCTCCACCTACGCGTTTGTTGCACTCCTTGTGTTATGTGACAAAGCAGGGTTTTTTTCAGCTCATTGTATGAACAGACTACATAAGCATTCATTAGTTACCTTCAAAACCAAATATCCTAAACAGCACTTGGCTTAGAATACTGTGTCTTGAAAAATTATTTATGGCCCTTTAACTTTTTTCACAAATTGTTACGTCAGTGTTTGGTTGAGATAACTCTGATTAGCTTCCCTGTCTTTGCTGAAGAAAAGCACTCGAATGGATGATGCTACTACCATCATGTTTCACCATGCGGGTGGTTTGTTCATGTTGATGAGCAATGTAAATTACCGCCACTCGTAGCCTCTTGCATATAGATGCTATGAGAGGCCTGGATCAAAGATTCCTGGATCAATGTGTGCTTTTTGTGTATGTGGTCTGCCTTCTCTAACCCCAGTTGGTCGAGGCAGACAGCCATTCACACTGAGCCTGATTCTGCTGGAGGTTTCTTCCTGTTCAAGGGGAGTTCTCCTATCCACCGTTGTTACATGATGGCTGGGTATAAGGGATTGCTGCAAAGCCATCAACAGTGCAAATGACTGTCCACTGTGGCTCTATGCTTTTTCAGGAGGAGTGAATGCTGCTTGTCAAGACTTGATGCAATCTACTGGGTTTCCTTGGACAGGAAACTTGAATTGAATTGAAAGGAAATATAGCCTCCATCCATCCATCCATGATCTTCCGCTTATCCGGGGTCGGGTCGCGGGGGTAGCAGCTTCAGTAGGGAGGCCCAGACGTCCCTCTCCCCAGCCACCTGGGCCAGCTCCTCCGGGGGAATCCCAAGGCGTTCCCAGGCCAGCTGAGAGACATAGTCCCTCCAGCGTGTCCTGGGTCTCCCCCTGGGTCTCCTCCCGGTGGGAAGTGCCCGGAATATCTCATCAGGGAGGCGTCCAGGAGGCATCCTAACCAGATGCCCGAGCCACCTCAACTGGCTCCTCTCGATGTGGAGGAGCAGCGGCTCTACTCTGAGTCCTCCCCGGATGACTGAGCTCCTCACCCTATCTCTAAGGGAGAGCCCAGACACACTACGGAGAAAACTCATTTCGGCCGCTTGTATCCGGGATCTCGTTCTTTCGGTCACGACCCAAAGCTCGTGACTATAGATGAGGGTAGGAACGTAGATCGAGCGGTAAATCGAGAGCTCCGCCTTGTGGCTCAGCTCTCTCTTCACCACAACGGACCGGTACAGCAGGAAATATAGCCTAAAAAGTTAAATCAACTCTAATACAACTTAGTTCTGCTTTTCTTTCAGCAGTGTCTTTTTTTCTTTTGACTCTTTCATTGCTGTCCTTTTACCAAACCCCTGAGGCCTTCACAGAACAGCTGTATTTATATTGAGATTAAATTACCCACGGGGGGTCTCTGTTTACCAAGACTACTGCAGACAATGGTCTGGTTTCAATCAATGCTATTTGAATAAAGGGGCTGAAAACAAATGAGCACAACACTTTTCAGATTTGTTAGGAAAAAAACCCACAGAAGCCATTATTGTTTTCTATCCACTTCAGAATGATGTGCTGTGTTGAAATCGGTTTCCCCTTCACATAATGTGGGTTTTACAAGGCACTGCAAGAAGGAAACTAAATTGTCAAGAAAAGGAACACAGGAGGCCAAAGCAAGCTTAAAAAGCATAAACAGAATTAAAGAAACAAAGACCCAAATTACAGAGAAAGAGAACTCTGTAGCTGCACTATTTTGCCAATGATCAAGTCCAACTTGTTTGCTTAAAAAATGGGACCAATACAAGAAAAACAAAGAAGAAAAGTTTTTGCCTTTGCAGTTCAGAAGGGTGAAAGTTGTGACAGACAGCCTCTGCTCTACCATCGCTCCTGTGAGAATAAGCCAGCTGTCAGCGATGTTAACTGGGATGTAAAAAGAGGGAGCGAGGCAAACATTGAGCGAGCCACTGTCACAATGAGACTGTCTGATCGGGGCTCAAAGGCAAGGAGATTATGACAGCGAGTGGGCAAATATGGGATTCTTTGTTTGACACAATTGAATTAGACTTATAAGAGAACTTTATTTTCCATCACTTTTTGGGATGGAGATTTGTGTTTGACATCTGGCAAAATAAGCAACCACACAACATGCACAGATTAAAAAAGAAACAAACAGAAAAACAATACAGCTAAAAGCAACAGCTTCATAAACTCAATATATTGAATCACTGACCATGAGGAAAACAAACAGAAGTCCAGCTCTCCCATTTTGAGCAGAGATTTAATCATTTGCCAACTGACTCCAAAGAACAATGTAAGAGCAGAGCTTTGTTCATTCTGGACTGCTGTTGAAATTGACTTTTAATTTCAGTTTATTTGCATGGCACCAATTCTCAACTAATGATGCCTCAAGACTCTTTACGACACAAACAGATCCAGTTTGTATATTAAATTATACGTAACGTGACAATACAATGTGATGAGAGACCAGTGGAGTTTTTCTAAATAAACATCCAACCCTAAGGTCATAGATAAAAAAAGGACAATGTTCAGTGCTGTAAAACTCTATGATAATGAAAATTTAAATTGTTTCAGGGTAGCTGTTCAAGAACTGCTGTGTGGAATAGCGGCTTGTCTCTGTGTTCCTGCAAGTTTCTTTATGTGTTGTACCTGGCCTGTGCTGGTCCCCTTGACAGACTTGTCAGAGTAATACTGTGATGCAACAGGATAATTATTTTTGTCATTTCAAGCACTCCTACTGGTGTGTGAATTGATGGGTTTCTGTCCACAAATATTTATTCTGACATCACAATTGTCATTTTTTTGGTAACCTGTGACACTGATATAGAAAACCTAGCAGGTTTTTTTTCTTTCATGAACATATTTATTGTTATATTTCAGGGGCAATACACCAAATTTGGAATGAATGAATGAAAGAATGAATGAAGTTTTGGTGTGTGTTATTATCTTAATTTTGCTGAGAGCTGTTCACAGATCTCCCCTGCCAGACTGCCTGAGTGCTCCACACTCTGCTTTTGATCTGTTGCTCGAATAAAGATGAAAGCACTGACTTGGAGAGGATTTGTTTCTTGGTACATACCTTAAAACGACCATTTACAGAAAGCTTGAGCTTTTCTTGAAAACACAGAGCCTTGGATGAACTATAGTAGTGCTGTTTTTATTTTTTCAATCAAACAAAAATCATATTGAGTGGCCCTTTGTCCTTGTTTTCATCTGTGGGAATTGTGCCTCTTTTATACCTTTGTAAAATCACTGATCCACTTTGCTGTGCCCTTCACTTATTAACTTCACTTATTGGCACCTTTAGTAAAGATTTGCAAAAAGCCTTAAAATAAGTTTGTTGTTTTTTTCCAGTGGCCTAATCATTCACATAATTATCTTTAAACAATCCGGCATTTAATTTTAATTTATTGAGATTTTAACAAAATAGCGTTGCCACACATCAAGAATACCCACAAAATAAACTTAACCAGGTTTTTAAATCCATACTTGACTTGATGAGAGGCCTAATTATCTCTAAAGTAGGAAATATAAGAGGGCATGCCATTCAAATGAGAGAGATATTGGAACCTGTAACCTCATATATACTTACTCACATAAACTCCCACATATCTACAGTGAAAGCATAAATTAAAGTTTATAATTGGAACTTTGATGACTAAAGTTGCAACTACACAAAGTCAGGAGCAAGGTAAAGGATGTGAACATTTCCATATTTAAAAACATTTAAAAATTTCCATAACTTTATGAGAAATTTACATAATTTTATGAGAAGACTGGCATCTTGGGTTCATCGAGTCTACAGAAACTTGCAACATGGCAACTATGTTGGTGGGGAGTGTTGCCAGAAAAAAAGCCTCTATGTCCTACTACTGAAGATGTAGACGTGTAGTTTAATAGATTTTTTTTGACTTCAACTGGATATATGTGCTTTGTTCAGATTAGACTAAGTGGGAGCTTTTAGGCAGGAAACATACCAGGTGCGTCTAGTGTAATGCCAACTATTAATATTTGGAAAGTACCTCATGAACACTGTCAAGTTTGGCGGAGGATCTGTCATGAGTGGTAGGCAGGTTCTCCTCCTAAGGCTTTGGGATAGAGTCCATGACATAACGAATTATTTGAAATGCCAGAGAATGGTAAATAAAAAGGGTTGTCCCATGCCCAAAAACTAAAAATAAGTCATCGATGGCTTTTTAACTGGCTAATGATCCAAAATACATCAGGAAAAGGGTTTATTAGATATGGAATAAGTTTCATTCCATGGCGACCTCATTTCCCAGACCTAAATTGGGAAGAAACCTGTGGTGTGAACTGAAGAAAAGAGAGCATATGAGAGGACTCGGGAATCTTGATTATCTAGAGCAGTGGTCTCAAACTGAAATCCTAAGAGGGTCGGTGTCCTGCAATTTTTTCTTGTGTCCCTTTCCCTACACACTTGAATCAAATTGCTAAACTGCCTGAGTAGCATGCAGTCAAGCTCTACAGAGCTCTGCTAATGAGTTAATGTTGCAGCCAAGAGTGTTGAACAGGACAGCAGAACTGGAGAGCTCATGCTCCCTGCTACCTGCTTAGTGTCAGAGGTCGAAGAGAACGTTGACACCAACAATGCCCAAACCACGTGACCATGTGGAGAGGCATCAGGACTATAATGGATAGCAGGTGCAGTGACCAGGAGGTCAGCCCTGACCCCAGCCTATGACACCTCAGACACTTTCTTTGCAGGCTTTGAAGAGCAGCCGAGAGAATGTTCACTTACCCCAGCTAATGAATCAACATAAGCCTCTAATCCTGCAGTGCCATCAGTTGTGGGCCACCTTAAAAAGATTCAACAAGACAGCTGAAGTACCAGACAGGGTGTTGGGCAAGACTTTGAAATCCTTTGCGGACCAACTCATAGGAATCTTTCTGAAAACATTTGATCAGTCCCTGCAGCTGTCCCAGTCCCTTGTCCACCATTGTTCTGCTACACAAAACATCATCCACAACCTGCCACAAAAATGACCACCCTGTTGCCTTGACACTGATAGCCAGGAAGTGCTTCAAGAGGATCTTCTTAAAATACATCAATGACACCATCCCTGTGATCCCTGCAGTTAGCTTACTGGGGGAATAAATCGACTGAGGACGCGGTATCACTAACACTTCACACAGCCCTTTCACATCTGCAGCACCCTAAATCCTGTGCTTGGATGCTTTTCGTTGACTTCAACCCTGTAGCTCCTGATACTGGTACTGCCCCCCTCTTTGTGTTCCTGGATCAGAGACTTTCTTACCAACAGGCCCAAAGTGGTGAGAATAGTGAAACCGTACATCATCATCTCTGGTCCTGAATGCAGGGACGCTCTGGGTTGTGCGCTCAGTTCACTCCTCTTCACTTGCGACTTCTCTGATATCCACTCCAAAAACCTGCTTGTGAAATTCACAGAGGACAATCCAGTGGTGGCACACAATAGAGAGCATCCTGTGTCCAGGTGAAACAATGTGTATTACGGGCACCCCTCAGAGCCCCAAGACCCCCGTCTCAGCCACCACGCCCTACTGGACACATCCCACAGCCCCCCACTCCCACTAAATGATGTAGATCGATCTGATGTGGAGCCTGATGCTGTCTCAAGACTGATATGATCCAACAAAAGATCTCTATACTGATTGATAGTTTTTTGCTTTTCCGGTTCATGAGGATAATTTTCTTTGCAATACATAAGGCAGTGAAAGCCATCCAAACAGATTTTTTTCCCAAAGTGCTATCAACCAAGTTACCCAGCAAGCAAACTGGGGGGGAGGTGAAATTTTACATCTCAGACACTTTGGCAAGTCCTTACATATCTGAACCTCTGAACATGTGTACATAACCATAGTGCATGAATATAATTGTCAGGATTATTGCCTACACACTGTGAACAGGTATTAGATTGTGCAAAACCCATTCTGAATAATCTTTGATCTGTATAGTGTACTCTATGAAGGATTTTGTACTGTATTAGTTGTAAATTTGGGTTTCTAGTCATTTTGAAAGTTCTTAAACTTATCCGAGACCAGGTGTTTTGAAAAAAAAAGACTGATTATATTGCATCTAGTCTCTAAAATAAGAAGTTATTAAGCAATTACCAATGACATATAATGATTATTTAACATGAAATCTATCTTCTTAAGGACTTGGAGTGTGAACATTCAAATTTTCTTTAGCTGATAAAGTTCAAACCTTGCCAAGTAGTCAGTCAGTCTCTCTCTCTCTCTCTCTCTCTCTGGAGAGTGAAACTTGGTTGGCGGATATAACTGGAATATTCAAAATATCTGCTACCAGGTGGTGTCAACTTTCTCGGAACCAGCTTGAGCTTCTGTCAGGTCTCTCAGCCTAGTCTCTCTAGGCCAGAAAGGATTGCCAGCTGTATAATAATTTTAAACATTCTAGGAAAGTGTCGCTTTTAGATCTATTTAAGGAATAGCATGTTAAAAGTCAGTTTTTTGTGTTTCTCAAGGCACAACCTTATTGTTTTCAATTGCCACATTTTGCATTCATTCCTGTTATCCTTACCGTTCCTGGGCTACTTTTAAAATATTTTTATGTTTTCCCTTTTTATAGTTCAGTGCTATTTGTATGTTTCTTTACAACTTTGGCTGTTTGAGTTGTACCTGTCTTTAAAATGAGCTACATAAATAAAATTGAATATAATGAAACATTTTTGGTCAAAGAGTGTTGAAAAATGCTGAACTGTAATTAATAAGGTCTCAACAAAACTTGCTATTCCAGGAGTTCAATAAAAGTTACCAAAGCCTGAGGGAAATTTTTTGCATTTTAGCTCTGTCATGTCTGTAGTCTACAAGAATTGTTGAAACAGATCAGTAGAGATATGTCCAGTAGCCTGATAGTAACAAGTGAGAATATGTTAACTCTGGGGACACCTCTGTCCTGGGATGCCCCCTGGACTGAGTGTAGGTGGTGGGAGACAAAAGGACTGTAGTAAAAATTAAAAGATTAAGAAAGTGCATGTGAGTACAACATGTATCCTATGATTTTTATTAGACAAATGAAGCACACAAAATTGTTCACAGGAGAGTTTGCTTGATGGCATGAGATGTTTCACAGACCACAAATTGAAAAAATGTCACATCCGTAGTTACCCGATTGGTTCTAACCTGATGACGCTGACCCTGTGAGTCCCGCCTTTGAAATCAGGCTCTACCTGCTCCTTACCAGACTCATACACAGTGTATAAAACGTAAGCCCGTCTCGCCAGGCTAAAAGACTGCTGCACCCTAGATGCTCTAAGGATTTTTTCCGCAGGTCGTTCCTCCCAGCTGCTGTTAGACTTTATAATCTCTGCTGCTCACAACACACTCAATAAGTTTTCTTAATAATTGTATGGGTTCTGATCCAAACATTAATAGTTTATACTGTCTCCCAGAAACTAAAGTAAACTTGCACACACCATAGCTATTTAAAAGTGCTGCTGCGCTATCATGCATATTGCATATTATATTATCCCAATTTCTGGACATATGCTGGAGTTTTTATTAAACTTAAATATTTTATCATTTTTTACCTGAGTATGTCATATTATTGATAATTGTGCAATATACTGCAATACTTTTTATTCTTGCGGTTTTCTTAGAACTAATCTTAGATTAGACAAGCTTGTTCTTTTTTCCAATACTAACTATTGAATGTAACTAGGCTGGGTGATGTGGAGCTACAATAATATCTCTATATTTTTAGACTAAATGCCGATATATGATAATTATCTCGTTATGTTTTTCTTTTCATAAAGTAATAATAAAAAAAGGCCACTCTGAATCAAATCTTTATCCCACATGTCTCCTCAGCAAAAAAAAAAATTACACAAACAGCTGAAAAATAACCTACTGGAATACATAAAAGTATAATTATAATGCAACATAGATCATCTCAATATAAATGATACAGTCTCATCTTATATCTATTTTTTTTTACTCACAATATTTTTTTTAGATCTCTATATACTGCCCAGCCCTATGTGTAACTGTGTCTGTGTCCTTGCCACTGTCACGCGCAAAGTATCCCATTGTGGGACAATAAAGGAGTTTGTTATCGTCTGAGCAGTCTTTTGGATCTGTGGGTAAAACTTGTACCAAATTGCTCTGCTGAGTGACAAAACTGCCTCTAGCAGCGTGGCTAACAACTGGTCAGCTGATTAAACATGCAGGTACTGCCACCGGGCCTTGGGGATGATTGGATTACACACAATGCCTTTTTATGATTCTTAGACGTGACAGTAACAGATAAGGAGGCAAAAAAAATAAAACTCTGACAAAGTTGAAAGTAAACATTAGTCACACACTGTGTTCTCTGGAAATAAACAGGTACACATGGATCAAAGATAAGGAGCTGTTTTGTAAGGTGTTTACCTCTGCAATGTAAATGATGGACCTATTTTATGTCAAGCAAGGCAACAGTGATTAGAGCATTATGATAATGTATGATAACTGTAGCACATGAAAACAAAATGAGAGCTTGTTAATAGCTATAGTAGGACTAATACCTTTTTTCTCAGAGGTAATGCTTTAAATGGTAAAGAGGTGCTTGGTATCGATTTTGTGATGCAAATTTGTGGGGTGATGTAAGGTTTATAAAGCATGTTTGACATTTTCCCTATTCACTGACTCGTACTGTCAGCTAGTACAATAATGGTCTGTTAGATCACTGACCAATCATCAAAGACATGCAATGAATTTCTGCTTATTTTGCTTTAACTCCACAAACAGGAGGACTATAATGGAACTAAGGAAACTGAAAGGAAAGCACATGTTTTGTCCCCAGGAATTAATTAACTGAAACCGTTTCGGAGTAATGAGAAATAACATTGAGTGACCACATTTCCAAGCGAGGATCGAATAATCTCCTTTTCTCTTCCCCTTTACCTCTGCTCTCCTCAGGTTTAACCAATGCTGACACTGTGGTGAATATGCGGAAGGTGACTCATCAGACCATTACAGAGGAGCTGTCTAAAACTGTGCTGCTCCCTTGCCTCTTCACCCTTCGCCCTGGTGCCAGCTCATTCCATGAGCCCCCCAGGATCAAATGGACCAAGGTTTGGGGTCAGAGAGGCTCCGATGGCCTGCAGAAGGAGCAGTCGGTCCTGGTGGCCAAAGACAACGTGGTGAAGGTACAGTAACAACTAATAAAATATGAATCACTGCTGGGTTTTTTTTTTACTTATCTCGCTCTATCGATCTTGTAATCTCTTTTGATTCATCGTTTCACAGGTGAAAAAGGCCTTCCAGGGTCGTGTATCACTGCCAGGATACAGTAAGGACCGCTACAATGCCAGCCTTGCTCTGACCGGCTTGCGTTCCAGCGACTCTGGTCTGTATCGCTGTGAGGTTGTGGTGGGCATCAACGATGAGCAGGACACCGTTCCACTGGAGGTCACAGGTAAATAAAATGAAAACCAGATGCAAACAGTTACATGTACGCAACTGCACTGATGTTGCTCAAATGAAGACTAGCAAATACAACACCAAACTTTTCATGTCAATTTAAGCTTGACATTTCTGTCTTGGCAATTGTGAAAGGCATTTGTTGCAATTCCGCACTGTATAAATGAACTGAACTAATTCAGCATAAACTGAAAAAAAAAACTTCAGAAAGCTTAGCAAAGATTGTAAGAAAAAGGGGCACCTTGGAAGCAGACTATAAAATTAGAACTGGTTCAAATCTTTTCAAAGGTTTTATAAACTGTTTGTTATTCACAACCGACCGGTCTTACACTCGGTTCTGTTTTGTTCAGCTGAACAACATCCTCGTTTTAATGTGGAATTACCTCGGTTTAGCCAGTCTGTTGTTTCAATCCACTACATCAGCGGATTTGGCAAATTAGTCCACCACAATCCATTTCAGACATTGTAAGTGCTGGAAAGCCCAGTAACCCCTTTTCCCTCTTGCTGCAGAGATGATAGTTTGATTTAAAACCTGAAAGTTTATTTTATTCATAGCGGAGCCAGAGTGGATGATGAGCTGCAGCAGATTTGGTTGGATGGCAAAGCCCTCCAACCAGATTAAAGGCAGCAGGCTTTACAACTGCATCTTCGCATGGGAACAGGGATGTTATTTGACCGGGGGAAGAAAAAAAAACAACTAAACCACACCCAAAAACAGTTTGTTGTGAAATTGAAGACTGTTCATATCCACTGATATAGTGCTGATATGATGATTTTCAATTAGGGTTTTCTAAAACTTTTCATGTCGCTAAAACAGACAGTTTACGTCTGAGTAGCTGTGAGCCTTCACCACTCGTAAGGATTTTCATCATGCTCACATTCTCTATTGAATGAGTTATAGAGAGATTAGAGATAATGACTTCACACAAGCTGACTTCAAAGAATCCTAATTCGCCATAAGGACAGCCCAAGTAATCCAAAAACAAAAGAAAAACTGTGTATGTCATATTTTGTAGTTGAGGAGGACCCAATCCCAGGCAAGAGACAGGCAGAATCCTTGTAAAAGTGAAATGTTTAAAAACTGATAAAGTCCAAGCCCCTGGGGAACGTGCTCACTAAGAAATGATGAAACATAAGTTAATACAGGGAAACACTGGGATGATGGGAAAAAATAATTAAACAGAGCAAAGCCTAACAAAAAAGTGACTAAAAATTAAAGAGAAAATGTGACAATGCCTATCAGGAACAGGTGTTATAGAAAAAACAGTAACTAAAATAGAACACAAGGCACAAGAGAAACTTGTGTATTCAAACATTTAGGTCTAATTTCTGCTATATCATGCAACTACGTCTAAAATGACTATGAACGTAAGTATACTTCAACTTGAATTTGTTCTTCAGCCAAAAATTTAAACAATGTCTTTAAAAGTGAAAAAAGATCAGCTATGTGTCCTTGTACCACACAGTATAATTCAAGTCCTGTCAACGTTAAAAGGCTCAGTGAGCATTTTTGTTTGCCGTTTTTGCTTTCAGAGTCAATTGGATGTCTCACATGCAGCAGCTTGATCGATAAGACTGCCTTCAATAAGAGACGTGCTTATTTAAAGGAGCTGTAAAACCTTTGGATATGTGTAACTGCTTAATTGATTATTCATAATTACTCATCATTTTCTAGGAGGATCAGTAAGGACTTTGCTGTAAATGATAATGGATTTCTGTATAACAGAACATCTGATTTTTAACTACCTTCCTTGTTAAGAATTAGATTAGATTTTTTGTTAAAATTCTCACTTTCTTTATGAATTAGGTTATAGTAAATAACAAGTCAGCACCATGGTTAGGTTAATCAAAAGGCAAACTTGAGTTGTCTCTTTGACTGAGGCTACACTAGATTACAAAAGTCTTGAGACCCTCCTCCCAATAATTGAATTGAGCTGTGGGTATATGATATTTAGAAACTAGCCAAGCAGAGTGCTTGTACAAACATTTGCAGTGAGGGATTTCATGTCTAATGTTGTGATAGGATGCCACGGTCACCTGTGCATCGAGTCCAGTCATAACATTTCTTTGCCGCTAAATATTCCTTAATATGCCCAATTGTGTTAGGCCAGGAGTCAATTTCAGTCAATAGAGTATTATACGGGCTTGATGATTAGGAGTTTGGGTGGGCTCCTTAATCCCAGAGGAAGGAACCCGTCATGCTTCAGCATATTCTAACATTTTGGACAACTTCTTACCCCCAGATTTGTGGGATCTGTTTGGGATGGAGCCCTTCCTATTCCAATATGAGTGTGCACCAGGGCAAAAAGCAAGGTCCATAAGGACATGGCTGAGCGAGGCTGGTGTGGAGGAACTTGAAAGGCTAGCACAGAGCCCTGACCTGAACACAAATGAGCTCCTTTAGGATGATTTACAGCAGAGAGTCTGAGCCAGGCCTTGTCATCTAACATCGTCGTCTGACCTCAAAAATGCTCTATGAAAAGCATCCGGTCAGATATTCCCAAAAAACACATTACACGAAAACTGCTGAAGCTTTTATAACAGCAAGGGGCATTTGAATCTTTATTAGAGCTTATTAAGACCGGGATGTCATTAATAAATAAATATATATATACATATATATATATATATATATATATATATATATATATATATATATATATATATATATATATATATATAAAAGGCACTTTTTGAAGCATTGTTCTATGATTATCTTTACATAAAAATCCAACATTATTTGAGATCCTATATTGTTTTTCAGCATACCCCTCAACGGTTCTCACTAACAAGTAGATGAAACTAATGAGTATGTCCTGGTGGAATGTGTGATTTCACCTGCAGAAAATATTCCCAATCAGAGTCTCTGCTGCACTCACTGGTGGCGAGCTGTTAACACATTGTTTTCAAGGTCTTCAAATCATGAATACTAATAAGTCTGTTTTCCATGTCAGGCTAATACAGCCATTACAGCCAGGGCTATTTACTGATACTGCTGAATATATGATGATGGGGAAAGGTGAAAGGCACTTGGATACATTAAACATCATTGCTCTATTTAAGTGCTGAAAGCAGAATGAAACGAACGGAGCTGAAACGCAGCAATCCGCACTGCTGTCACATAGTCTTACACCTTTAGCTTTAAATGGTTCTTAGATGCTTTTCTGTTTGGTAACAAATGGCTTAGTAACAGCTTGGGGAATTTCTAAGAATATGTTAATGTGTTGTAGCTTTAAAGCCGTCACCACATTCTGTCCAGGTCACTCACTGTTTAATGGCAAGCAGCTATAATTACCTGAGTAACTGCACACCATGTTGTCACTTATATATAAATATAGCCAACATCAGCTCTTTAAAAGCACAGTGACCTTGTTATCTTTTAAGGCACAGATTGCTACAATGGCCAGTGTCGACACAAACAGGTTTTTCTGTTTGCCTGCTTATGACTCTTATGGGGATATTTACAAACTAAAACATGGGAAAATTAGGCTATAGTGTCCCATCTATTCTCTATTCTTCTGTACAAGTGCCATGTTTTCTCTGATGAAGAGAGCCTACTATTTCCTTCATAAATAGCAGCATCTTTATTAAGCGAGACCCCCACTAATGTGTCCTGCAACTCTTGGCCAATCGATGCCACTTGTTCAGAAAGAAACCAATTATGAAGCCAGCGAGGAGTAACCATCTCAGGAGCTTAGTCTTTATTGGCAGTCCCGCTACATGGAAGGGCTCGGCTATTTTCGCTAATTCTCCTCAGCAATCAACTTGGTAATTCACGGGTATTGATACTTCTCAGCTGGATCATTACATACAACTCCACAACTCTCATTTCATGCTTATGACTGTGGGGTTTTTAAGCTTCACTGTGTCCTCCTGCATATTCATTTTACATCTCTTCTTGATTGCCTCCATCCTCCCTGCTCCCAGTTCCATTTTCTTTGTTCTGTGTTCTCCTGGGATAAACAATTGTGTTTCTTGGAGCCATCTAAGCAGCTAAAAGAATAGTGCTCAGATGTGACATCTCGTCACCAGACCCGAATGGTGTGTCAGCCCTGAAGGTAGTTAAAAATAAATTGTGATTACTTAGTCATATATTTGCTTTACAAGACTTATCCATTTTAGAGTTGCAAGGGGTTGCATGAAACTAACATGAGGAAGAGGCAGATTGTGTAACTGAAATATTTTCTCAATAGATCTGCAATGTGCTCCACAATTGTTTGAGCAGCCTTAAATTAAGCTCCAAAATACTTATAATAATTATTTTTTCTATTATATTTGAGGTACAGAGCTATGTGTTGTACACCGGTCTACAATGTCACCACGGTGATACAGTATATCTCAAATATATTGGTACCCCTAGTATTGTGCAACAATAGGTTTGGTTTAGCTATCAATGATTGTCAGTAAGTACTAAAGGTAATTTTTAACAAAGCTCATCATTTTGATCAAAATGACAAAGTTGGGGCACAACCTGATTTTGAGAAAATAGCAGCCAAACAGCTCTCACTCACTGTCAGTCATTGTTTTATGAACACCTGCCTGGTGAGGTGAGGTATTCTAGAATAAATGATGAAGGGTTGAATTTGCGTACTGCCGTTCTCAAACAAAGAGTACTGCACATGGATGCAGAGTAAACACAAACAACTTATCTCTAAATACAAGAATTTTTCAACACAATACTTACTTAGTTGAAATGCTTTAGACAAAAAATGCTTGACTTTGTTAATAACATTCAAATTCACTATGAATAGAAGGAACAGATAATAAAACTGAAACCAATCAATTATGCAGCAACATATATGTAGCAATTATTTAGCAATATAATATTTGTTTTGGGGAATTTGGGATGAGGTCAAGTTTTCTTTAAAACCAATTAAGAGTAACAATTGGTTTGTGTTCAAACAACCAGAGCAAAGTAGAAGGGAAAAAAGGTTACATTAATAAAGTATTTTTTATAATTTCCTGAATTAGCGATCAATAACCTTTTGGACAATTGATTCTTAATGTTGTGTCAACATGGGGGAGCTGCGGTTTTAATGGTGGATGGAATCAGGTACACTGGGTGTGTCCAAATTCAGTGGCTGCATCCGTCATAGGACCGGGCTCACGTAGACCAGGTCCTACGTCGGCCCTGAAAAAACCGAGACCGGAAGAGATTGGCTGTGAATTTGGATAGTCAAGCCTTCATCGACTGACCTTACCTCAGTGTAACGTCTGCTGTCGAAACAGCATTAAGCAAAGAATATATCATATATCATTACATATCCTGATGTTTTGTTTAAAATATTCTTGCTTTGTTATTTTGTTTTACTGTCATTCGTCAATCATCTATTTGTACTTTAATGTATATATGTTCACAGATATAAAATTATACCACCAATTAAAATTAATGACAAATACCATTTTTTGTATTAGTAATATGTTTAACAACTTAGACCCTGACCCTAATTTCTAAACAAAGCCTAAATCACTGTATTTGTAGAGAAAAACAATAAAGTAACTAAACATTAACATTTGATATCAGCTGAGTGAATTATCCCAGCTTTTAACTCACTGCAGAAAGCAAATGGGGGTTACAGAACAACGTCCCGGGAGAAAGGCGCTCTGTCTCGGCATGGCGAGTCTTGACCGCCTGGTCGATCAACTACAAGCCGGCTGTGCGGGAACGCGGATGTCCGAACGCATCTGAGCGCTTTAAAAATTAAGCAATATGTCAATACACTAAGCAGATATTTCAAGTTTTCAACACCTAACTTCTCTCCTAAAATCCTTTTTAAAGTTAATTTTATGTCACAGAAAGCCGAATATATCCAACCTTATTCACAGCTTTTCACTCCTCTCCACCATTGCTGTTTCCGGTTAAACAATTCTCTCCAAACCGCAATGAATCATGGGATAGAATTAGCCACAAAGGATACGGCGGACCCATCCTTCAAATCTGGGGGGAAAAAGCCCGCGTTTTTGGGCCAGATTTGAAGGAGAATTCAAATTTGGACAGCCTTCAGCGCATCGCTGTTATGTAATTGGCCTTCAAATTCAGCCTACGAAAGACAGAGCCCCTTTCTCTTCTTGGGGAATCTTAAGCTCTTTTAGATTTTGTTCAGCAGGAGCTCAGGACTAGACAGGTTTAGGCAGCTTGTCTTGTTTTTGGTCAGAGACAGTCGCCAGGTACACATACAACAGATTGTACTTCGTTTGGATGCAAGGTAGCCATTATGGGGATTCCAGCTATGAAACTTTGCCTTCCTGGAAACTGCCATGTAACTAGGTTAATACTGTGCATTCTGGGATTTAGAGTTTTTACCAGTCTCTTTTGTTCGCCAGGACAGTTCAGTCCTATTTCTTCTAATGCCTGGGCCACAACACCTAGCAATTATGTGTAAAAAAAATCTGAAATGATTTGTTGCAGCAGCAAAATCTGACATCCATTTTTTTCCAACATTTAAGTTGACAGTTATAGGCGCCCGTTTTGTCAGGACTTTAAGTTTTTCACTCACATTTTCTAGTCTGAGAACTGACATGGCCAAGGAAGTAGTTTGATTTTATGTCTGGTGAACAATTTCTGTGTTGAATTGGCCTCATGTTTCAACCATTATCGTATTGAAAGACAATGATGATGCTCTATGAGTTTACTTGTAGAGCACAACAGATTTTATGATGCAATGCAGAGTAACAAGATTCCTAGCACCTTAGGAAGAGAAACAGGCCCAACAGCATCACATTTAGCATACCTAACAGTGGGCTCGAGGAGCTCCCAAACATATTCATCCTTAGTTTTGTTTTTGTTTTTTTGCCGAATCCATTTTGAGATTTTATTGCTGAAAAGCTCACTCAGTCATTATTATTAAGATGTAATGACTCAGACTGCATTTCTCTAAAAGTCAGCTCTGGAGATGTTCTGTTTCCCTTAACATCCTGCTTACTGATTGTGGTTCAAGATAAATTTAGGTCTAAGTCCAGCTTTTTTGTTCAGGTTCCTGCTGTTCTAAACTTTTTAATTTTGTTGTGACTCTAGAAAAATGGTAGTTTGGCCATTTTCTCTCTGCCATTTCTTGAACTATGTTGGCAAACACACATACGCCTTACTTGATTGTTACACTCTCATTTTGAAGCGAGGGGGTCTGTCAGTCAGAAGTAATGAATTACTAACTTAATTGTTTTAGACACTATCATCAACTGGAAAGTTGAAGTATACATTAAAAAAAAGGCTTCGGATATACTTTAGTTGCCCTAAATGTACATAGGCCTCCGTTTAGCTTATTGACCAGTGGGAATGTAGTTGTAGTTCAGCTTGTATTTAGACATCAGGGGAACATCTGCTCATGGAATACTGAATAAAATGTCCTAGAAACTCTGATCAACTTAAAAAGTTAAGTATGATATTTAAAAAAATAACACATTCTTAGATTTGCTTTAAAATTATTGTTAGGGGTGGCAATAATTTCTTAATAAACTGAGAATGAAGGTTAGAATTTCCCTTTTGAATTTTCAATGTGACATTATGCTACTGCAGAAAAAAAGATTGAATTATTTATAAGCATTTTTCAATTTTTTCCATAAATGCTTAAAAAGGTTGCTGGTACTGCACATATCTATTATCTATGTTCATATTTTGCCAATCTGAACCCTGATCCTGATTGAAATCAATAACTTTGTGGATCTAAAGAGGCATTATAATAGTCAGTCAATATGATATTTTGTTTTATAAATTCTAATGTGACCCGTTATTAGTTAGTTTATTTTAAAACTCGATTAATGTATATATCTGCCATTATGTAATTCTCAAGTTAAAAGCAACAACAAAAAATCAAACAATTTTTAAGCGCTCTCACTGAGGTGCAGATTTAAAGTTGAAGTTGAATGAAGACAAAGATGGGAAGGGTTGATAGTACTGCACAAGTAATGTGTCTGTATGGCTTGTTGGAAAGTTTTTTTAGTGGTTAGAAAGAGAGAGACACGTTATGTGCTCTCATTGTTTTTTTCATAATATATTTCATTAAAGTCTTCTCATCTTAATAATTAGCAATGATTTTAGAGATATATCCATTCTTTCATGGTGTGACTTTTGTTGGATTTTGTTGGAGACTCTTAGTTTTAATGAAACTGAGTTGTAAAGCTCTTCAAAAAAAGGATTTTATTATATGATGGCAGAGCCTGCCTAAATTAAAGTTTCTATACTGTAATTTTACACTGAGAAACACGAGCAATTTTTCTTCCCAACTCTCGCCGAGGAGGCAGACAATATTTATTTCATAAAGTTATGCGCTAATATTTATATGTTTGGGAAAGCTAGACTTCTAAATGCAAGTCTTAATCCTGTTGTTTTCCAATCCTCTTTTCTGTGGAAATGCAATTCTATATCTTTGTCTGGTTTCACAAATTAATGCAACGTTTTCCTCAAACAATGACAGACGTAGTTTGCTTAGTACACTGCACTCTGCCAGGGGGCAAAGAATACCAGCTACTCACCATGCTAAAACGAGGGCATCATTCAGTCACATATGGTGCCTCTCTGCTCTTCCCCTTAGAGACCGTGTGAGGATGTGCAAAGATGCTCAGGGTAAAAATAGACATGAGGTGCTGGGCCTTCAACCCTCCTGTGGAATATGAACGGGGTTCCTTTACTGAGAGGAAACTTATTTCTCTCTCCAGCGTATGTATTAGTGAGCAAAGTAGGAACATTGTTTGGACAAAGTCTCACACTCTCAAAGACAAAATGATGGAAGCTGAGTAAAAATGAGAAAGTTTGAGAGGGTTTATGCTCCACATAGCTGAAAGAAGGAGGAGAGTGACCGAAGACAGAGGAGAATTCTGTTTGGATATTGTGTTCAAAACACGTATTTCTTTTTTTTTTTGCACTAAAAGCCGTTAGTGTGATAAATGCCACTCTGGCATCCATCTCACATGAAATCTCACACTCCCCCAGACAAAGTCAGAGAGGATAAAGGAAGCATGTTAGCAGCCAGAAGCCTATAAGCTTGCATGACACTGGATAGTCTTTGGGGGCGTGTGAATGTCGGGCAGAGATGGGCATGTGAATCTTCCACAGTTCAACTAAACTTAGATTTAGACTTAGACTTAGACATCTTTATTTGTCATTTTGTATGTACAGAGTGCATACAGAACGAAATTTTGTTGCATACAGCTTGTAAATTACAGTATAAAGTGCAGCAGTGATTAAAAAGTAAACAATTGAAATGTAAACAAACAGTGTGCGATCACAGTGCACAGGAGAATATTTAGAACCATTTGTATGTGCAGAAATGATGGTGTAAAAAGGCATTTGTGCAAAATGCATTTAGCATTTAGAACCTACAAGTTCGGCAGCATTCGTAATGCTAGATAGAGATGCAGTGATGCAAATGTGCAAATGTGGTGCAGAGTCCAGTTTAGAGTTCAGCAGTTCAACAGTCTGATGGCAACAGGGAAAAAGCTTTTGCAGAACCTGGTGGACCTGCAGCGGATGCTGCGGAACCTCTTCCCAGAAGGTAGCAGGGAGAACAGTCCATGGTGGGGGTGTGAGGGGTCTTTTATGATGTTACGGGCTCGGGACACACAGCGCTGGGACGAAATGTTCTTAATGGAGGGGAGAGGAGCCCCGATGATCTCTTCTGCTGTCCTCACCACTCTCCTCATGTTCTTCCAGTCGGAGGCACTGCAGCCTCCACACCACACAGAGAGACAGCTGGTCAGAATGCTCTCTATGGGGCTTCTGTAGAAGGTCGTGAGGATGGGCGGGGGCAGGTGGGCTCTCCTCATCCTCTGCAAGATGTTTTGAACACAATATCCAAACAGAATTCTCCTCTGTCTTCGGTCACTCTCCTCCTTCTTTCAGCTATGTGGAGCATAAACCCTCTCAAATTTTCTCATTTTTACTTGCCCTCATCTCACCTGGTCAATTTCATATTCTCAACAGCAGTACATCTAGGGCCGAGATGAACATGATGGTGCGGCTGTTGAGATCAGACAGGCTCTGGTGAATCATCTGTTTAGACCACGTTAGGTTACCCACCTGCCTAAAAGACAGCTTTTCAAACACGTTAACAAAAATAAAAAATAAAAGAAACAAATGGTTACTTTCAATACCTTTATTTCAGGTTCTTAAAATAAAAGTCATCTCTCAAACATTTTGTCTCAATACTTGAATAAGACTAAATATATAAATAAGACACGATGGTATTGAAATGAACAAACCATCCTTGAACTGGGTGTGTAACTCTGCTGTGTGACAGACAATATTAACTGATAGTGCCATTACAAACAAAATAGAACTGAATGGAAATGTATTATTAGCATCTACGAAATATGGTAAGAGGATGGGGGGCTTGTGGAGGAGATAGCTGACTGAGGCTCGGACTCATAAGCAGATTGTTGAAGGTGGTATGGAGGTTGAAGTGGTTGAGTGAGGCGATGGTGTTGCGGCTGAGTGTATAAAGAGTGTGGAGGTTGTTGTGGTTGGTATGTGGTTGGATGTTGTTGTGAGTAAGGGGTTGGTGATGAGTGCATGACATGATGGGTTGCTGAATTCCTGCCATAGCCTCAAGAGCATTTGCATAGCGCTCAGCTGCCTCTGTCGCCCTTTCATAACATTGGATTGCGTGACTAAGAACTTGGCTAATTGTGTTCAGGACAGCATTATCCTGCCTGGCCTGCTCCCCAAGTGAACTGTGCAGAGATGGTCTTTGGCTTCTCGAGTTCCTCCACCTGTGTTGAGCTGGAAGTGGCGGTCTCCTCTCAGTGTCCTCTTCCTCGTTTGGAAGATCAAGGGTTTCAGCATGTGTGGTTGGCTCATCATCAAAGGCAGCTGCAGTAAAATGAAAAGGAGAAAAGGAAACATGTACTGGTTAAAATTTGACTTAAAAAGCTATGCATGACATGCACTGCAGTGAGTTAAAAACTTGCAATATAGCAAACACGCCATAAAAGCACGTTAATGGAAGTAACCTACACGTAAATATACAACATACTTAAAGCTAAAACTCTGCGACACAAACAAAACTATGAAACACTACATTATAGATCAGAAAAAACAATTTACTCACATGCTGAATCCCTGGATGTATCGATAGCATCAGGGATATCTTCTGGATCATCACCTAATGTATATCATAAGTAATATTACCTGGTTACAAACCACACTGTATTGACATAATTAAACATTTCTATTCAAAATAAACAATGAATAAATAGTTAATACATGACAGTGAAAGACAACATTAGTCTCATGTTTTTATCATAAGCCAGTATTTAGCCCTGATATATTTTATTAGCTAATTTACTAATTCAATGCCTT
Organism: Fundulus diaphanus; assembly: GCA_037039145.1. Classification (NCBI taxonomy): domain Eukaryota; kingdom Metazoa; phylum Chordata; class Actinopteri; order Cyprinodontiformes; family Fundulidae; genus Fundulus; species Fundulus diaphanus. The sequence goes on from CM073128.1 coordinate 35,575,474, forward strand.
ACCAATGCTGTTGACAACTGTGGTCATGGATGTCACGATGGGTCTCTGGCCAAGTATCTCGTCCATGAGGGAGAAGTGTTTGAAACAAATTTTTATCTTTTCCACCGACGCCACTTTTGCCGAGCTTTCTCGTCTCCACCAGGTATTTCTGTTTCAAAGTTTTACATTTTGAACGTCTTATGGAACGCATTTTGTTGGTCAATGGAAACTCAATTACTGTTGACCTCATGAAAGGTCAAGGAACAAGAGACCTGGAAACCTATGATTAGAATGGAAACAATGGACAAGAAGCTATTTTTTGTTGTGAAGTCCATTTGTGTTTGACCCACTATTTTAAAAAAGAGTGTGTTACTAATTGTTGACTAAGTTACTTGCCATCAAATACTGTACAATCACTGCCCTTTGAAATTCAATACACATATCTGCTTAAAGCCTTCCATCTATTCTTCCATCTTCAATACACCGTTATCCTTGCAGCGTTGTTGGTGCCTATTTCCAGCTGCCATTGAGGGAGAGGCCTATTACTCACTGGACGGGTCGCCAATCCACATTGAAAGCTTTGTCGCTCTGTTTCTTTGTTTGCCTTGTTTGTCATTCCATCATGAATTGAGAGGCAGGCAGGGTGACACTGTGTGTACTGCTAAAGCAGTAAGGTAAACATCCCCACTGTTTGTAATGCACTGTATCCAAGGACAACATCTCTTTTTTTTAATGAGCCAGTGGACAGTCTGATGCAAATCAGCGACACGTACAGTACACATAGGTTGCTGATCCCGGGCACTGTAGGTTTGTTCTGCACAGATGGAACAATGTCAGCACATGATGACTAAGTCTAGAGGGCTCCATTGTTTACCTCCGAGCTTGTACGTGCTCATACTTTAATGGCACAAAGTTACTGTTCATGAAACACGCTGAGATTTGCAGGGCACAGGCCCTATATCTATATTCTTATTTTCTGACTTAGCTTCCCTACTTGTTGCAATGTCTTATATCTCTTCTTTTACATCTCAGGTGTGGTGTTCCACTACCGGGCCCCTCATGACCGCTATGCCTTGTCCTTCACTGATGCCAAGAGGGTGTGCATAGAGAACTCAGCTGCCATTGCAACACCCGGTCAGTTGCAAGCAACCTTCGCTGATGGCTATGAGAACTGTGATGCTGGCTGGCTGGCGGACCAGACTGTACGGTGAGGGAAAAGACTTGTTTATGTTCCCCATACAGAGTCGAGTCTGAAAAACTAGACACAGTATTTAAGTGCTTTTCAGGTCAGGCTGAGCATGGAAAAAGAAAATAGGATATGTAAAAATGTAGTGTATTTCAAGATTTATGTCATATCACATCCATCTATCCCCTTACTTTCACTTATGCCACTAATATAGCATTATAACGCACTGTCAAACATGATATTTTTGAAAGCAGAACAAGAAGAAAGGCAAAGACTGGAAGAAAAACACTGATTGGTCTCTGGGTTTGAGTTTTCAAGGCAACAAATAATATACTGCAGGACACATAATGTGGAAGTTAGGAGTTGGAGATGTTTTGTTTTTTCCTCCCAAATCTCTTTGCAGCATAGATGCTTTCTCTGTCATTTATCCTATTTGGTAAAAATGTTGTCAGATTTAGGCACAAGATTGTCTGAATGTCAAGTGGCAGAGGAGAATGCTCTTCATACAAACTGAAGGTATTTCCGACAATCAAGCGACGTATTATGCTGTCAGTAGTGAGGGTATTTTAACTTAAAGATCTCTCTCAAATAGCGTCATTTCTCAAAACTGATGCATTATTTATACTAATAAGAACATTTCTAATACAGAGAAGTTGACCAAAATGTTTAAGTCAAAAATGTGAATACTAAATTAAAACTATACAGTATCATTGAAACTAATTGCTTGTTTGACAACTGGAAATTGAGTTAATATCATCTGCACCCGTTGGAGCTGCCAGTCAAGAGCCTTGCATGCATTTCTTTTCTTTTCATGTTTTTTTTAGCAATTTTCTATCGAATTCCCCCAAAAAACTCCCAGTTAAATCTTGTCTGGTTCTCCATGTCTACATTTTACTTTTAAATCACTGTGTCTTCAGTTGGTGGACATGTTGTCTGTTGTCTTCTTGACAGCTTTCTTACAACACTGTAGTGGCTCTGCTGTCTTCTCCTATTGTTTTTTTCCTCTTTCTGTCCTGCACCCTTGCTGTTTTCACTTGGTAGCTATCTAATTGGCCCAGATTCAAGAGGTTCTGATGGCACTTCAGCCAAGAGGAAAGTGTCCAATTAATTTAAGGGAAAAAACCCACAGAAACCCTTGTTGTTTGTTCAGCAACAAACAGAAATGAAGCATCAGAAGCCACAGACACAACCGGGCTTTATTGCTGTTTTTTTTTTTGTTTTTTGTTTTTTCATATAAGAGAAAAATCTTTATGGTCATATGGAAATGTGTGTTTACTGTATATTTGACTATGCATTTATTTTCCAAGTCCCTGTATGCCTATTGTAATCGTTTAATCAGCTCCTTTGCTGTGCCTTGGTGCTACTGAAATCAATGTTCTCGAGGAATAATTGCAAAGGTGGGACCCTAATATAGATTGCTGTTTCTTTCTGCTCTGCAGGCATGCCAAGTCACTGAAGGAATTCCTGATTGTTTTAACCTCTCCTTGACTTCTCGCCTCTACTTCTCTCACTCTCTTTGGCAGCAGACACATTTTACAGATTTTTCTCATTGTGCTATTAGTCAGTTTTGAGGGCTAGAGTTTGTTTCCTTGGGTAGATATCTTTATACTTAACAGTATTCAGAGCAGGAAATGATAAAGGTACTGCTGGGTTTTCATCTTCTACTTGGGAGCAGTGACCCCTCCCTGGGGAGCCAAATCTCTCTGGGTCCCCTGTCTGTCCAAGTCTGTTTCATGGCCAAGCCCTATAAATCTTGCTTTTTCTTCTTTAACTCTGTCTGTATTTGTTCCTTCCACTTGGTTTCCTCTGCAGGTACCCTATCCAGTCACCTCGGCCCCGCTGCTATGGTGATCGGGAGGACTCACCTGGTGTTCGTAACTATGGCAATAGGGCCCCCGACGAGTTGTTTGATGTCTACTGCTTTGCAAAGAAGCTTCAAGGTAGGCGTTAGGAACTTCAGCCATTAATCTAAGTTAATTCAAGCATGCATTCCTAAACCATTATTTTCAATGAGAGGACACTATAACAGATTATAACATAGATGAAATGATTAGAGTTTTGTGGCCCATTTTTGATAAAGGATAAAGCTGCCAATACAGATTTTAATCGTTTCTTACAAACTGAGGTTGTTTAGAACCAGAATGCAGGTGGGAGGTTGACAATATCATGTTGAGGTGAGTTCATTATGGAACAAAAAATCTCAGCTCTTGCAGCGTAGAGAAAATACAGAAAAGCAGATAGGAAACCGCTATAAACACGGTTGGAGAACCAGGAAAATTAAAGTTTACAGGTGATCATATTATTTTTTTTCCAGACTTCATGCAATCAGTCATTAATTAACTATATTAGTCAATGTCAAAGATAAACTAAATGAATGGGAGTGGAAATATTAAACTGTCTTTAAGTTTTTGTATATGCAATTAGCAAAATTGTCACGGTTAGCATTGCTAACTATAAACAGTGGTCTCCCTAAACAGTAGTCTTTCCCCAAAGAAATTATGAGATTACCTTCATTCTGAGATTTCCAGAGGAAACTGACAACCTTTCCAAATCCAGCATGTTCCATTACCGAGGTTGGAAACTCAAAGGATCAAACAGCACCTCTACCGTAACACATTTACAGCTCCAGGTGAAATGACTCCTTTGCCAGTTTGATAAAAAGCTCTCAAGGCAGGTAGAGGTTGAAGACCTGTGTCCTCTTTTTCATATCTAACTTATCCAGATAGGAAAACCTTTTCCAAGACTGCAAAAATATGAAATGACAAAGAAACAAAATGAACAATACCTACTAAGGTCTATTTCTATGTTGTTGTCTAATTAAACAGTCATTAACAGTTTTCTTGTTTATAGCTTTTTACACCTTTAGCTTTGGCTTCATGCTTTAAACACCTCAGAGATAGTGAATTGACATAACTTTTCTTCCCACTTTATCAATTTCCACACTGAACAGTGCTATAGTTATGCAACCGGTTCATGCCCAAGTATTCACTATTCAGGAAAGATCATATTTTTTTATTTTAAACTGCCCAAGCTTAAACTTGAATAATTTTGGTCGTTGGTTATTACATCCAATAAAATATTGCAAATGACAAGAATACCCCTGTTTCACTATCCAGAAAGTGAAGCAATGCAAACTAGATGGATTGCTGTGTGGCTTTGCAATAGATTTTTGGTGGCCATCGTGTCAAGTCCCTTTTACACCGGTCCTACCCCACTCCGACAGCTGTAATCCACTTGTCCACACTCTACTCTATTCCACTCTTGTTGGTTTTCAGACCCGGTAAGGCCCGGGCGTTGGTGAACGCCTTCGGGGGGTGGCTTTCGTCCCACCTCCAGCGGTCAATGTTGTGCCCCTATTAATCATTACTGTCCGATATTAAAGGTAGAGTCGGCGATTTTTCCGGAAATGCAACTCCTTTTTAGAATAACTGCGCATGTGCAAGACCGTCTTACCTGCTCCTCTGCTCATCAGGGGTATTGTGTGTAAAAAAATCTTCAAAATCCTTTCTGGTCTTATTTCTTTCTACTGAGGCCTTCCTCTTCTTTTCATAAACTTGTATGCAGTTTGCTTCTTGTGACTCTCAGCAATGTTGAAAGTAAACAGTGAGAGCAGTGGCGCTACAATGAACGGCTAACACTGAAATCGAAACATAAACACTACACAACTTGAGGGAGAGAGGGGGCGTGGGCACGACAACACATGAAGGCACCTGATTGGTTCTTTCCTTTTGGACCGAATGACAGGATTGGTCAGAGTTTTTACAGGCCTGCAGCTCACACAGAGATCAATCTTGAATATTTTTCCAAGGATAAAAGAATCCACTGGGATAAATATCTGGATCACAGATCAGGCTGAACTAATAAAGTCTTTCTGCCTGCACGGGTATGGATGGATGACAGAAGCACAGAGGTGAGATGAGACTGTCTGATCTGCTCCAAAGTTTTTCTCACAGAGTTAAAATTTAGAGCTTTATGAGGAAGTTTTTGCCTCAACTGTGGCAGGAACGACTGTAAGGACTTTAAAGTGCAAAACCGCAAAATTCAAGGGGCGCTGATTTGGTGGAGTGTTCTTTGGCAAATGAACAGGCAGAGTTGGCCGCAACTCTGCCTTCTACTTCTCACAGTGGTTCGATCAGGGGACATGAATACATTTTTTAACTAAACAGTTTTCTATACGTCTGTCTGAATATAGAAAACTGAAGTCTCCTTTATCTTCTCTTCTGTTTCCTTCGAGCATGGTTTATGGTTTGTAAATAGTAAAATAATATTTCAGTTCGACCCGTTTCGTTCATGGTGATCCTTAATGTTAATGTCGTCACTCTCCAGTTGTAACTTTTCCCTGGACTTTCTCTGAAAAACCTTGTCGTTTCTCCTCACCCCTCAGCTAATCAGTGAATACCATTCTGTTCACCTCTTAACTCGGCTCTATTCCAATCTATTTCCCTACTCCTGATCAGTGTCGGAAAAAGGCAGGGCCGGCGCAGAAAAAAACTATTGCTGCAATTTTTCGCAAGTGGGCTTAGACGATTAGAGCCTGGCGAAATGTAGCTGGTGTAAAAGGGGCTTTAGTTTCTGAGGTGAACATTACACAAGAGATATTTTTTCTTATTTATTTTGAGATTTAAGTCAGGTATTTTTTAAGTTTGTTTTTTTCTGTTATTTTTAACTTTATAGAAGTTTATAAAAATCAGTGAATGGCTAATTTAAATATAAATTCTGTCAAAGTGGTTTGGGTTGTATTTTCCACAACAGAAGAAGCATCCTAACCTCCATTAGTTCCCTTTTGGTGCATTAGTTACTATGCAAAAAAATGGAAAGTGTCACAATTGCCACTTAGAACAGACTATTGCTCTTCCTGAGTCGCCACTTAAAACCCGTCCCCTGTGAATTGTTCATTCCAAAGAGGAAAACCTCCAAAGAAAAGATCTTTCTGCTGCAGGTGTTTTGTTATGATTCCTTTTTCTCTGGTCTGTGGTTCACTTTACATTCCCATTCCCCCTCCTGTCCCTCTCCCAGCAGCTTCTCAACTGGTTTTGTCTTTTTTCAGAAACATTTCGTGAATTATGCCAAAACCAGGATGTGAAGTAATACCTTGACACAGTTTCTGAATTCACTGAATTTAATCTTAGCTGTGTGTATTACCACTAAAAACAGCATTTTAGCTTCTAAAATCCAGTGTTGTTATCATGAAACTGAAGGTTTATTTTTGTTTACTTCTCTACAAATATGTAAAACACATTTTTTTTCAAAGTCTCCATTAATTTTGCATGATACACACACATTCTTGTCCCTGTAAAATGCACTTGCAAGTCCAGAAGCTTGACAGGTGTTGCAACAGTAAATACGTGGTTTCATTTTCAAGCAAACAGGTATTTACAAGGATTCAGATTTAATATAAAATTTCAGCAAAACCTACTGAGCCAACCTCTGATCTTTTAAGAGAGCTAAAAAGAAGCTAAATTTATGTATATTTAATCGTACTTATATAAGAGTCTGAACGCTTCAGGGGATGCTAAAATAATCCTCAAAGAAAAGCTTTTTTTTTCAGTATCAAATACACTACCATCCTGGAAATGGTCTAGGAGTTGGTGAGCACCAGGGACAAAAAAGCATATGCAGTTCCTTGCAAAATAATTCATACCCCTTTAACTTTTTTATAGGAAAATTGAATACAGCTGAAATTAGTTTACAAAGTTGACTTCTGAAGGAAAGTCATCTGAAGGCAACTGGGTGCATTGGATTTTATTTAAAGGTATATAACCATGTAATAAACTTATTTAAAAAAGACCAAAAACCATTTGATCATGATAAAATAAAACTATATACACCAAGCCTCCATCATGATAACATTCTCATGGTCCTTTTTGTGCATAAATATAGCCCAGCACCGGGCGTGATGACCAGATATAAACAGATGTGGCGCCATCTACTGGCATTATTGCAGAACTATCAAAATGCCGGCTTGCTTAATTTATAAATAACTTGTAAATAATGCCGGACCGAGCCTGACCCTCTACAACGCCTCGCAGTAAAGCGCCAGCTCGGCATGATCAAAGACCAACCGTTATTAATAAAATACACCAATCTAAAGCAACTTTAAGAGCCTCATATCAGAATATTTACTCATGTCATTCAACTCTGCGGTCACATCTGAGCAATCGGCAGGTTTAGTGTCCGCCTCAGTGAACACCAACGCTCACACTGTATTCCTAGCGACATCCCAGTCTTTTCCCTGTTGGAATCATATTTTTTTGAGTTTTTGTTTTCACTGGATGTTGGACCGTTCTGCATTGTTTCGCTGGGAGATGCTAATTTTATCCCCTGCTGCGCATGCGCAGTGTTGTACTTCCTCTGTTATAAAAAATAAACATGAAAGCTTTTATTTACGAACAAACTGAACAAAAACAAAGCATAAAAACTTTGTATGCAACCAGAGTGAGCTACTGATGTATAAATAAATAAAAAGAGTCAAATAATGTAGCTATGCACCTTTAGGGGTAACAGAGTAAATGGGACATGATACAATTGTCAGCCACACTTATCAGTTTTTTTTATTTGTAAAAAAAATCTCAGTATTAATCTCAATAAACAGTATTGTTTTTACCTTCACAATCATTTGCTATCACTTGAAAAGTCCAATTGGTATGAATAGTTTTGCAAGGCATTGTCCATTTAGCCATGTGCCAGTAAGAATTTCCTTGTTTGTAAAAAAAAAAAGCTATTTTTATTTTATTCATTCATTTATTTGTTTAAGGTTGCGAAATTTTGTCAGAAGTTACACATTCTTGATGGCGTAACTTATTGCTTTGTCTTAATTGTTCATCCAGTAAACAGAGGCAAAACAGTAATCAGTATCTTTATCAATCAACGTCACTTTGTTCAGAAAATAAACTAAGTGCAATTTGATGCCAAGACTGGAAGATGGTTTCATTAAAAAACATAGAAAATACAAGTTACAAGAAATTCTTTTGGGCTCTCTTTTGCTCTCCATTAGTTTAGCATCTTAGCCACTAAGGTAATACATACACTCCGTGTGGGCATCAGGGAAATTTGCATCTATTCAACTGACCCAATATAATAGGAGCAGATGTTCGAAACTCTAAAGACTATACTATAGTGTGTTCAACCTTCTCATTATCTGTTTTAAATTAATCTTTTTGAATTAACTGCAGACATGTCTCAAATAGGTTGTCAAAAAAAGTACAGATTAAGTCTTTGTGTTTCCTCTACCGTCGTTTTAAACCACTTCACTGATACTGAAAATTACGGAGCCCGGGAGAGCTCACTTTAAGTGATATTTTTTTTCAGGTCGTGATAATTTGTGAGCACGTTTCCTTTAATTGAGCCCTCGAATTAATAAAACGTAAGCACGTTTTCTTTTAATGGAGTCCTCGACAATATTGAGTGCACGTTTTACATATTGTGGCCACGTTTAAGTAGATCGTGCACACAATGTTCTATAACCATGTTCACTAAATTGTGCTCTCGTTTTAATAAATTGTGCCCTCGTTTTAGTAAATCGTGCGCTCGTTTGAGTAAATAGTGCACTCGTTTAATAAATTGTGCCCTCGTTTTACTATGCTTAAAATGAGAGCTCAATTTAGTAAAATGAGCTCACACTATAGTAAAACGAGAGCACAATATAGTAAATTGTGCACACGATTTAGTAAAACGGGCGTACGATTCAGTAAAACGAGTGCACAATATAGTTAAACGAGCGCACATTCTAGTAAAACGAGCGCACATTCTCTCAAGATGCAAAACATTTTGCGATGACCCCTCTAGGGCTCCGTAGAAAATAGCTGATTCCTCACAAGTTACAGTGTCTATTTTGTCAGCATGAAATGGTACGGTGGACTTATTAAGTACAAAAAAAAAAGGTTTTGCGAGTTACTCACTGGTCAGGGACAATCAAGCTGAAAACTGACCAGTTCACATCATCAGCCGATTTTTGAAGGCACCTCTTGCTAGGATGAGTCTAAATGCATGATAATCTTTAGTGTAAATACTGCTGTATCACAGCATTATCTAACGTGCTGATCTTAGTTGGTTAATTAGTCAGGAAATCTGCTCCGGTAACCAGCCTGCAGTCACCCTCGCTTATAATGGTCATATCATCTTATCAGCTGTATTTTCAAAACAGTGTTATTTTACTAAGATTGACTGATGGATCTCCCTCTTTTTGTTTTTGCACCATGACTGTTCTGACTATAAATATCATTAGCTTTGAAAAAGATTTCAAAATGTAGTCGCCTTCTTTCAGCCAAAGTAAGCCGTGGTTACTCCAGTTTTTTCTCCGGCAGCTGATCAGCAGCTCTTTAATCCGTAGAAACGGTTTGATAAAAAATGTTGTGGTTTTGAGAAAGATATTTTGCAATGTCTTGATACCTCCAACCTGTCAGTTTCTGGTCGCAATATTAAACCATGCTTACATGAGTCACCCATCAGTGCAAATTTTGAAAGGTAGCTCTAGACCAAATAATAACCCAGCACATAACCTACCTTTATATCTATTTAATTTTACCTGCCTGGCTGATATAAGATGTTTGCTATGCGTTGCTCCTTCGTACTCCTGAAAGCAATCATTATAAGAGCAGGTTTTTAAAATCACAGTCTGACCTTTGAGTCGCTTATTATGTGGTGGTATAGCTGTAGGTGTCATTAAACCTAATAGAGCAAGGTCCAAATTTTCTACAGCTGTTTACACATTATTTATACTCAGAATGCCATTGAGGGAACAAAGTTTGCGGAAAACCACTCAAAAGTTTATATTCAGTTATGGAAATTATACATTTATTTAACTGATCATCTTTTTGAATGAATGACTCCGTGGAACATTTTTCAAAATAAAGAAATCAGTATCCATACATCCAGAACAGGTTTGTCACTTGCCCACTTGCCACTAACTAAGAACATTTTTGAAAGAGTAATTAACCTAACAGTCTGTTGGACTCTTGGAGAAAGCAGGCATGGAGAGAGCATAATCCCATGCAAAAATACCTTGGTACACAACAGCTTCTTACTATAATATATATTTTTCTCTTTTTTATGTTCAAGCACATTTTACTTTAGCTTGCATCCATTCCAACATGTCGGTATCACATAATGAAATTAAATTTTTTCCCTCTTCTTTCTGGCAACATCTGGACCATCAACTTTCACAGTTTTGCTCAGTAGAACTGGAAATCCTTGTGGAAATCTTCTGGATTCTTGTTCCAAAGTTCTTCCCCTGCTCTGCAGCTCTTGTTTTGTACCACACCATAAACATTATTTAATATCTGCACAGACACAACATTCTCTGTCTTTCTTGCCTATTTTGATCAATAACGCCAATATTTAACAGTTTCTTCTAGTTCTTTCCTTAGTTGTCTGTTATTTCACTTTGTCTTTGATCTCTTTAGCAAATGCACAGACTACTGAGTTGAAAGCATGCTGCATTGTCTTGACTTTAGACTGTTGGCAGAGATTTTCTTACATAAAATATTTTTTGTTATTCTAATAATTGTAGCTATCATGCTTACAAAGCCAGCAAAAGGAAAACTTGAAAAAAGCTAGAAGTTGGTGCTTGTAATGCAACTTGAAATATATATGTATTTAAAAATAAATAATAATAACAATGCATTTTTATTTTATTACTAATTAATACTAAATAATAATAAAACATATAGACTCTAATGTATCTATATCCATTTTAGAAACTAAATCCACCATGAAACCAATTATTCTGTTCAAACCTTCTCCATCTCCAGGTGAGGTGTTCCACTCCACCGTGCCAGAGAAGCTGAGCCTTGCCACCGCCTCCACCCACTGCCACTCTCTGGGAGCCCAGCTGGCCACCGTCGGGCAGCTTTACTTGGCTTGGCAGACTGGTCTAGACCAGTGTGACCCCGGCTGGCTAGCAGATGGCAGCGTTCGCTACCCCATCAATGTCCCGCGGAAGAACTGCGGCGGAGACGAGCCTGGGGTGCGGACCGTCTACAACAACCCAAACCGTACCGGCTTCCCGGCCACCACTGCCCTCTTTGACGCCTACTGCCACAGAGGTATCCAGAGCTCTCTGGTGTATGATAACGTCAGTTTAACAACATTGTGGTAATTGCCATAGCAACAACTGCGGGGTCTTGGGACTTGCTTTCCATTCAGATTTTTAATTAGCGCTAAGTATGTGTGTCACACATGAAGGAGTTGGAGTAAGACTGTGTGACATTTGTGTTCCTCCTGGTGGATTTGAGAGCTGGTATGGTGTGTTCAGAAGACTGAGAGACAGAATGGGAAGACAGATGAAAAGAGGAGGAGGCGAGAGCAAAGAACAGTCAGAATGACTCTGACTGACCTTGTGCTTTTATCAGTGGCTGGATGAGAGATAAAAAATGAAAAAGATAGGATGCCTTTAAAAAGGATATTTCTTCAAATTATTTATATTTTGTCACATTACAACCACATGATTCGATGTATTTTTATGTGTGATAGACCAACACAAAGTAGCACACAATTGTGAAGATGAAGAGAAGTGACAGATGAAGTAAAATATGGAAAGTGTTCACTTGGATTTGGCCTCCTTCACTGTGATACTCCTAAATATTGTCACCTGAGGTGCTTTTCGAAATCTAGGTGGCAGGGGTGGGTGGGGGGGGGGGGGGATAACACTGCATTTCAACCTAAACACACATCCTCCCACTGAAACACGACAGCATCATGCTGTGGGAAGCTTTTCTTCAGCAGGGAGAGAAAGGTGCACCATAGTTGTTAGGAAAATGGGTAAGGCTAAATATATTGCAATACTAAAAGGAACATTGTTAGACAATTCACAAGACTTGAGACTATGGCAGAGGTTCAAGATGGACAAAAAACAGACATGGGTAAAACATACAGCGACAAACATAATGTTATGAATGCATGTGTTAGAATGGCCTAGTACGTACCTATATTTAATGGAGAATACTTGAAAATTGATGTTTATGGATGATCTATGTCCAATCAGGCTGGGATTAATCTACATTTGAATTTTTGGGGGAAAATAAGCATACACTTCATTCTCTAGATGTAAAAAGTTAGAAGAGACACACCCCACAAGACCACAGCTGTAACTGTAGAGAAAGGAGGTACAAAGTATTGACTCAGCAGTGCTGAATGCAAAGGAATGGCACACTTTCTAATCTAGCAAAAAAAAATTGTTGATTTCCATCTATTTCTCAACTATGTACTGCTTTGTGTTGTTCTAAAACACAAAAAGTCCCCCAACGGTACGTTGTAGTTTGTGAAGTTTGTGGTTATAATGTGACAGAGCTGCAAGGGGCAGCAGTTTCATTTTCACATTGATGTGACAACTCTCCGTTTGGGTCACGGATATGATATTGCTTCTAATTTCATGGCTTAGCATTGTTTGGACATCTTGCATTGACTTCTAAATATACCAGCTTCATATCTGAGAATGACATTTCCATAAATGGAGAAAAATGTCAGTTTCATCTATCAAAGTGCCACTGCTTAAGTGAAACATTTGCAGCACCTCAAATCATGTTAAGTGAGCAAGATCAGCATGGAAACAGAGCGGCTGGGAATCTGTCAAAACAAACATATGATGGATGGTTCCCTCTTGCAAGCCCTCTTAATATTTTTACACAAATCATACCTGCTATATTGAGATGTTAAATGGTAATATGATTAGTTTGATAACATTTTTATTTACATGAATATCATTAATATGGACCTATGTTTGTACATTTAAAGTGACAGGAAGTTGTTGTGGAAAATCAGGTGAACTCCAAACACACTTGTCATTTCATCTTTTGGATTCACTCCAGGATTGATTGTGGAAACAGGTGTTGTGCAGTGCAGATAAAGTGAAGTGAAGGGAAATGTGAATGTTTTGTGTTGCAGCCCACCAGCCAGCAGCGATCCAGGCGTCTGAGGCGAAGGCTCCGTACCAGACTGTGAGACCGGCGTCGGAGGCTTTGTCTTTAGTCACTAAAGCCCAGAAACGTGGGCCCTCCAGTAGGATGTCCATCTGGGCTGACCTATTTGCCTCAAACAAAACAGGAGTCCCCTCCTTTGCTAAAAACAATGACTCGTCGGAAATATCTGAAGAGCACGTTGTCATCAACTTGAACCCTGAGGAAAATTGGGACGAAAGGCGTAATGGATCCAGGATAAGCCAGATAGATCTGGACGTTTCTGAGGGGACAGGTAGTAACATGACTTCTGGCTTTCCTGACCCCGAAAGTACAGACAACCATGGGGGTTCAGCCCATGAGGACAAGGATCACAGCTACTTTGGATCAGAAACCCCAGCGTTATCCCCCATTGCCTCTTCCACCCCCCAGCCTCAGGCAAGTTACAGTCTTCTCACTGAATTTGTTAAAACTCTCATGAGGCCCTTTAAGTTTTGGACAGGAAGCAAAGGGACTGACAAGACAGAGCGGGAACCCACACTGCCTGAGGAAAAAGCTTCAGAGTACCAGTCACAGGGAGAGGCATTCGGCAAAAATCTAAGTGTTCCTAAACCCAGCGGATACAAGGGCAGCATGGACAATGCCATTCTGGAGCACAGAAGCAGCACGTTCCCCCTCAGGGGTCCCAAAAGCGGCCTTCAGAGTTCAGAAAAGGGTCTCTCAGAGCAGGAAAAAGAGCTGATGCCTCTCATTAAACTGGTGCCTTCAGTCCCAAACGCAGAGCAAAGGGTCAGCAGCGTTCATCCTGCGAACGGAGGAACCAGCTCGATGAATGACGACCTGCAATCCACTTTTAATGGTGAGAGATTTTTGAGTGTGTTAGCAAATCCATGGTGACCTTAAAAAAAAAGCTGTCTCAAAGCTGCGTCATTTATAATTCAAGCAAATGTGGTACTAAATAGAAACTCTTTGGCCTCAAATGGAGGCATGGTGCTTTTAAATGTTGCTGGTAAATATGGGATCTATGCATGTCACCATTTTGAAACAATCTCAGCCTCTGGACTACACTTCCTGTTATAGCCCCTCGAGGATTCTGCAATATATCCCTCCGCAGGGCAATTTGAGGCATTGCATGAAATTTAATTACTGTGATTGCAAACAAACGGAGGGTGGTGGGGTTGCACGTGTACCGTAGAGGAGTGCAAAATGTTGAAACAAATGTATTTTTTGTCTGTCATGATCATGCCTCATGACAGCACTTTGTTTGTCGTACAAGCCTGGCAGATTTTAATATTCTTCTTTCCAAACAAAGCAGACCTGCATCCAAACTTGAAGCTTAGTCCTAGGAGTCAAAGATGCATCAGGCTTAAAAGATTAAATGTGGTGAATAAATTAAATCACAACAAAAGAGGAAAACACGGTAGAAATGTGGTCTTTGTGAACCAAAGAACGAGCACGCCTAGTTTGAGAGATGTGCGGATAGAAAAGGTCAACACTTGGTCACTTCCAGCTAGCGTTTTTTCAAAAACACTTCAGGAACAAAGCTGAGATCTCCTCCTCCGGTTTATAACTGCAGGGGAAATGCTAGGCAACCGAAGAAGGAATACAGTAGAAAGTATTTATACATTTTAAATTTTTGGTGTAGCAGCTACAAATTTCTGTGTTTAACTGGGAGGTCATTTAATAGACCACTACAAAGTAGTTTGTCGTTGTAAAGTTAAAAAAAACAGTCTAATTTTATTGTTTTAGAGGTAAAGACCTCTTAAAGTGTGGGATGCATATTCTTCCGTCGATAAGAACCCCGTTTGCTGTGATCATAGCTGTAAGCCTTTTGGGGTTTGTCTTTACAAGTTTTGTGTATCTAGAGACTGAAAGTTTTTTCCATTCTTCTTGCAAAATAGCTGAAAGTCAATCAGCCTGGATTGAGGGTTTCTGTGATCATCAATGTTCGAGTCTTGCCATAGATTCTCAAAAGTCTGTTGCCCTGATAGAAGGTGAACCTCCACCTTTGTCTGAAGATTCTGCAGCTCCCAATAGGTTTTCTTCCTGGATTGCTCTGCATTTAGCTCCGTTCATCTCCCGATGAACCATGACCAGCTTTACTGTCTTTGTTGAGGAACAGGACCCCCAAACTATTTTGCTGCCTCCCACATGTTTCATGATGAGGATGGCCTGTCCAGGGTCTTAGGTTCCTGCCACACAGAGCCCTGTGAAAATAAGCCCAAAGGTTAGATTTTGGGTTCATCTGACAACCTTCTTTCACATGTCTGCTACGTCACTTTGCAGAAGAGGCTTCCTATGACCTCCTGTTAGTAATTTTAAAAATATTTTACTGTTCCATAAGGGTCAGACCTTTAAAGCTGTCAGTGCCACAGCGTCCTGTCCATGTCCCCTAACTTAGCTGTGGACCTCTTCAGTTTCATGAGTCTCTTGGCTGCTTCTCTAATTAAAGCTCTCCTTTCCCAGTCTATCAGTTTAGGTGGACGGCTACGCCTTGATAGGTTGGCAGTTGTGCCACTCTTTCAGTTTATGATGAGGGTTGGAACAGTGCGTCGCGAGGTATCCATAGTTTTGGATATTGTTTTGCATCCTAAACCTACTTCAAACCTCACCACAACTTTATTCCTGGCATATCCAGTGGGTGTCTTGGTCTTCATGGCTTTGTTGTTCATTAACGTTCCCTACACTCCTCTGAAGCCTTCGACGGACAACTGTACTTGTTCTGAATTTAAATGACACAGATGGATTCTGTTTGCTATTGAGGTGACTTTCAAAGACAGTTGGGTGCACTGTATTTTATTTAGGGGTCTCAAAGTAAAGAGGCTGAGTATACTTACCACACATATTTGTCTGTAAAAGAAATTGGAAAACAGGTATCATTCCACCTTCACTTCACTTCTTAGTTTTGCTCTATCACAAAATTCTAATTACATATGTTGAGGTGAAAAAATAAGAAAATGTAAAAAGTTTTAAGGTCCACATTTTTTCAGAAGAGACGTGCAAAAAGGTGAGAGAATGGCGTAGCGCGGCCCATGGCTGAACAAGGCAGCTTTTCTTCTAATAGCCATGACAGATAACACACACATCCTTGACATCGGCTAAAAGGAGAGGACAGAGACGAAGAACACTCTCACACAGACAGCTAGAGGAATTATTCAATAAGTGCATTGCTTTTCTCGCCTTGCAGTTGCTGGCTTTATTAACATAAATACTCACCGCCGCGTTACCTGAAATCCCATGGCAACCCCATCTCAAGGTATTATTGAAAACCCAAGCTTTAGTCATCGTGCATTATTTACAGCCTTATCCAATTAACGCGGAGACTGGGCTGCACTACTGTTCACTCCAATCTCCATCTATATCTCAGCCAATTAAGGGCCTGGCTTTTCTGAAGGTGGATGCTAATGGTCACAGTAAAGGGTGGGGAACAAACAAGACCGGAGCAAGGAAGCAAGGAAAAAGAGAAAGATGGGGAAAAAAGAAGGTGAGGTGAAGAAAGATTTTTTTTTTCCGGGAAAGCTGCTGAGATGGGAAGCTACCACGCTTCCTACGGAAACATGAGTGGGTTGAAATGAGTCTGTCAAAGCACACTGCAGGATGTCCTTTGGATCGCAGCAGTCCTTTGCAATTAAAAGTGCCATGATTTTTAGATTAAGGAGGACTAAATGATTCGCCTTGCACGCCACCGATTCTGGTGAAGTTTTTATGATTGAATGTTTATGTCACCAACTGCTGGCACAGAATATGTGTTGGGGATATGTGAGTTGATATTTTTTAAGACCAGTGGAATAATTTCAGCCAATTCAAGGCTTACTCCATTATACAATTTCACAAAGGAAGAACATCTTCATGGTGGGAGAAAATAAAGGCCGTTTGCTTTACATTATTGTTGTCCCATAGGGACAATTTTGCCTTGTAACAAAGTGAAAATATAGAAAGCACTATCACAGATACAAAATTGCTACCATTATACGTCAAAAGAGAAATAAATAACATTAAAATATAATCGACAAAAGTCGATCGACAGAAAGAATTGTAGTTGATAACTTCTTATGTTTAACTGAATAATGGCCTGAATAATAAAATACTTTCTTCCATCCACTGGATCTTGCTTTTAGGAGCTTGAATCCTTTACAAGATTGTAAAAGTTCATATTTGCTACAGAATCATGGTAGGAAGCGGTAGACAGTTCAATCTCTGCCCACCCTTTGTGGACCCGTGTTTTTCTTCAGCCGCTGGGCACTACAGGAGCAGCGCTCCCTGCTTTCTAAGCTAATACATGGTTGTGATGGGATGCTTTTATATTCTTTACAGACATCAGATTTATCAAAGTTTTGAGTTGCACAGATATTCACATGCACATGAATATCATATTGATTGCCTGTCCTCCATCTGGAGATTTTCCATTGACAATGTCTGGGTCAGCATGACTTTCTTGCAAAGAAACTAGGCCGAGTTTATATTTGAACAGCTTGAACAGGAGATGACCTTCCCATAAATACTCAGGAAAAGCCGCTTGTTCTTGCGAAAAAGTCTCTCTTTTGTTATAAACTAGACAATTAATCATATTGCTATTTTGGAGATTATTTCTACTTCAACATATCCTCCATGTGGGTATGTTTAGTGCCCTGAAAGATTCCATGCTTCTTTAGCTCGAGATTATCAGTACCATGATCCAGTAAATACACTGCAAAAAGGGAACTAAAAGTAAGTAACATTTTCTTGAAATGAGTGTATTTGTCCTTTATTTGAGCAGGAAAAACAATATTATCCGCCAATGGAAAGAGTAGTTTCACCCCTAAAATGAGATAATTAATTATACTGTACTTGAAATTAGCTGATGGAGATGAGTTGATCCTATCTTAAGTGCGAAATTCTTATTCCATTCACAGATAATCATATTTACCTGCTCAAATTAAGGACAAATACACTCATATCAAGACAATTTTATTTACTTTTAGTTCTCTTTTTGCAGTGTAATTAATTCAATGAAAATATCACTATTACTTCAATAGGATTACAGTGATTTTGATTAAAAAAAAAATATTGTGTGCTCAAGACCTCAAATTGGCAAGCTAACATATTCGGTTATTCAGCTTGTACATTAAAATATCTTAAAACTGTCTATCAGATATTTCTTGGGCTCCACAAACAGTTGCTCGTTATCTATTAAACAAAAACACACATATGCATCACACGTCAGCCATGTGAAGCCTGAGCCTGAACTGATTCGATTAAAAAATGTAACATAGACGCTCCTGACATGATTCACAGTGCCCGGCAATAAGTCCTCAGTGTATCTTATTAGATGCCATATCTGTAGATGGTACAGTGTTTTCAGCTCCCCTTTGTCACCCTCTGCTCTCACAATTTAATATCATGTCTGCCTGACCTAGGAGATTCGCACAGCCCGTTTACCCTGGTAAAGTGGAGTGAACGCAGCCGAAGCAGAAGCACTTACAGTGGAAGCACGCAATTACAGTTTGAAAGGGGCTTATTATAAGTTTGTTTTGCAGCGTTTCTGCTTTGGGTTGATTTTTTTTGTCCTTCTTAGTCTACTGCCGACAGTTAGAGCAGCACAGATGAACTTAACTAGTGTTTTAAACATTGCCATAAAATCATCCAACACTATACCTAATCGTCTCATTTTATTTATTACATGGGTCATTACGTAGATGGTCAAACCAGATTAATGACTTTAATTATTCCCGCTTCCATCAATGTGCAAAGTAAAAGTATGTAATTACCTATTTTGGATTATTAATAAGACAATTATGCCTGGCATCAAGGCTCTTATGGAAATGAACCCCTAACTCATAAACCTCACTTAGGCATAAGGCAATGGAGCACCTTGTGAATGATTTACATGCAGTTTAATCTTTTATTCATGGACATCTTTGTGTATGTTCTGGCTCATGCTGCAGTTTGTTATGTCGTCCCGCTGTTCTTTTTGGACATGTAAAGCGAGCCAAAGACTGAGTGAAGATGACGCTGCATGCTTCGGCCCCTCACGGATGCAGACGCAGCTACAGCTGCACTGCAGCCCTGAAAAAAGCCACCTCATACCAGTCATGACTCACTCATACAAATAGAATGAATTATTGATAGTGTTGACAAAGTTGAGTTTAAAGACTGTAAACTGATAGGTTACAGTGGACCGTTTAATCTAAATAAAAAGACAATAGCTGGAGCTGGTGGTAGAGCAAGTTATTTGGATATTGTGTTGCAATTGACCCTTTTTGTCACCATATGGCCTGGGTTAGGGTTAGGGTTAACCCTGCGGGTAACTGTGTTTCAGCAAGAGGCAGTTTGGGGCAAAATAATCCACAGAGACTGAGTCGAAGATTTCATATACCTAAATTCTGTTTAGGTATATGCTGCCATTTGTTGTGCGTGGTGTGTGCATTTTCTGTGTATACATTTGTGTTTACTTTTCTGTATGTCTGTGTGTTAAGTTTTGTTCGATGATCTTTAACCCTGATCAACACTGCAAAAAAGCCAACAACCGACAAATCCAGCCAGTCAATTCCAGATCAAAGGACCCATTCCTGCTACTTTTAGTTCACCAGAAATCCCTGTGGAGCTTATATAGACAACATTGAGCATTTTGGTAAAATCAATTATTTTAGTGTGAAGAACCTAGCAGACTGGCACCCACATTTGACATATTACCTTGGAAATGTTATTATTAATGGGCTGCACAGTATCACAGAGGTTAGTGCTCTTGCCTTGCAGCAGGCTGCATGGTGGTAACCCCTTTCTATGTTGAGTTTGCATGTTCTTGCTGGTCGTCTGTGGGTTCCAATCAGGTACTCTGGCTTCCTCCCACGGTCCACAAATATGACTGTTAGGTTAATTGCCCTTCGGTAAGACTGTGTGTGTGGATACATGGTTGTATGTCCTGTGTGCCTTTGTGTTGCCCCGGGATTAACTGGCGACATTTCCAAGGTGTACCCCATCTTTCAACCAAATATTCCTCCTCACCAGGTTCTGTGACCCGGTATGGATAGACAATAGATGGCTGAATGTAAGAACTGGGGCACAAATGTTGTTAAGAACAGAAAAAAAATCCTAATGTTTAATCAGCACTCACCTCAGCATGTTGAATGTTTGAAGTGGTTCTTACTTATGGCGCCTGGACTTGATAATTATTTGACCAATTGGAGACACTCATAAAGTGCCTGCAGAGCAAAGATGGCTAGGCAATTCATAAATACGGAAAATAATAAAACAAGTTGATACCTTACAACAAAAATAATGTCCTTTGTCCTCACTGCCACAAATGATCACATTGTATTAATTATTTCTCTATGTCTTTTTATGTCTCATAGAATTTCTTCCTTCAGATCCCGTTGAGAGTTCACCGTCTATCAACAATGTCAACAAATCTGATCTACCGGGTTCCAGGGAAGGCCATTTCTTTGCTCCGGTCTCCAATGCTCAGTACCAGTGGGCCCTTAAGTCAGGGAGTGGTCCCAAACACGGGCTTCCTGAAGATGTGGCATATTTAGCCGAACAAGAATCTTGGGAGCCAAGAGAAGCTAAAGCCGGACCTCTTGAGTTGATGACGCTGCCCAACTCGCTTCATCAGGAGACCCTGGAGAACTATTCGGGTGAAGGCAAAGATCAGGATCTGGAAGGTGCAGGTACTTTGACTGACCAAGGCAGAGTTGTATCAGGAGAGGATAAAGACATGGAGGGTAGTGGAAATGGAAGCAGCTCACTGGCTGGCTTTGAAATACAAGTAAATACATTGGCCAGCCATGGTGTCAAATTAAGTCCCACACCTAAAGATTCACCCAAACCAAGCACTTACGCGACTGTGGATGAGCACACTACTCTGTCTCAGTGGCTGCTGGTTAATCAACCCACCACCTCACCTCAGGGTGCCCTGGAGTCAGACACAGCTGAGGAGGCCAAGGGAGAGATCTTTTATGTCCACAGGCCGACTGAGATGCTCTCTTCGCTGTCTTTTTTGCAAACACAAGATGAGAGTAAAGAGAAAGGGATGGATGCCACAGCTGAAGCTCTGCTGGAGGTACTGACAACTTCTGAGGTGACCTCAGTGGACCCTTTGGCCAGAGATCCACACAGAACTGATCCTGTCACCACAGTCATTACCATAGAAAATACTCCAGGCACCTCCTCCACAGAAGAGCAATCTATTTCCATTTCATGGGTTCCGGAAGAGCAGAAGAACATTAGCGTACCTGACCAGCAAAGCCATCTGTCAGTGACTCCAACGCCTACTGAAGGATCTCAAACTGGAGTTGTTCTACTGAGCACCAACGCCTTAAACTCCGAAACTGGCCTGACAGAAATGGAATCCAGATCTGCAGTCACTGAGTTCTTCGTCGTGGGAAGTGTTCAGACACCTTCCAAAGAGTTCAAACCGGAGGAACACAGAACCCCAGAGACTACAGAGAACAAAGACACAAGCAACCCATTTGGCAGTCTTGTACCTGAATGGGCATTTGACCTCATCCCATCGGGTAAGTTACTTCTATAATATTACCAGAGAATGACTTATTAATAACATCATAGGTATAGTTTTTTCTTATCAATAGGGATTTATTTAACTGCAGTGACATGGAAATGTTTTTGACCTCTGTCAGAATCTGTTTCTGCTTTTAGGTCACACTTAAATGGTGTGTGAAAAAATTAACCCCTTTTTTAAATTATGAATTGAATTTACTAGCCACCTTTTGTGATTAAATTTCAATAACCTTACAGAATATAATTACAACCAAATTGCACTTTATTACCATGAATCAGAAAGCAGATGGCAGCAAGCTGTAATTAAAAAACACGGAGCAGTGGGGAACTTTCTCAGGATTGGATGGATGGCTAAAATTATTCCAAAGGCGCATCGGAGACCCATTCATAAGATCATACAAAAACCAGAACATCACCTAAAACATTTGTGTCCATGATTTTTTATTTATTTATTTTTTAAAAGAATGAGGCAAAAATTGAATCTATGGGAGAGCTCCAAGGTGAAAACTACAGGTCATTCTGGGTGGCTTTTTTGCCCTTAATAAATGTTTGCTTCAACATCATATTTGTTTGATATTAAAATATGGTTTTTTTATGTCACTATGTGGAGGGGACTCAATCAAAACCAAAGAATTAAACCACCAGAGGATACTATCACTGCTGAGTTTCCGTTCAGAGTTTCTGTTAAATGCCTCAAATTTACCCCCCCCCCCCCCACCCCCCCACCCCCCCCACCCCGTCTTCTTTGCTCTGTTGCCTGTTGTTTAATTTTGCAAGTCCCTTCTGCTTCCTTCTCTGACATGGATTTTTATTCCAGCCTGGTTTTCGTTTTTTTTTCAGCCTCCTTTCTTTAGTCTTCTTTTTATTTCCCTTTCTCTCTCCCCGACGCTGTTAGAGATGGCTCCAGACAGCAAGGCACTGCAGTGAGGTGAGACCAACTAGGTCTTAGGCAAGTAATTAGTGGGTCAGAGCGAGTGCAATTAGATGAACTGGGGAGCAACACTGCACCTAGTGCCCAACAAATCACTGCAGACACAATCTACAAGACGGGACTCGTAATTGAGTGTGGTGTCTTCCTCTTTCTCATTTTCCAGTTTGCTTGTGTTCACGCTGCCTCATTCTTGGGTGCTGGCCTCAACTTTTTTCTCTCACATTCATTGTGCCCCATGATGGGAAATATCCTGTTTTTGTCTCAGCTCTCATTGATTGTTTTTATTTGTTTTATTTTTACCTAATAGACCTGTTACTGTGGCAAAGTAACACAGTGTGAATTAACAAACATTGCTGTCCAACGCCACTCAGTTCCTTCTTGTCCAAATTAGTAGCAAAACAGGGACGCTGAAATGTTACATGCAGGTTTTTTTTAAAGAAGCTCAATGTTGTAATATTAATATTGTGAAGTATTGTTTGTTTTTCATATAATAGTACGAATTAGATAGTAAAACATATAATACATTCCACGCACTTTTTTGTGTTTTCAAAGTTTGTCACGCTACAATTACAGACTTTAAGTGAAACATCAACAGAAAGTGGCGTGTAATGGTGAAGTAAAAAATAAAAAATATGGTTTGCAAAATTGAAAGTGTTTATTTAAGTCTGGACTTTGGATCATTCTGACACATGAAATAAACTGATCTAAACCATTACATTGCAGTTCTGGTTTTAGCGGTCATGATGGGAGGCGAACGTCCACACGTGTCTCAAGTCTTTTCCACTTTAACAGTTTTCCTTAGTACTGCCCTTTATTTAGCTCCATCCACTCCTTTAACTTTTACCAGCTTCCCTTTCCCTCTTGAAGAAAACACCTCACAGCATGACGCCACCACCATGTTTCATGGCAGGTATGGTGTGTCCTGGGTGGTCTTCCTTTTACTTTCTCCCCAACACTGTCACAATCTCCAGGTGTTTTATTTCAGAGTGGCTCTTTAAGTTCCTGAATCATACCTTCTTTGGTTTACTATCCTTTTGTGTTTATTTCTTTTTTTGTGGATTAAGTTAATAAATTCTGGTAGTTAATTCTGTATTATAATATGTTCCGTTTCTTTCTGTGTTTCTGTCTGTCAGCCCCTGTTTATCATTCACCCTCAGTCTGAGCCACCAGGTAATTAAGTTGATCCATTTCACCTGCTTCTCCTCATTTAGCCACTTATTTAATCCCTCTGTAGTTCTGTTTGTTACTGGGTTCTTTTGTTGGCTCCATGTTTCCATGCTGTATTCACCTCATCAAGGTCCTGTAAGTTTATTTCTTATTCCTTTAAAGCCATCTATTCATAATGCTGCTTCCAACCATTTGTTTGTATTTTGGTCCTAAACTTGAACTCCAGACAAACATGGCTTATAGTTAGTGATGTTACGTGATGTGCCGAGGCTTCGAGGCGTGTGTCGAGTAATGGAGGGGGCGTTTACGCAATGCGCGTATCGAGGCTTGCTTCATTTAGGGGAGGAGCCGAAAACGATGACGTCCGAAGCCTCGCTGCCCGGCTGTACCATGTGACTGCTTCGGGAAGTGGTTCAGATTTCGGCGCGGGGTTTGACAGCTTTAGAAACCCCACAGGCTCCATTCAAAATGTGGGTTGTTGTAGGCGAGTTGCGGTCAGTTGAGAGAGTGGATAGAGTTTTGATAGTTTGGATAGCAGAGTTTGGATAGTGGTTATTTAGTTTGAGACAGTTAGTTTGGTGTTTGGAGAGTTTAGGAGAGAGATAGATAGATAGATAGATAGATAGATAGATAGATAGGAGATCAGTGCTCTGAACTATCACGCATTGACCGTCACTGACTTCACACGGTCACACGCAAACATGGCATTTTTCACGCATAAAAATCCCAACGCCCATCTGGGCAGCGGACGATAAAAACTCCGCCTTCTGCTGAGATGTTTCAGCTTCTTTCACAGCTTGTGGCCATCAGTAATTCCTGCTGCAGTTCATGTTAACAGAGCAGCAGGAAGAGCGATCAGTTATGAATAATTTTAGTCTTAACCAGCGGTGAAAGTGAGCCGGTAAGGTCCTGTACTGCGTACGCAGGAGGGGAGGGGGGCGGGGGAAGAGAGCTGCTGCCAGATATTGCCTTCATTCAGAACCAGTGACGGCTGCACTCTGGATCATAAAACAGTTCTGCTCACCAGATGCAGTTTAAAACGCTACGTCTGTTTATAAGTTGTTTTTATTAATTCTGCATTTTTTAATTACATGCACCGTACTTCTGTGCCTCAGCGCTTGCTCCCCTCCCCCCTCCTTTCCCTCGAACCCAGGGGCTTTTATCACCGTTCACCATTCAAAACGTGAATCACTACGTTTAATGTCCTCACACCCGTAGCAAAGTGTGCCAATTAAAGTCACTAGGAGAGTTATGGCTGTGTTTCATGATCTTTTGTTTTAAACAAAACAGAACCGTGGCGCTTCGGTGCGCTGCTGCCTTGCGCTTTAATTCAGGTGCGCAAAATTACGTTACTTGTAATTTGGGTGCGCACTTTTAAGAATCATTTTAAAGAACTTGTAACATCAGGAGGTTGATCTCAGACCGGTCAGCTCCTATGATCACTGTATAGGAGCCATTTACAGTTTTTATTTATGCATTTCCACCCTGTTTATCCCTCGCACGCAGCGCACCATCGGGTAAAATCCTCCCACCTCACCGCCCAGAGCGCACTGAGGAGAGCAATAGAGATTTGTCTGGTCGACTGAGATGAGAAACCTGTTGCTGTGAAAGGTGATATAGGTTATAAACTGTTACTGTAATTGCATTGAGCTGAAAAGAGAGGAGACATCAGCAGCTGGATCGTGCGTAAAGACGCAGCGGGAACCTCTGTGTGCTTCAGTGTTGCTGCTGAGGGGAAACTGTGGGACCGTATAGTACTGGGCTAATCATCGGTCACAGTACCCCAATCTGTACATACTGGCACTTATTTATTTATGCACCCCGGCATCATCTGTGCCATGTGAGCGTGTCTTTTCAAAGGCTGGAGAAGTAGTATCAAAAAAGAGAAATCATTTGAAACCAAAAACTGTGGAGAAATTGTTGTTTCGTAATAAAAATGCATGAAATCATCCAAGTTACACAAGCATTAGCCTATTCACTACCCCCTGCCTAGTACCACAAGCACTTTCATTGTCCTCTGCCTGATTAAGCCCATGCCATTTTTCTAGAGTCACAGAAAAACATTATTACACACCATGCCATATCACGTCACTACTATTTTGGGAATAATTACACACAGAGAATACATTCAAACAATGTTTTATTATACACATGTGTATACAAAATTTATGTAGACAAATTATTTCGTCCTACACCTTTTGTGAAGTCATTCCCAAGAGTCATAATAGACAAAAATTCAATGCATCACACGTGTTAAGATACAGCTGGCTGTGATTATACACCTGGCCAGTAGGTGGTGTCGTGTGCACATGAAGCATCAAGAAATGAACCCTTTCTCGAACCAGTTGGTTCAAGTGGTTCAATGCCTCATGCGGCTTCATCTCACCATCACTACTTATAGTGGCTTTCTTCTTGACACTCTTCCAAAAGTTCCTAGTTTTTTAAGTTGATAACTAAAAACACTCTTGTCAACAGATTTTTATAGATGATATATTGGACTGTCCTCTGTAAGATCTTCAAACATTCTTTTGTTGTTTTACTGCTTTAAACGTTCTCCCAACTTGTCTGGTGTCTTCCTTAGTCTTAATGATGTTTGTTCACCAGTCCTGTTTTGCAAACGTTTGAAGCCTTCATGAAGAAGTTGTGCTTATACTGAGATTTAATTACAGACCCAAGGACAATGTTTGCTGAATAGGTTTCGTATTTGTTGTACTATGTGTCGGTGTACAGCATAAAACTTCCATATAACATGTAGTTTCTGCCAGTTATAAAGTGCTAAAATGTGAAAATACTTTAGCAGGACATGGTCTATTAAAAAACAATTTCTTTGATATGTTTAGCTGGGGAAATAAGGTTTTTACTAATGTGTGTGTGTGTGTATATACGTTTTGTTTTAAGCTTGTTTTATTGTTTTCCATGATTCTTTCTTCCCCTGGGCTCATTGGCCATTTGATTAAATTTATAACTAATTTAGCATCAAAGACCAGAGTAACATTGGTTGTTGTTATTCCCCCCCCCCCCCCCCCCCCCAGAGCAACCCTCCTAGGTTGAGAATTGTGTTCATGTTTACTGTGTGCGGTTTGAAGCAGTGGACTCGCCTGAATCCATTTAATAACAGCAACAAGGGAATATTCTGATTAGATCATGGTTTCAGCAGAATGTCTCTCAGCAGACCAAATAACAAAGTCCAAACACTGCCTGCCTTGTTTGCTCCAGACTGAGTGTGTGCACTTGATATATTCTGTATACTGGCTGTCGAGTCTGCCTGTGACCCATTATGCAATCATTTAATTTTACGAATGTGTAAATACGTCAAATTGATATATTCACAGAACAAAAACTGATTTATGCAACTGGGTCTCTGAAGGACATTTTCTGTCATTTATTACATGGAATAGTTCCCATATCATTCTGCTGCTGGTTGCGTAATAATATTAAACAAAAGCAATCAGAACAAGAGACTATTTTCCTTTCATCCAGCTCATATTTCTCTGGACCGACTGGCCTTGCAGTTGGCAGTGGATAAGAAGCACAGTGCATACCCAGTGTTGATTGTAGCTGTCGATTTTTGGTGCAGTTGAAGTCACAGCAGCCATTTCTACGTGGATATACAGACAGAGAAGAGGGAAAGGGCAGGAGGACAGACAGCTCTGGGAGGGAAACATGAGAGAGGTGAGCATGTCCTCAACAATGCTGTTGGTACGAGTACATAAACCATTTTAATCAATGATCAGAGATTACACTAACACACTCCTGTGGGTTTACAGGGACTATATTGCTTCCCTCCATCTTTGCCCTGTTCTTTTTCTTCCATTTCTTTTTTTTCTGTTTGTCTCGTCATTCATTGTTATCAGGCCAGGCACAGGCCCCTCTCTGTTTGGGAGTATATTATTTTGATAAGATACTGGACTGGTGCATAACTCCCCATCCACCTTTTGCAATTCCCCATTGTGTTAGCCTCCAGCTAAAACAACACACACACACTATCTCTATATATGCTATATATAGCTAAAGCTACCCAAGGCAAGCTCATGCCTGAGTAAAATTCAATAATGTATTTTATGTCACACCATTAAAAACAAACACAGAACCACACTCATCTCATTTTATATTTATTTTATAATAACTCTTCAATATTGTGCAATCCCAAACCCCAGATTTCTCAAAGTTTTGTGACAGTTTGTAAAAGTTACAGAATTGATTTCCAGTCCAACACATGCTAGCTAGAATGGAAATTTGAGGCAGGGAGGGCAGGCAGCATTGACATCCCGCCCCTCTTGGGTGATGAAGCAATGCAGGGGCATATAGTATTATTGGCCATCTATCCGGCCTCTAAATTACTGATGCCAGTCTGATCCTCTGGCAAGCAGGGAACAGGATGCCTCTGAGTTATTGTCATCTTGACTAAAGCCTTGTCCCAGACTAAAGATGGATCAGACCCCTGGCAACATCAATAACACGGCAGTCAGCCCACAACTAAATTAGAGTGTTAAATTTGGAGGAGAAGAGCCCATACGCTGAGTGTGTATGTGTTTGTGTGTGGGAGACAGGGACAGGCTGTGGTGGCAAATTGTCAGACTGAGTCTGTGGATGGATGTTCAGTCTGTTGGCTGTGTGGGTCCTTGGATAGGCTGTCTGGACCAGGGTGAGGGCATGTTCTCAACGCTGCATATAGAAGTCTATTGATTTTCCTTTGTCTTTCTCTTGGTTGCTCCCATCTTTATTCCTACTAACCTTCTTTCTCTCTCTATCCCCTAACTTGCTTTTCTTTTTATCTCATATACATCCCTTCTCTCAGAGTTTTTTCTTGTATTACTCCTCTGGTCATTAGTAAGACATCTCCTGGCATATTTTTGAAAGCTTCATGAACTCCAGTTTGATACAACATATCACGATCAATTCCTGTCAAACTGTACATGTACTCTGGATCTGTCAAACTGTAGCAGTCGCCTGCCGGTAGATCTAGCCAAGACTTAATCTTCCATTGTCCGTTGTGCTTCCCCTATGCAACTTTGTCTTATTCTTTCTTCTAATGGTGTAATTCCTCAATTTGTCTATATCAAAGACTCTTGTTGGATCTAATCCGGTGCACTTGGCAGACCATTATTAAATGAATGGGATTTGTAACAATATATCCTTTAGGAGCACCAGTTTCCATCAGAGTGTGATGAAATGGATTTACACACACAACTGTGTAGTGAGAGTGTGAAAAGGCTTTTTGTATCTCTTCGAACAGTAAATAATGATGGAAAGGAGTAAGGACTGATTGTGCTGTGGAGTTATGCTTTTATGAACATGTGTCACTGTTAATACTACCAAAAGCATCAGTGAGAATCTTATGGTGATATTAAAAGAACTATTTCAGTGTCAAGGTACAATCAAAACAGTTCAAAAACAAAATTTAAAGCAGGATCTAATGGTTTTCATTTTAAGAGAGAAAGTCAGAATGTTCTGACGTTAAAACAGTATAGTACTATATAGATTTAGTTATAATGTTATATTCCACAGTTATTAAATGTCTGCATTGAGACTGAATTATTTCAGCGAAATTTGTATTTGTTGTAAGCATGGGAAAAGTGCCATTACCTTCTTTCAGCCGGCTGACCAGCACTCCATGACAACTGTGTGAGGGCACATACTCAGTTAAACAATGCTTCTTACCGCCAGCAAAAACTTTGGCCTCTCCAGCACTTTCTCTGGCATCTCATGAAAAGGGATTTAAACTGTGAGAGCCAAAGGACAAAACATTATAGCAGTTATGAGACCATAACTTTTTAACTCTCATGCCAGGTTCACACAACAAGAAAACTATATTCATTTTTGCCCAATCTCCCCCTTCCGACAATCTTAGGATGCCCCGATTATCGTGATGGCTTTAAAGATAATTAAATTCCATGAGATATTCCTGCCGTGTGTGGCGTGTTAAGAATGATCTAGTCCGCTCCGAAGGACGTCAGGACTGCTCCGCCCTCAAATGAGGGACATTCAACATGCGGGATTTTCTTGGCCCGATATCCTAGTGTGTGTGTGGTGCTTGCTGAGGACAAACAAGCAGGCAACCTATTGACTGTGCACACAGAGCAGAAAAAAATTATCTTTTTCATTGCAACATGCAAAAAATACAACTGTCCTCCATGTCGTAGTGTAGTAAGTAACCAACAACTTTTTTTTTTTTTTTTCTTTTTGTAATTTATTTTTTTCTCTGTTAAAATTAGTCCACAAACTATCGCCATTGTTCCCCCTCGTCGGCCATGTTTATTTACGCTGAACCCACGTTTGATCTCACGAGGTTTTACAAGATTTTCCGTCTCACATCTCAATGTTTGTGAGTGAAATCTGTTTGTCGGTGTTGCACTGTTATTTTGGGGGTCGCAGGCTGATGAGTTTGGAAAGCCCTGCTCTGTTACACATAAAACCTATTATTACCATATTGAGTGTTTCCTGATCTCTATGGAAATGCCATCTATTTGCTGCTACATAAGTTATTTTGAACATTTGAAAAGTGCAATGATGAACACTTTGATGTAAACAATTTAAACTACAGCAGGTATAAGTTGGGAGGTCTTTAAGGCTTATATAAGAGGTGAAATTATGAGCAATACAACTGAAAATGAGGGGGGGAAGAACCAAGACTTACAAAAATTTGAAAATCTAATAAAATATGCCAAAACGGAAAGTTTTAACAACTGCCTTAAATATTAGAAACATGTCTATCTGTATAGCTTACTATAACAAGCTGACCACCAATAAAGTTGTAAAAAAAAATGTCATATGGATAAAGCAAATATACAGCAATATGATCAAGTGGAAAAGACTGGGGAAATTTTGGCATGGTGGATTTGAAAAAGCCAGGCTGAGAGAACAGTCCTTAGTATTAAATCACCGTCTGGTAATTTAACTATAGACTCACCCAAAATAAATTATTTTTTAGGATTTTTAGGAACCTTATACGAGCAAACTGGAAATTTAAAATAAAAAAAGAACCAAAGACAGGACAGCTGTATTCTACTGGCCTCTATATTCGTGTGTATCTTGTTATTGCAGCTCTACAATTGCCTGTTTATACTTGAATTAATACAAAGTATGCATAAATGTCTGGTTTTGAGATAGTCAGAGTCCATTGTTCAGTTGTGTACATAAATTATATTTTAAAAAAGCCTTAATATTTAATAATCATCCCATGCCTAGTTGATAATATTCTGTAATAGTTTCCATAGTTCATCTATGAACTTTTTCATGTTAGATGTGCTGAAAAGACTAAACTGTTTCTGAATTGCTCTTTTTACTTTGGGTTGTAGAAGAAATGGCATCATTGTTTGTTTATTAGTAAAAAAATATTTAAAGAAAAATACAACGGAAGGTAAAGTTTCATTAACCATGGGTAGCAGTGCGTCTTGTGGCCTTTTTTTGGATTTGGAGTACTCTAGGGCGAGAGGGCAATCTGACCCATTGCTGTTGGATGCAAGCATATGTGATGTGGCGTGAACTGTGGTGTAGCTCTTTGTTATCAAAACTTCCAAAGCGGTGTCTTTCTACCGGTGAATCAGGGCAGTGGTTTGCTTTGCTTAAAAATAAATCAATGATTGCCAATGTAATACGCCTTTCACAGTATTTTTTATACTCAGATTCACAGTCATATTTCATCAACATAAATACCATGTGTATATCTGCTAAAAAAAAAAACAACTAGTGAAATGTCATGTTACAGTTTGTTGTATAACTTAAGTTAACTATAACTGTGTATTTTACTATTGTGATTGTGTACCATTTCACTTACTTACTAAATGAAGTTCCCAACACTACATGCTCTGCTTTTTCTGACAGCAACAGATATTTTTTGTTTGTTTGCCCCCCCATAGTGTTATGATTTCCAAAACATAGACAGGAGCTTGGGAGCTGCATGATGAGTTGAACTTTTTTGGAATAAAATAAATGAACGCACAGAGGTAGACGGGGCACTATAAAGGCACGGAGTAGTGAGCAAACAGGACGTGACATAACAGAGAATCCGACAAAGAAACAATGGCCAGCTGAAGCTTAAATAATGGGGAACACTGGTAGCTGCATTGGGCTAAATGAGGAGACACAGGTGAACAGGATCTGCTAAATTAGATGGGCAGAAAGAGGGGGGGGGGAGAACCTAACAGTGTAAGAGCAAAGGACTGAACTGATGGGGCATGAAATGAAACTCAAAAACACACAACGCCCACAGATCATGACAAATAGAAGTTTTTACTGTAGGACTCCCACTTCTGAATCCTGACTTTACATAAAGAAACAACAGTCTTCAGTAAACACGCACCCAGCTCCTACTGGCAATGTTTTTACTGAAATGCTCGACTAATGTAAGAATGTTTAGTCTTTGGTTTGATAGGACTCATTGATAATATGGCTCTTAACATATTTCAGTGCTGTTTCAGATAAGTGTGTGCAGGCAAAGCGGCTAGAAAAATGTCTTCTCCTTCTTGATAACCTTTGAAATCATAAAGTCCAATTACTAGCGTTGCAGCTGCTCTCTGTGCAGCTCTTTGCCATACTCCTAGAACGTTACTGCGGTAACATGAACAGACAGATGGGGAGCTGCATCAGCCAATAAAGTCTCTCTTCTACTGTGAAAGTCATCCCTATATGGATCATTTATACATGCTATGACCGCAAATATGATCAAATACTTGGGATTGGTCAAATATCCCTACTTGTAACTATTCTCTTCTCCCCTTTCATCAGATTACTAATAAGTAAGAAAATCAATCTGTATGTTTTAGTCGTCAACAGAGAGCCAAATGGGCATCAGTTTCTGCTCCAAATGAACCAGAATGTGTTGATTTGATATTAGACTGCAGGAAAAGTTTATATGCTTTATTGCTTGTTTGGTTGCTGCAGGTGTCCTGGTTTCAGATGTGATGCGCTAAATTTGTTTTTACAGCAGTTTTCAGGTAAAATGAGATGAGATCTTTTTTACTTACGATATCCAGTCTATCTGTGGGCATAATAAAGTACTTAATCACAAGACGTCATCTATAGAGCAGTGAAGTGAATCTAGATCTTTACTGTTTGCCAAAGTGCTTTTTATAGTAACCTGTTTAGCACACAATGACTTTTGGGTTAAAAAAAAACAAAAAAACATTTCTGCATTTCTGATGGAAAGTAGCTATTATCTTTGTTTAGTGACATCTTGTATGAAATTGTTCATTTAGAGATGTTAAAGTCAAGGAAACTCTTAAGTTTGTAAAACTAATGAACCATCAAAATGTTCACTTAACATTCTGCAGATAGTTGAAAAGGAAAACAAAAGCTCTTTGGTTATGATTTTTCTTTATAGTATCATAAAGTCCTTTATTATCTTTGCTGCTAGAGTAAAACCCGGTAATCATTTTTGCCTCTGTGAGCCTCATTGTGAGCAGCTCTCTGTTATATTTGGTCTCTGTGACCCAGAAGCTGCTGTTATAGCAGAAGAATGACTGAATCATTGTTCCTCTTTGAAAATATCTGAGTGTGATAGAAAAGGAAAATGTGTTATTGTTATGAACATTTTCTCAGTTTGCACCCATATAAAGTTTTTTTTGGAAGGCAATGCATGTGCTAAATTGAAATCACTTCCTGAATGATTGGCATGTTTTACTGCTGCGAAAGCTATGCACGACAAACGATTGCTCCTTTTTCTTGTAATTGAATCAGATCATGTAGACCATGGGTGTTCAGAGGGCCAATCGTGGTCCTCTGAATGATTCTGGGTGGCCCTCAATCACAGTTGAAGAATGGCCTAAATTTGGTTTTGCCAGCTCAGATGGTTGAGGCGATGCACTTTTAAAAAGTTGGGCAATTTTCACTGATGCAAGGCCTTTCAAAAAAAAATGGGCAACAACATTTTCTTAAATCTTTTATCAGCCATATTCTTGCTTTGAATTTAAGTTGACAGTAAATTAGACCACAAACTTTTTACCAAAAAGCAGACTTGGATGGACTCATTTATTTAACTCAGCAAAGTAAAGCAAGAGTGAGCCTAATCACATGTGGGGTTCCCCAAGGGTTCATTCTGGGTCCCCTCCTCTTCAATATCTACATGCTCTCTATAGCTCAGATCATAAAAAAACAACAACATCAGCTACCATAACTATGCAGACGACACACAGCTTTACATCATCATGTCACCAGGTGACTATGGACCAGTTCAAGCACTGAGCAAATGCCTTGAAGAAATCAATGCATGGATGTGCCAAAATTTTCTTCAATTGAATAAAAACAAAACAGAACTAATAATCTTTGGACCAATAGAGGAGAGATCAGAAGTTAGCACACAGCTTCAGCTGCTTCAGCTAAAACCACTAATCAGGCCCGAAATCTGGGAGTAGTAATGGACTCAGACCTGAACCTCCAAAAGCATCTAAAGACAGTTACAAGGTCGGCTTTCTATCACCTGAGGAACATTTCCAGGATTAAAGGACTAATGTCTCAGCAGCAGGATCTGGAAAAACTAATCCATGCGTTTATTTTTAGTAGAATTGATTACTGCAACGGTGTTTTCACAGGTCTGCCTAAAAAGTGGATCAGAAATCTGCAGCTGATCCAGAACGCTGCTGCCTGCGTCCTCACTAAGACTAAGAAAGTAGAGCACATCACCCCAGTTCTAAAGTACACTGGCTCCCTGTATCTCAGAGAATAGACTTTAAAATACTTCTGTTAATCTATAAATCACTGAATGGCTTAGCACCTAAATACATCACAGACTTGTTATCAGTGTAACAATCCTCCAGAGCACTCAGGTCTTCTGGCTCCAGCCTACTCTGCATACCTAGAACCAGAACCAAACATGGAGAAGCAGCATTTAGTTCCTATGCTCCACTTATCTAGAACAAACTTCCAGAAAACTGTAAAAGTGCGGAAAGCCTGAGTTCCTTTAAATCAAGATTAAAAACACATTTGTTTAGGACTGCTCTAGTTAAACTGTTCTACTGAAACATCATTAGTTCAACTTTTTTAGTCCAACTGTTTTTAATGTTCTATTTTGATTCTACATTTTATTCCTACTTGCTTTTATTCTGTTTTATTTTCCTATATTATACAATATATTATATATACAAATAAATTTGCCTTGCCTTGCCTAGTCCTGTTCTCATTTCTGAAAAGACACAAAAAAAGAACCCAAATGATTTAGGAAAGCTAAAATAATTTGCTTGTTTCATTAAAGTGTGTTTAGTTCATTGTTGAGCCCGTAAAAATAATAAAAAAAAAAAAAAAAAAAAAGTTTTTTTGGCATTTTGATTAAAAAAAGGTTTTAATTTTGTGGCCCCTGAGTACTTTCTACATGACATTATTGGCCCCCATAGTAAAAAGTTTGGACACCCCTGATGTAGACCAAAGGATTCACTAAGGGAAATAAAAACAAAACATTTAGCCACATGGCAGATGAAGCCATCAACCAGTCATTGGGTCGTTCAGGTGTCTTCATCTCCACCTTTTTTATTGTAGTCATTTTCATTTAAACGCCTCCTTAAACCAGATTAAAGAAGATCTCTGGTGAGCCTTATGCCATCCCATTAAAAACACAGACTGCAATTCAGCGGGAAAGGTCTCTTATTTCTTCCCCCTATGAATCCCTTCGTGTCAGTATTTACTGTCAGGTAGAGCCTTGGGGTGCCTGATGGTGCGTATAGTTTCATAAAGCAAAGAACAACATCACCTCTGTATGCCACCAATTGGGAGATTATGGAAGGGATGGATTGAAACAGATAGCTTGACAGCAAACTGTCAGGGAGAATAAAATCCTCTGTGTGGAGTCATTGTGTGCTTGTGCAGACCGGAAAAGACTAACCTTGTGGGGTTATGTAAGCGTCACAATGGAGCATTGAAACGAAACTGGATTAAACATCAGGCATCTCCTTCCTTTAGGTGAAAGAATATTTCACATTTCAATCTGTATCCAGCAGGTGGTCCCTATGGAGGGCAAAGGCAGGAAACAAACTATGGGGTTTCAGATCACCTTGCATGTATAATGTCTTGACAAGTATTCAAAGTCCTCTTACATTCTTAGAAATAAGAAATGCTGACGTCTGTGTATTTTCTTGGGACTTTATATGACAGACCAAAACAAATTAGTGCATAATTGTGAATTGGAAAAATAAGAAAATACAATTTTCAGTATTTATGGTTAAAAAAACAATGCTCTGAAAAGTAGGACATATGTGTATTAACCATGTACCTTTACTCTGCTACCCTTCAATAAAATCCAGTTCAACTTACATTGTATGTTATATATCAACACAAAGTAAGACATAATTGTGAAATGGAAAGAAAATTATGAAAAACTGTTGAAAGTGTTCATTCCAGTCCAATCAACTGCCTAGTTAGTAAATAAATTCTGCCTTTTCAATTTTAATTTTATTTAATCTCAGTATGAAATCAGCTGTTCTGTGAAGGCCTCAGAAGGCCCGGTCTGGGAGTTGGGGACCACTGATTTAGGGGACACAGCAAACATGTAGAAGAAGGTGCTCTGTTCACATGTGCACAAAATTAACCTTTTTGGCTTACATTCAAAAAACCTTTACGCGGTCAAACAGTATCACTGCATATCACTCTGGACACAGCATCATTAACATGGTGGCATATCATTCTTTGGGGATGCATTTATTTAGCAAGGATAGCAAAGGTGGTAACAGTTAGCAGGACAATGGATGGGGCTAAACACTGGACAGTCTTGGAAGAAATCCTGTCAGAGGCTTCAAAAGGGCTGAAGTTGTAAATATATATATATATATATATATATATATATATATATATATATATATATATATATATATATATATATATATATGTGTATGTATGTGTGTGTGTATATCTGGAGCATGTAACAAAAGTAATTTCCCTCTGGGATTATTAAAGTATGTCTGATTCTGAAGCACAGAACGAGGTTTCACGCTCTAGCAGCACAACAGCAAACCTACAGCTACTGTCATAATGGAAACATGTGCTAAAAAATTTTACTGACCCACATTGATCTGACACTTTGCTTTCTTTGTTATTAAATATTGTTTCTACCACTCTGGATGAATTTTAGTTTCTCGGCCACTGAAGATATACATCAGGAGGAGTTTGTTCTATTAAGTATTGACTCGGAGGTGTTGGCTGAAACCAAGTGCAAGCCACACTTTTATAAGTTTATTTATTTATTGCAAAACGAAATTTAAACCCAGGTTTCCCCTTTTTTAACTTTACAATAATGTGCCATTTTAATGCTAGTATGTCGGCACTAACATTCAAAAAGGGGCATGAATAGTTGGCATGGCACTGTTCTGTTATGTCTGACATACAATAATCCAGGTTTAGATCTATGACCATATGAAATATTGTAAAATAAGTTAGCTGGGTTTCTTTCTTTTACTGTCCCCAAGATTTAAAGAGATGCATCCTTGTGTTTATTTTAAAGTTAATGTCAGATAGATACATTTCCATCTGCGGTTTAGTCAGAAACACCCTAAGGCTCATGTCCTCAGAAATGGAGTCACCCGCCATTAAGGTTAGCGTTGAAATTAGATTATTTTGAACCTATAGAGGAGTGTGAGCAGAGAACACGAGTGCTCCCAGCTGGAATATTTCAGCTTTTAAATCAGCAAAATGACATTTCTCCCTTTCAAGGCGCTGCAGTGGCTGAGGTGCTTGGTGGTCCCGGGCATCAGTCATAACGAATCATGCAGCAGCCAGCCCACAGCAGGTGGAGATGTTGGAGCGGTCTCTTTGTGTGGGGCATGACAGACACAACCACTGATCATTCCCTTCAGCAAATATTCACTGGGAGGAAAAAAAAGACAAGTATCAAAGGGAGAAAGGTTTCTAAATATGCAGAGGTTATAGACATCATGTTGTACTTTATAAAAAATCTGGAGCTATGTTAGAAACCAGGAGTCTTTTCATAGTTCCTGCTGGCAGGAGCTCATTCAGATTGTATAAAGCAGGTCTTTGTTAAGCTGCAGACAGGGCTTAAAGCAAACCTTTCTGTCTGCCTTGCTCTGAGAATGTCTCCATAGTCACCTCTGAGGATTTCAGTGAAAAGGAGTAGTCTACATGTGAGTGTTCAATAGGTTGTAGGTCTTCTTCAATGGCCAGGAAACTTTAAACCTTTTAGATGTAGTAATCAGTTGTGTTCCCATTACAGTACTTCACTGAACATTATAAAGCTGAAAAGAAAAATCAATGGAAATGGCAAAATTGGGAAATATCTTTACTCCTCGCTCTAAGAGAGATGGGTCAACCAGGTTTGAATCCATCAGAATCATTTAAAGGGTCAATAACGGGTTGCCATCAAAGAAATATCCTTGCACAACATTAGTTAATGTGTCTTTGAAGCCTGGTGTGTTCAAACCACAGATTTAAAGCACACCAGTTGAGTATTTATTTTCAAACAAATACATAAACTCATCCTCCTTGGTGCTGGATGGCTGCCAGGGGCTTGTGTGGTTCTGTACACCGTGTCCCTGTTCCTCTTTATCCCAGGGACGGCTGCTCCTGTTCTTTGGTGCCAACCGGTTTCCATGTTGGGTGTATAGCTACTCTGTGGAGGTGCCGGGGTTCTTTCTGCATGGGGATGGTTTGAGCCCCAAGCAGTCAAAACTACCTTGCTGCTCTTGGATGCTGAATGCGGTGAGGGTTCATTTTCACCACTGTGACAACTGCACACATTAGGACAACATAGACATCTACACTAACACTCCTACACAAATGATCCAAAGGGTGGAAGGTCATACAAAAACAAATTAATATTTTATTAATGTGGCCTGTCTGCTTTGATGTCAGATGCAGCTCTAACTTAATAAAATCAATCAAGGAATTAGGATATCATCTTTTCAGGTATCCCCTTTTTGGAGTAAAACTGCTCTGGTACATTGAGGCAAGAAGCTTCTTTAAATGGTATGCCTGAAATGCCAAGAAATGTTATATTCCCTAACTTTGGCCCCTTTTAGTATCCATCTAGCCAGCCAACTAGCAAACTATGCAAGTTTGTTTTCTGAGAAGATGTCTCAAATCTCTGAAGCAGCATTTGAAAAGGGGACATATCATGCATTTAAATCCTTTCTTTTCACATTTAAGTAATTCAGTTGTGGTCAATATAAAGTAAAACGGCAATGCTTTGGTCTGAATTCCTCATTATTGTTGCCACACAGCCCCTCTGTCACCCCTGTTCTGAAGTGTGTCTGAGAGCAAGTTGCTTTGGTGCGGTCTCTTTAAATCTAAAGAAAACACTTCACACCCCGAGCGTTCCACTCTGCCCCGTTCAGTCATTTTTGTAGTATATCGGGGGACTGTGTAATAATAATTAATATGCCTAACAACCAAACAGTTTCACTTATCCACCTGTAGCTTCTGCATCCTTCAGCTTAGACTACCAAACTATGGAGCTAAATAAGTGACAGCTTACAAGGACATTGAAAAAGACATTTGACATTATAAAATCAAACAATTCTACAATTTGGCATTGTAAAATCAAAAAAAAAAAAAGATTAAACATTGAAAATTCAAACACTGAAAACTCAAACATTGACAAATAAAACATTGTAGAAAGTAAAAACTTATGATACTCTAATTTTATGCTGCAGCTTTATTAATGAGAGATGTTTTCAGTGTCACCAGAGAGCTCCTTCAGCTATGATGTCACTACAAAGCTGACACTTTTTTTGCCATCAGGGGTGGGGCTAAATTAAAGGCTCTGTCATGGGCTTTCCCGTTTTCTGGTACTCCTCGTCATCTACCTGCAGTAAACTTATGGAAGGTTCAGGTTCAAGTACTGCTGCTCAAAAATAAGAAAGGGTATTATTTTCATTAATTTATCTTATTTGACTTTTCAATGTTTGATTTAACAATGCCAAATCTCTTTTTCAACATCACTGCCAGCTGTCACTGGTTTAGCTCCATACAAATCCCTGTGAAAAATAAAAATGGCAAATTTGCAAGATCCCGGAAGCCGTAAGTCAATTACCTTGTTTAGCGGCTCTGCAGCAAATACTGTGATGTTATTGTTAAAAAAATGTATAGGGAATAAAGAAAACTGAACAGAAGACAAAAACAAAAAGAACATAAAGATATCCATGGAGCACTTGGAGGGACTAAACTAAACTTTTCTGCATTCCTAGAGGCTCCAAGTGCATAAAAATGTCTTGAGGACTACAATTTTGGATTTTGCATATCTCCCAGTAGAGTTTGCCCGAGTTCCCATCCAACTGATAGTTTTGAAAATCTGTCCAAGCATAGCATTTTTAACAATGACTGGCCAAAATATTTGTGGAAACTCTATACAGATAGCTTGAGTACATGAGATAATTGTCTTGGAAATGAGCAGTGAGTGCAGAAATAAAAGCTGAAACGTTATAGTTTGCTGCTTGCAAGTTCATGTTGACATCAATGCAGAACCAGTAGAAATTACCAAGTTTAGTAAATTACATATTCTGCATAAGATGGAAGCAATGCACTTATTCCATTTTATTCTTTAAAGGTATACTATGCAACTGGGATTGATTTTCCAGCGAGGCGCCCCCCAGAGGGTGAAAGTAAAAGTGCACTGTCGTAAATATGCTCAGCTGTTCTCCTGGTTTCTCAGTCAAGCAAGGCGCGGTTGTTTTGAGCTTAGCAGACAGGCGAACGCAACGAATACAAAAGTCGAAAAAACGGCAGTACAAACAATGACTAACACAGTGAAAGAATGAACATGCACACAGAGAGAGAGAAACCATTCCAATGCAGTGTTTCCCCTAGGAATTTGCTTACCGGACGACCGGCGGAGCGGGGGGTGGCGGGGGGGGTGTAGAGACAAGCTTTGCGCGACCGGCGGAGCGACCGACCGGCGGAGCGACCGACCGGCGGAGCGGGCGGGCGGGGGAAAGAGACAAGCTTTGCGCGACCGGCGGAGCGAGCGAGCGACCGGCGGAGCGGGCGGGCGGGGGAAAGAGACAAGCTTTGCGCGACCGGCGGAGCGAGCGAGCGACCGGCGGAGCGGGCGGGCGGGGGAAAGAGACAAGCTTTGCGCGACCGGCGGAGCGAGCGACCAGCGGAGCGACTGGCGGAGCAAGCCACCGGCGGAGCGAGCCACCGGCGGAGCGAGCGACCGGCGGAAAGAGACAAGCTTTGCGCGACCGGCGGAGCGAGCGGGCGGGGGAAAGAGACAAGCTTTGCGCGACCGGCGGAGCGAGCGACCGGCGGAGCGGGGGGTGGTGGGGGGGGGTTGTAGAGACAAGCTTTGCGCGACCGGCGGAGCGACCGGCGGAGGCGGAGCAGGGGAGACAAGCTTTGCTCGCATATCGAGTTAGTTTTTT
The DNA here is from genome assembly GCA_037039145.1 of Fundulus diaphanus. Classification (NCBI taxonomy): domain Eukaryota; kingdom Metazoa; phylum Chordata; class Actinopteri; order Cyprinodontiformes; family Fundulidae; genus Fundulus; species Fundulus diaphanus. The sequence continues at coordinate 35,616,421 of CM073128.1, forward strand.
TTTTTTTGGAATGTTGGGAGGCGGTAGCGTGAGGGAAACCCTACAATGTTACTTACAATCGCATCAGCAGAAACGCGAGGTCCGCGTCAGCCTTGCAGCCTTCTTTTTCTTTTAGCTCTCGCCATTCGGAAAAAGCTTGCCCGATGTTCACCCGTGTACGACTCGTCTTTCTGTCCAGAGCCCTTTTCCTCTTTCTTGCCTGCTCCGACATGGGCTTTCGCTGTTTTATCGCTGGTTCCGCCATGATAACTGCACAGATATCGCCACTGCGCTAGCAACATACATGTTCTCGCCGTAAAGCAAGACCGACTCTCGCGATCTTGCACGAGATTCTGAGCCTGTGGGCGCGGGCCGAGGGCTCCTGCAGTTGCAAGTGCGGTATTTCCCCCACAGACCACCAGGGCGGCCGAGAAAACCTTAGTTCAACCTGAAATGACTCATTTAATCATCCAAAACGGTATGGAACACATTAATTAACTGAAAAATGTTGCATAGTGTGCCTTTAAATCATGTTTAGTTGGTTTCACGCCCTAGGTCCATGCCTTAGTCAAGAGAACAGTGTTTGCTAGGAACTCCAATTGTGAGAAAACATAACAGGAAAACCTCAAATGTGTTTTTAGATGTTTGTAATTTTAACATCGGCGGTTTTTTGGGTGCTTTTCACTGCCACAATACTATCAGTAAGCTGAGTTTATCAAACCATGTTTGGAAACCTTTAAGAGAAGTCTATTTTATTGTCATTGTAATGATTAATGCTGGTAAACCTGATATTCAGCCTGACCCAGAGATACATTTTTAAAAGGTTTATTGTGAGGATGAGTAGTGGCAGCTGAGGCAGGCAAGCAGAACCAGACTTGGCAGATGAGTTATGGCTGAAGGTGCAGGCAGGCAGGCAGGGATGAGCAGGGGACCAGAAAATGCAGGTAGTGACAGACCAAAACAGGCGATGGGGACCAGGGAGCCACCAGAACAGGCAGAGCAAGCAGCTGGAACTCACTGGGAAACAGGCAGAACTGCAGCACACAGACACAGGCAACTTTCTTCAGAGAAGTAAACAGAAGAGTCCAGCTGGCTGAGCACACAGGAACTGGTAGAGACGAAGCACATCACACGAGACAACATGAGATCAGAAGAGCCATTCTGGCCGGGATGAGTTTGCTGAGGCAGGTATATGCAGACAGGTGAGCAGAGTTGACTAATCAGTGCAGCAGGTGGATCTGATTAAGAGCAAGGCAAAGTCCAGAAAAATCCAATATAAAGAAACAAAAACCTAAATCATGACAGTCATGAAACCTCTCTAAATAAATATCTGAATGTATTTTTCATTTTTTTCTTTTTCAAATAATCACAATGTTTCTAAACAAACAAAAGTGCTTGAAAACTGATTACTCAACTTTGTTCATTATTTAAATTCAGCATAGTAAGCTATTTGCATGGGTTACCCCAGTAGCATTATTTAATCTACTGAATGACAAATTAATTCTAATTTTTCAATATGCTGCAATTTCTAATTAAACAAAATGAAATGATGAGACTAAAAATATATTGATGTAGGGGTGCATAATTCTTGTTTGGCATTGTCTTGAAAAGGTCTGGGGGAGGGGGGGGGGTGAAGAGCAAAAACATCATTGATAGCTAGAGGAAAAGGTGCTAGAAGATTCAATCTCTATGTTATGAAAAACCACAGTAGGTTATTTTCCTGCCAATCTGTCTGTCCAGATAATGCTTTTCATTTAGGATGAGCAGGGATGCTACAAGGTTGCTGCTGTAACAAAAGGCTCAGTTTGTTTGTCAGCCTCACTGTGGAGGCCAGCTGAATGGGCTTGGATTGAATTGCTGACACATAACTCCTCCCTCACCCTTTCCGAGCCGATTCACTTTGACGCTTGAGCTTCAATGCTCTCAGCAACAGCATGTCGGCTGCTTTTCTGCTGTCTCAGGCTTCTGGCGGTATAGCTAAGGGGTAGAGTTGCATCCGTCTGAATTTTTGTACTGGAATGCATGTGTGTTTATGCGTTTGCTTGTGCAGGGTGGAGGAAAACTGTTTACGTTGTTGAAAATGACGACGGTGAAAGTAATTCACAGTAACTGTGTATCTCTAGTAAAAAGAAATTGTCTGGTAATTCCTTAGAGCTGTTTTTTCATGTCTTTCATTTCTTTGTAAATAAATGACAGTTCTGTTCGTCTGCATCTTCACTTCTCTGCCTCTTTTTCATATACAGTGCCATTCAAAAGTATTCTTAGAGGTTTTTGAATGCTAAAGAAAACACAGGTCAGGGGTAAAGATAAGTTTAAATCAAGGTTAGGCAATAAAAAATCCAAAATGTTAAATATTGTATGAAGAGATCAGTCCATCATCCCAAAATTGAACGAGAATGGCATAACTGCAGAGCTTCCAAGACCATCCACCTAAACTGCCAAGCTAGGCAAGGAGGGTGTTAATCAGAGAAGCAGACAAAGGGTTTCTCTGGATGAGCTGAAGAGATCTATTGCTCATCTGTTCACAGGATAACTTTTGGTCAGGCACGGCAAAATCTGACGTTTTTATAGATGAATACCAAGCACAATAAATGCCATACAAGATCAGATTTTGCCATAAATCATGCAAGGGACATATAAAAACTGTGGAAGTAGGTGCTCTGCCCACAACAGGAAAAAAAACATCATGGCCTACGAAGAATTACAACTAGTTGGCACCAAAACATGTTTATCTACTTGAATGGCCTAATCAAAGTATGTGTATATATATATATATATATATATATATATATATATATATATATATATATATATATTAAAAAAATCTGAGCCAGTGTCACCTAGAAAGACTTTTGATTCACCCTTGATTGTCTCAGTGACACAAATTTTCATTTACAAGAAGACCTGTCAGTACATATGTGAAAACTCATACTGAACAATATTACAAGACTTACTAAAATGCAATGTCACAACTGAAAATCTGACCTGAAAATTTACATTTTCCGATTCTCTCTGTTCAGTGTGGTAGAGCTTTAACTATTTAGCAAAAAAAAAAAAAACAGGCAAAAATCTTAAAATTGGCTTTACAAAGTATTGACTCAGAGGAGGTGAATATAAATGCATACCACATTTTGAGATTTTATTTATTTTTTGCTACAAATGTCAAACTTCATATGATTTTCCTTCCTCTTTGAAATTATGCACTACTTTGTGTTGGTTATAATGGGACATAACATGAAAAGGGCATTAATGCTTTTTCAAGGCACTGTACCTACTGGGGTAACTCGGAACATTAAAGTAAAAATTAAATGAATAGAAGTCTCACAGTGGATAATTAAAAACTTGAATTCTCATGAATAATTACTGAGCTGCTCTAAGTGGGGAATGGCTTAGAATGCTTTGACTGACATAACCGAGCAGAGTCAGCATCAAATGATGTTTTCATCCCTGGACCCTGTGTTACACAGACACACACACACACACACGTGTGCAGTAAGGCTCAGGCCACAGCATGTGGTCAGAAAGACTGAAATAGTGGCTCTGACCCCTGCTGTGCTCATCAGTCCTACTTTGTCAGAGTATGCAATGCTCAGGATGGGTACAGTAATCACATCACTGCACCTGCTCCATGTGCAGCCTTCCATTTAAAGTATGAACACACTTCCAAACTGTGCGGGAGGAATCTGTATAGATCCTCGTCGACCTTGGTTCAAGTTCCCAGCAGTTCACTTCAAACCAGCCTTGGCTATCAGTGGGTTCTCACCAGCTCTCCAAATGGGAATGAAAGAGAGTTGTACAGCCACATTTACTGACTGATTGTCACTCTTCCATAGTGTTGCTCTTGTTTCTTTACCTTTAAAAAATAATATTGATTTTTGGGACCTTTTATTTTGATACAATCATGTTGCACATTGATAAACAAACAGAAAAAACCCAAAAAACAAACAAGACTTAAGAATATACAACTGAGACAGTACATTAACAGCAGCAATGATACCATTAAAATAAATTGGCAGAATGTTTCCTCTGGTTGTCACCACCAAGCCTTTCAATTAATCTTTGATTGGGTAACGCATACTGTTTATGTTTGTCAAACACAGCACTTGTCATTAATTCTCAGATCCATACTGTGGTGCAACTTCTCCCCTATCGAGAACTATTCTTCCATTTGGTTGACATAAAAATAAACTTAATGGTCATAGTTTGGACTAAAGGCAGAGTCCCAACATGTTCCACAACATGAATATAAAACGTGTCGTAATGCACCATTTAGCAGTCATGCGCAAAATGGGGCCTCAAACGTCCGTACGTCACTTTTCACGCAAAAGTTGGGATCTATTAAAAAAAAAAAGAAAAAAGAACTTGGCGGCAAAATGTGCAGTCCTCACACCAACGCTGACCCAGGCGTGCGCTCATTTTTAAGACGGGGGGGAATTGGCGACACAGATCATAAAGTGGTGAATTGTAGCCAAACTGCATGACGATTCCTGTCAGATGTTCAATTTCACTCCATGTCAGACTTTAATCATAGATCGACTTCATTACAAGCATTCAAAACCCCAGTGTTATTCATACTTGCGCTCATGACACATAACTATACAAAATGACCTTTCAAATAAATAAAAATAAATGGCCATAAGCAAACTTAAATCTTAAAAGTCCACGCAACATTTTATCGGGTTTTTCTACCATCACATTCCTCTCCCTGATGATCACCACAGGTTAACAGATTATTGTGACAAGATGTGTGCCGATCACTTTGATTGCCATAAATGGTCAAATACACTCAGGCGTAAAGCTGCGTGGTGGATGCATGGGAACGCGGTTTCAGGTATCAAATATTTCCTAGCTAATGATGACTGGCCACAATGCTGCTTTAGGCTCCGAGCATTGCCTTCTGCTATACCCTACAAGGGAAAGTGGCTACACCGTCCTACCCTAAAGCAGTGTTTCCCAACCCTGGTCCTCAAGGCACACTGCCCTGCATGTTTTAGATGTTTAAACACATCTGATTCAGATGATTGCAGTTGAACAGAAGCCTTTTAATCAGCCATCAATTGAAATCAAGTGTTCTAAAGCAGGGGCACATCTAAAGCATGCAGGGCAGTGTGCCTTGAGGACCAGGGTATGAAAACTCTGGTCTAAACACACAGGTGCAAAACAGGAGCGGCCGGTTTAAAGAATGCACAGGCTGGTTGGCTGAACAGAACAAAGGGCAAGACAGGATTAACAAAAAAAGAAACTTGACCAGAGAAAGAAGCAGGCCGGTGGTGCGCTGAAGCAGAACCTTCCAGGAAGACGGGGTTAACAGCACACAGTCACAGCAATCTCCCATCAGCAATTTGAATTGTCTTGTTACTGAAAAGTGCTATATAAATAAACTTGCCTTGCCATCAGTGAGGGAAGGCCACATACAGGAACATAGGGTCTGAAAGGCTGAGCACACAAGCAATGGGAGCAACATTCAGGCAGTGCAAATGAGAAGAGGCGATCTGGCAGCGAGTGAATGTGTGCAAGTAAGCAGAGTCCCTGGTGTAATGATTTGAACCTAATTAACAGCAGCAGGTGAAGCTGATAATGTGGAGTGGAGCAGAGAATGAGGGAAAACAGCCAATCAGCTCTAAAAATCAACAAATGTCCAAATTATGACAATTTTATGTATTATCATAGATTCTCAATACAATTTAGGTCCATTCTAACACATGAAAATACTTTGATCTTATGTTTTTGTTTTTTCATGTGTCCTATGACTGCATTTTAGGCAAACCACACGGAGAAGCTGGTTCTCAACATGTGCCACCTTTGCTCTTACAAAAAGACTGGAGATGATTTCCTAATTGCCTGATTGACTGGTGTGATGTCTCACTACATCTGTGACCCTATTCACACTTGGTACTAACATCTAGCCCTAACAATCTAACCTCATCTAAATGGAATTAAATGGCATCAATCAATTAATTAAACTTTATTTATAGATGCCTTTGCAAATTCTAAGTTATCCGGGTCATCGCAACAGCAGCCGGACTTTCACTCAGTTCTTTCTGAAAACGTTTGGACTACTATCCAAGAGTCTTTGTCCATTCTGGTGGCTCGCACTTTATTTATAGAGCAATTTTTATAAAGTGAAGTGTAACACAAAGTTCTTTACAGAGGTTGAAAACATCAAGAAATGCAGATGTGAATACGGTCACACTCTTTTCAGGATAGTTTTCCCTTAGACTCCCTTCAGAGGTAGACCAACTTCTAAGGACTGGAACGCTTGTGGTTAAGCAGTCTAAGGCCACGTTTACACTGCATCCGATCTTTTTGCCCATATGGAACCCATATCTGTTTGTTTCTTTGTATGTGTGAACGGCCCAATTCCAATTTTTTCATCTCCTAAAAAATCCGATTTGTGCTGCTTCCATATGTGATACTAATTCAGATACGTATCGGACATTTTTCAAAGCGTCTGCTGTCTGAACGGTCATGTCGCATTTTGTCCATCTTTCACGTCACTCTCATTGCTCCAACTACACATCCACACAGCAGTAGAAGTTAACGCTCCATAAAAGACCGTTGTTAGTAGCTGTGCTGCTTTCTTCTTGCCTTACTTCATCTTGCTATGTGGTCTTAATATTGTCGGCTCCCATGGCTCAACAGCTTTCTAATAATAAGGAGAGATGCCGGCAGTATCCACATTTTTTTTTATGTATTTTTTTCGTCAAAACTTTATTGAACACTTCTAGAAACCATTACCTTCACCATTCCTTCCGTAAACAGTGCACTTCTCTGTGACGTCTCTTGTTATCAGAGCACGCGGATCGCTTTGCCGTCTTGAACCATTCAGACAGAAGCCTGATGGCGGTCGCATTTAATAGTAGTATGAACTGCCACCTCAAAAAAAATCTGATTTCAGCAAGAAATCGTAACTGAGCTTCAAGATATACAGTGTGAATGTAGCTTAAATGCAGTGTGAGTTATTACCCGCATGGGTTGGGTAAATAAAAACAACTACTGGGCAATTTTAAATAACTGTCTGAATGATATCCTGTTCTGCATCATGCATGTTCAGCAAGTTGTTTTTTTATTGGGTTTATGCAACATTCTAATCTCAAATGTTCTGTTGTTATTAGCTTGAGGTGGAAAAATCATAATCAACAGAAATAAAGGCTTTAAAACAGAAATAAAACAGTCTATGTTATGTAATTCCTTTAGTGAATTGAGTTACTGAAATAACTTTTCAATAATATTCAAATTTATTGAATATAACTGTATATTATATTGAATATTTAAATAAGCTTTGGTGATTCTCCTGAGCTAGAGAATGACGATGAATCAAAACTTTTATATTGATCAGTAACCACATTTTCTAGTAAGACAGTCCTTAAGGTTTTTCTCTAAACGTTATCAAATTCAAACATATTCTAATCTTTGCTCAGCTTAGCGACTGAAAGCTCTCGAATTAATGTGGGCTTTCAAAACTTAGCTGTATTGTCAGACCTTTTAGGTGAAATTTAGTTCAGCGCTGATGGGGCTGCTTTCCCGGATGCATAATTCATTCCTTTTTAAATCATACAACACATGTTTCTGCTGTCATAATGCAAGTGACAGTATGAATATTTCACGCCTCGGACTCATCGAGCTTCCACGGCGATCACAGCAGCCCCGTTTAAGACCTTACTTTGAAGATTAGTTCTGCCGTGCATATGGCTCTAACCGTTCTGTGTGCTTTAGTACCTCGTAGCGATGTAGTATAGCATTAAAGTTTAAAGCTCTTACCAGGCCCAGGTGATGGCTTATCGCTCTCATAGAGGGGCAACACTTGAACTGGCTGAAGCATGATCTGTGTCTCAGCAAAGCTATTACAAGGTTCACTGAGTCTAAGCGTAGCCATGCTGCAACTGGATAAGCAGGTGTATATACGGTCAGTGATGGTGCATATGTGAATAGGTTGGCTGTTTGTGTGTGTGTTGCACATTTATTCGTGCAGAGTTTATTATTTCTGCAAGCCAAATGTTTTTTTGCAAGCTTATGTTCAGTTCAGTTTGCAAACCACTTAGGTTGAGAGTTTTTAGGATGTGCAACATTTGCCCTTAAATGCTCCTGCCTTTGTGTGCATTCTGGGTCCTTGGTGTATCTACAGATACCCCAAGGTCTTGAGGTTGACAGAAGGTTTGGACCATAATCACTGCTTCACTGTGGTTGGATCATTTTATAAGTTTTAAAGGCTGTTATTATCAGAATAGACCACCTTTACGTAATGTTTCAATGTTTTTTTAATGGGAATCACATCTAAAGAGTTTCCTGACATAATCTATGAGTCATTTAGTTCTTAATATTCCCTCATGATATCATGCATAAAAAAAATATTGATCTTAACCAAATTGCTTCTGGGTCATAGGGCAGAGTATCCTTTTAAGCTCAAGCTCCTATGACAGGAGGCATACTTCACTAATGGGATTACACAGGACTCCTGGTAGTGGTCAAGACTTGTTCTCTAGACCGTCCTTAATTCAGATGGCCAAAACTGTCCCGCAGAGTTTGAGTTGGGGTTTTTTTGTTCTTTTTTTTGTGGACAGATGTAGCTATTTTGTTGCCCTACTTGATACCACACCAGAAACACCCATGTTGCCAGCTGCCATTCCTGAGCAGACTCTGCGCTGGTGGCAATCCCACTCCTCAGCCCTTTTTGAGGAGACGGACTTCCTCAGCCTGAAGGGGAGTTCCTGCCTCAAGTGGAGAGAAGTATCTCATGGTCTTGTTCACGAGTGAGGGGAGAATGGAGCAGAAGATCAGCATACAGATCGGTGCGGCCATAGTGATGCTTATGCAGCTCCGATACATCGTGGTGAAGAGAGAGCTGAGCCAAAAATGCTTCCTCCCAGTAACCTTTAGTCAAAATACCACCACTCCATGCTGTAATGGAGGGAAAGATTAAAAACTGAAATCCATGACATGATTTAATTACTGTCATTTAAAAAAGCTTGACACCAAGCTAATAACTACCTAACGCCTGTTTTTCAGGTCAGGTCATCGCAATATGAGTGATTATTGTTGCTCTTTTGGCTTCCACACAATTACTGTTCATATTTTTGGCAACCAAATGTTAAAAAAAGGGCCGGCAGTCCATTACTCATCTTGAAAAGGAATTAAATCATAGGAGATGTACGGTTAAAAGCTGTAGAGCTTTGGAAACTGTAAGTTTAGGAGAAGGTGGTCAACCTTGATACCAGTACCTGCCTGGTGTTGAGAGGTCCAGAAAGAACGTCAGCTGACCCCGATGAGTACAATGTCACACAACATATTTCCTTAAACTCTGAACCATGTTAGGGAAGACGACTTTTTCCTGGGTTTGAATCTGTGTAACACCTCAGAACTCAGCTCTCAAAACTGAAATTCAGCAAGGCTCACAGACTCTCTCTTTTACTGTTCCTGCCCATCCTCATTTGTCTTTTTCACCCTGCTCTGCACAGGCAGCTTTCCTCTACCACCTATGTCCTTTTTTTGGACTCCTTTCTGCTCTTTTTGTCTTTCTGTGTGGCAGAAGACAGACACAATGTATGGACTGAGGAAGCAGCCTATTTTAAGACTGGTATGTAATTAATCATAAACTGCAGTCAGCATTAAGAGACAAAAAAAATGAATCATAGCTTCCATCCAAGATGACATTTTTTCTCACCCTCTTCATGCTAAATTTTAATCTTCTCATTCCGTTTTTGTTCCTCTGGTGGACAAGGGCATCTCCCTATCCCATTTCCTTTCCTTCATGCTCCTTTAATCTGTTTTTCTCCTTCATATTAAAGTTTTGCTCAATCATTCCTCGTTAGGCAGCAAACGGCCCAGGGAAGCTAGAGAAACTGTACTTATGCAAATATTTGAACACAAAACCATGTGAGGGTTTCTATATTCAAACAGATAATTTTCTTTTTGGGGAGATGTTAGTTTTGTCACTCAATCAATACCTGGAATTTTACCACCGAGCCTGCAGGCTGTTATTCGTGGACAGATGGTGAAGAACACGGTCCCATTTGGGTGTAATAAGTCGTTACTAATTGTCTGCAGATTGGATCAATGTCCTGTTCTGTTGCAGCTCAGCTCGCTGTGTCACCACAGACAGCACGGCTGCCATATTTCACTCCTCGCAGATAGCAGCTAGAGGACAAGTCCTTTTTAAGTCATTATTAAGGCAATTTTGCTGGGACCAATTTAATTAGGCTGAGAAATGGTTTCTTTTCAGGAGGAAATTGGACCAATAGAAGGACGCTTTGAGAGTCATTTTATGGCATAAGCACATGTTCCGTCACAGAGGGATAAACACAAACCATCAAAATGTTCTCAAGTCCCAAACATCTTCTGAATGATTGATTTTCCACAGCAGTAAAGAAAGTTCTCTGTGTTGCATTAATGCAGGTTCACAGCAGGAGCTGGAGCTACTTTATCGTCCTGTGTGATCTATAGCAGGAACGGCCATGAGAAGCTCACCTCCGTGCCTCCTGAGACTTTACTATGACAGCTTGATGAGCAAGTGCTCAGCTGTCAGCTATAATCTGTGTGTACCACCATAGTTTTTCCTTGGCGGACCTACATGTCTGTCGAACTGGTCACATTCCTGCTGCCTGAGACATAATACCAATGCTGCATGTAGGGATACTCAGATGTAAGAGTAATATTGTCAGTAGTTTGCCAACTGACAAAATAATTGCAAGATTTTTGCATTTGGAAAGGTTTGCCCCCAATACATGCAAAAGTATTCATGACTTGCCAACTTGCTGTCACATTACATCCATAAACTTTTGTGGATTGCATGGAGTCCTGTGGGATTTTATGTGATAGACCAACACAAGGTGGGGCATAATTGGAAATTGGAAAGAAAATATGCATCTGCAAGCTTTGAACATCTGTCTGACTCCAATCCAGTATACAGTATCCCAAACTAGAAAAAGTATGATACAATTGCATACTTACTAAGACACGATGACCTGTAGGTAAACTGAGCCAAGGAGAGCATTAATCAGAGAAAGAGTTAAGAGGTTTATGGTAACTCTTAAGGAGCCGCAGAGATCCACAGCTAAGGTGTAAGAATCCGTTGATGTGATAATTATCTGGTCTTTAGGGAAAATTGGCAAAAAAATTATAATTTATGCAATTTGTTAAACTGAATGTTGGGTATATAAAATATAATCCTAGTGAAATGCATTGTTGTATATCCATTGTTGTAATTTGAAATACACACACAAATGTACACACAAATTTCACTATTTAAATTTGGAGATTTAGACGACCTTTTTTTCAATACAGCTTCACTGATATCTTCTTTATATTTGTTTTCTCTGCTCCCTTATAACATCATTTTACACAGAAGCTGTCAAAATACATCATTTGAAATTTGATTTCCTTGTGATATCTTAAGATGATGTTCACTTTGTCATTTTTTATTGTTGTTTTTGTTTTTGAAACGTGTCTTGATGCACAGCTAGGAAATCATCTGTTTCATATGGTATACTGGAAACAACCAAATTGTGACAACCAGCAAACTCACTTTTTTGCAGTACCAACTCAATACATAACTACTTAGGCATAGCAAAGCCTGATAGTTTGAGCATATACTGGTGAAAATATAAATGGGATATATATGGGATTCATCTCACGAGGTAAGATCCTGTGGGACTTGCAGATACAAACAGACATAATGGTAATGGCCAACCAACCAGACATTGTGATTTTGATAAGCAGCAGAGGACAGTCGTGATCGATGTCGCCATCCCGAGTGATGAAAACATCAGGAAAAAAAAAAAGCACGAGAAACTAGAGAAATACCAAGGGCTCAGGGAAAACTTGAAAGAGCCTGGAAGGTGAGGACAACAGAAGTGCCCGTGGTCATCGGAGCACTCGGGGCAGTAACTCCAACTCTGGAGAAGTGGCTCCAGCAGATACTTGGAGAAACATCAGACATCTCAGTCCAGAAGAGCACAATCATAGGAAAAGCTAAGATACCAAGAAGAACCCTCAAGCTCCCAGGCCTCTGGTAGAGGACTCGAGCTTGAGAAATGGAGAGCTACCCACCCTGCTCAGGAGTATGAGGGGTGGGTGAGAGAGTTTATTTTTTTTATATATATATATACACACCTTGTTAGGATGCTTCTTGTGGACTTCAGCTCAGAATTTAAATCCTTGCTCTCAGACATGCTGGCCTTGAATTTCCCCGACTGATCTGCTCCTGGATCACAGACTTCCTCTCCAACAGGCCCCAGGTGGTGAGGATTGGGACACGAACATCTGCCCATTGTATCCTCAATGGTGGCATGACACAGGGTTGTGTCCTCAGCCCTGCTCTCGTCACCCTCTTCCCCCACAACTGCTCTGCTATCCATCCTACAAAATTGGTTATGTAGGACCATGAACTCGAAAACTAACAAATTTAAAACCTTTGAGGGCTACCCCTGCTGAAATCCAACACACCATGATCCGATTTCTGATCTGATGAAAATCATTTATTCTGCATCTCACTTGGAAATATGTATACACTACACCCAAATGTCTCAGGGACTGTCTGTTTAGACATCCATGCAAATTGCGCAATTATGTACCTAAATTTATTTCACGGTATTGTAGTCTGCTCTCTGACTTTTGACTTGAAAATGAGTTCATTGGGTGCTAAGGACTGTACGCACGGTTACGCCATCCCAGAGAGTAATGTTGCTGGCCAGTGCAAAACACTTTTTGATTCTTGATTCTTTATTGATTCTTGATCACTTTCCATCCACTTCACAATGATGTGCGATTATGTAATCATATAAAATCCCCCCAAAAATACAATACAATTTGTGGTTGTAATGTGACGAAATGTGAAAAGGTATTCCAATACCTTTGCAGGACACTATATATTGTATGCAATAAATTATGGTCAGATATGTATCTGGATATAGATGTCCATATGTACAGGTCTTCATGGATAAACAAACTCACACCCACATGAGAGTATTGCCGTACTTTCAGGTGAAGTGCACTCTGTGTTCCGCTCAGCATCCCCCCTGCTCATACATCATTAAGGGAGTCTGGGTGTTATATTGGAGAAGAACGCAGTGTATTAGATGGCCTAACAGATTGTGTCAAGGCCCTGCAATCCTATCAGGACTGGATAATAAAAAGACACTTAATCTAACTAGTTCCCAACAGACTCTCTCTGCACACAGAATAGAAGGAAATTCTGTGATAATCGCACTGTGCTCCAACTGTCCTTGTTGAAGCCTCCTTCTCACTAAGTCCCCTTCTAAAATTTAAGAGCAGTAATTATAACTTAATCCCCTCCATCTCACCATTTATCCGACCAAAACATTCCTCCATGAAGGGATCGCAGGGAAATTGCCAGCAACCTAAAAGTAGTATATTGTGCTTGCTGCAAAGCAGTAATATGGATTGGACATTGATTTTTGCAGCACAAATAATCAGCTAATTTATTTGTACCTTAACTCATTGGAAATACCTGAGGTCTGTGAGGGGAAAAAACCAACAGGGTGATGGGAACTCTTCATAATAGATGTAATCTTTCACCTTGTAGAAAGACAGAGAGGCAAGGACAAGTCAATGGACTATCAACCCACTCTGCTGCTCCATCATCATTAAACAACATGGACAGCCTGTCAGGACACGTTCTAGTTAATCAGGCAACTTTTGTATTTGTGTTTCTCTTTTTAAAACTGAATGCAATTTGAAGTTAGCCTTCTCATTCTTTCTGCCTTCTCTCTTTACAGTGGAAAGCAACCCGTGTCAGACCAGCCCTTGTCTCCACGGTGGGAGCTGCCTGCAGGAAGGTGACGGCTATAGCTGCTACTGTCCTCAGGGCTACTCCGGCGAAAACTGCGAGATTGGTAAGTCCCCGTCAGGTCGGAGTGCAGAGGCCTTTGGACGCCAGCAGCTGCACGTGCATGCTGTGTCAGTGCGGCATAAGGGGAAACAATGACGGCCATATGCTGAGGCTAACATCTGTACTCCACTGTGCACCGGAATCATGGGGAAAAATGCCAGCTTCTCTCGGCAGGATTTGTTTCCAGTCTGTGTTTGGAACTCTGGATCCAATCTCAGAGAAGCGACTGGTGTGCTGGCAGGTCCAGGAGCTTTGTATCAAGCTCCCTGATTGAAAATGAGAAGGGAATATCCATATGCTGGTAGTCAGCCGTGTGTGACAGAGACTTTTGGTGGTGTAGATGCTCAACTGTGTGTGCGATTATTTCCGCATGAATGTGTGTGTTTTCACCTTCTGCCCCGTGAGAAGTAGGCAGCTCATCTTTCCACTCAACTGTGAGATGGGAGAGAGTGTGGCTGTCAGAAAATGATGGTGCCGTGATTTAGGTGTATGAGCCTTTGTGTGTGTGTGTGTGTGTGTGTGTGTGTGTGTGTGTGTGTGTGTGTGTGTGTGTGTGTGTGTGTGTGTGTGTGTGTGTGTGTGTGTGTGTGTGTGTGTGCGTGAGACAGAGGCATGCAAGGACAGACTGTCCACAGAGGAGCTGTGAGCCCAGCGAGGGGTGGAGTAACTGATGAAAGTGCAGTGGCAGCAGGCAGCTCAAACTGCAGCAATGGCTTGACAGGAAACAATAAAGAAAAGAAGAAGAAAATCCCTGAAAATGGATTTGGAAAAATCAGTAACGGCATCTCAAATTAATTTAAGCTAGGGTTTTGTGAAGTGAAGTGGATCTTTTTTTTTTTTGTAGTAATGCTTTGTGGCTGATTTCCAATCACAAGGGGTGTCAAGTAGCAAAGTACAAATACTTTGTTAGTTTACTTAAGTAAAAATTTTGGTCATCTACAGGTAAAAGCCAGTAAATTAGAATATTTTGAAAAACTTGATTTATTTCAGTAATTGCATTCAAAAGGTGTAACTTGTACATTATATTTATTCATTGCACACAGACTGATGCATTCAAATGTTTATTTCATTTAATTTTGATGATTTGAAGTGGCAACAAATGAAAATCCAAAATTCCGTGTGTCACAAAATTAGAATATTACTTAAGGCTAATACAAAAAAGGGATTTTTTTAGAAATGTTGGCCAACTGAAAAGTATGAAAATGAAAAATATGAGCATGTACAATACTCAATACTTGGTTGGAGCTCCTTTTGCCTCAATTACTGCATTATTGCGGCGTGGCATGGAGTCGATGAGTTTCTGGCACTGCTCAGGTGTTATGAGAGCCCAGGTTGCTCTGATAGTGGCCTTCAACTCTTCTGTGTTGTTGGGTCTGGCATTCTGCATCTTCCTTTTCACAATACCTCACAGATTTTCTATGGGGCTGAGGTCAGGGGAGTTGGCTGGCCAATTTAGAACAGAAATACCATGGTCCGTAAACCAGGCACGGGTAGATTTTGCGCTGTGTGCAGGCGCCAAGTCCTGTTGGAACCTGAAATCTCCATCTCCATAGAGCAGGTCAGCAGCAGGAAGCATGAAGTGCTCTAAAACTTGCTGGTAGACGGCTGCGTTGACCCTGGATCTCAGGAAACAGAGTGGACCGACACCAGCAGATGACATGGCACCCCAAACCATCACTGATGGTGGAAACTTTACACTAGACTTCAGCCAACGTGGATCCTGTGCCTCTCCTGTCTTCCTCCAGACTCTGGGACCTCGATTTCCAAAGGAAATGCAAAATTTGCCTTCGTCAGAAAACATGACTTTGGACCACTCAGCAGCAGTCCAGCTCTTTTTTTCCTTAGCCCAGGTGAGACGCTTTTCGCGCTGTTTCTTGGTCAACAGTGGCTCGACACGAGGTATGCGGCAGTTGAAACCCATGTCTTTCAAGCGTCTCTTGGTGGTGGATCTTGAAGCACTGACTCCAGCAGCTGTCCACTCCTTGTGAATCTCCCCCACATTTTTGAATGTTTTTTTTTTCACAATCTTTACTAGGGCGCGGTGATCCCTATCGCTTGTACACTTTTTCTGACCACAGTTTTTCCTTCCCTTTGCCTCTCTATTAATGTGTTTGGACACAGAGCTCTGAGAACAGCCAGCCTCTTCAGTAATAACCTTTTGTGTCTTTCCCTCCTTGTGCAATGTGTCGATGGTCGCCTTTTGGACAGCTGTCAAATCTGAAGTCTTCCCCATGTTTGTTTAGGCTTCAGAACTGGACTGAGAGACCGTTTAAAGCCCTTTGCAGGTGTTTTGAGTTAATCAGCTGATTAGTTTGTGGCACCAGGTGTCTTCAAAATTTAACCCTTACACAATATTCAAATTTTGTGACACACGGAATTTTGGATTTTCATTTGTTGCCACTTCAAATCATCAAAATTAAATAAATAAACATTTGAATGCATCAGTCTGTGTGCAATGAATAAATATGATGTACAAGTTACACCTTTTGAATGCAATTACTGAAATAAATCAAGTTTTTCAAAATATTCTAATTTACTGGCTTTTACCTGTATACTTTACTGGAGTAATTATTTTTTAGCTGACTTTTGACTTCAACTCCTTATATTTTCATGCAATTGTGTTTACTTTACTCCTTGCATTTTAAAATATAGCCTTGTTACTTCTATTTTATTTCAGTTACTTTTTGTTTTGGCTGTCACTGTTAAAAAAATAAATCTATAATAAGAGAGAGGGAGTGAGAAATTGTGCACCCTGGCACTGTGCATTTGATTGTAATTGGAGGCGGTACTTCACCAAGCTGTTGTTTGCCAACTGCCCCAAAAACGTTAGTAAGAAGTAGAAAAATAAAGCAGAAGAACAAAGCCGATGTATGTAGCTTAGCATGAAGAGGTCTGCAGCAGAGAGTGTACAGAACTTGAGCCGACCAAGTACCAGCGAGGATGTTAATAGCCAAGAAGAGCAGACACCTGTACATCCCTGGCTGTATATGGAGGAATCTTTCAAGATGGTTAGATGCTAAATTAACTCTGACATTATTGCCATTAGCTGTAGAATCGAGTATAGTGTTTAACATCCGGCATGATTCTTTATTTTTTATTTTCTGATTAATCACTTGGATTAATCATTAATTTTGATAGCACTGTCTATTATATATAGACAACCATGTGAGGGTAATTGTTACTACTAGGCATGCCCTGGATACACAAAATTGCCCTCATAGATTCCTGCAGCTAAGCTTGGATGTACATTTACATTCTGATAACGGTTATTGATCACTCACATGCCTCTGAAGTTTTACTTCTTCCACTATTACAATACTGAAGGCAACTATTCACATTTGCTACTCCATAAAACACATTTTAATGCTCAGTGGTACACATATATGGTTCTTTAATATAGGTGGTTCATTTTCAATAGGCATACATGCGGGTGAAACATGTCGCCTATCTCAAAATTTTCAACATTAACATGTTAAAATAACATTATAGTCATAATGGCCTTTAGAAAAATGTCTTTTTGGAGAGATGGGGTAGTACACTAAAGGCCCCTGTGGTTTGGGCGGTCTAACCTTTTGACCTCCTTGGTGGGAGATAGCTGTGAAATATCTGTGATGATATGTGGCACAAATAACAAAGCTAAAAGGATAACAAACAGAAATAAACAATCACCCTTAACATAAATTGTTAGAAACAACCAGACACAGAGACAATATTAACCACCAAGTCATACAAACTCATTAAACATTAGATCACTGTCAGGAAGATCACTTGTAATCAATGACTTCATTACTGACCATAATTTTGATGTTACGTTTTTAACAGAAACATGTTTACATTAATTTAATGAAGCACCAATTCTGATAGAGTCGATGCCTCCAAACTGCTATTTTCTTTGTGAGAGCAGACGGTAAAGGAAAGGAAAGGAGTCGCAACATTGTTTAGTGATTTACTAAAGTTTAAAAAGGTGTTTCTGGGAAAATTCGACTCTTAAATATTTGGCTCTAGGTAAAGAGCCCGGTACGAACTATGTTTCTGAATGTTTACAGGCCTCCTAAGTCCAAATCAAACTTTTTTTTATGATTTTAATGACCTCTTATCTGTGTAATGTAATGTGTTGATTATAACTCTTTGATTATTGTGGGAGATTTCAACTTTCATGTTGACAACCCTGAAGACAGAGGTGCAAAAGAACTGTGTGATACACTTAGAAACTTTGGTTTAACTCAACATGTTAAACAACCAACACACAAACCGGGACATATTTAATTATTTTTTGCTCAGCCGCAAATTGACAGTTTCATGTCAACACTTTCAAAGTCCTAATTACTCCAGAGATCCCATAGAAGTGTTCGGTTAGACTGTCATTGCCAGATAGACAAGAAATTACTAGATTTTTTTTTAATTTCATTCATAGACAGTGTCTGGTGCTATCCCAGTTTCAGTTTTGGGGGATTTTTATGCTGGATTAATGTCTTTACAACCAAAAACAAAAAAGAAATCCTTTGTTTCTTTGTTGGGTCTTTACGGAAGCGTATTGCTGCCACTGGACAAAATATTTTTTTTGTTGCTTATCTTGTATAAACATGATAATTATCTTGTATAAACGTTATCTTATCTTGTATAAACATGATAATTATCTTGTAAAAACGTGATAATTATCTTGTAAAAACTTGATAATTATCTTGTATAAACGTGATAATTATCTTGTATAAACATGATAATTATCTTGTATAAACGTGAAAATTATCTTGTAAAAACGTGATAACTTATCCAGATGGTGGCGCTAGTATGCTTTTAGTCTGACTCATTTAAGACGAAGAAGAAGCATGTGCGTCATCTACTCGAGAACTAAAATGGCAAATTTAAAGTGTATGTTATGTACATAAACTGGCAAAAAGATAAGAGTATTTCATTTATTGAATTAATGCAATTTGTTTACATTAAATGAAGTATATTTCACTTATGGCATATTTGTAGGCCGTTTAATTCTTGTGGTGCAGGAAACATCCATCATTCAGCCTTTTGCGGACGGCACTGCTCATCTGTTCAGGACAATCCAGTCAGACCTTTGGCCACTGCAAACTGCACCTTTTAACAAAGTTAAAGGAACAGTTATTTTTTTATTTATATTACAGTACTTGGTGTCATCATATTTATATAAAATATGGATAGTTTATAGTGACAACTATAAACCGTCCATATTTTTCTACTTACCTTCCTGATGTACTTATCCAACTTGCCATTCAAGATTAGACTGTTATGAATTAGAATGGTGTGCTTACCTTCACAGAAAGGAAGACGTTGTGTTTTGACAGAATATTACCCAAACTTGAATGACCTTAAACAGCATCAATGAACAAAAGATCAGACTTTTATCTTAAAAAGCTGCACAATCTGTTGATTAGAAAATAAATACATTATTCATACTTTTTGTACTAATTTATTACCATCAATTTTCCTACACCCTTATCCTTGTTGGGATGGCGAGGGTTGCTGGTGCCTATCTCCAGCAGTCAATGGCGAGAGGCAGGGTACACCTGGACAGGTAATATATCTGAAATATGAGTGGCCGGCAAATACATTATGTGTTCTTCCATGTGTCAGAGACACTCCTCTGGTATGCCAGAGGACTACACATGCACTGTTCTTCTCTTCTCCTAGGTGTGATCCTTCGGTGCCTGTAGTATCAGCATCTTTCTGCATAGGTGACTCTGATTATGAGCAGTCCGGTCAGCCTCTGCATCACAGCGGCAGTCATCTGTCAAAAACAAGACCACAATCAGTTTAGCAAACAGCATAAAACATATCAAGACTACTTAAAACTATGTTAACACCAAGCTAATAGAGCAGCACCTGCATCATTACTCATACTCATTCAAATATTCATATCTCACATTCCTTCTAGTTTGCCTGTGCTAGTAATGTAATGTATGTTTCAATGTATGTTTCAATGACAATAAAGATGATATTACTATATTATATTATACCATTTGTAAGGTTACACAGTCAAGATATAACAGCAATAGTTTGGGTTCTATAAGAGGAAAAAATGGGTTTTATACATTTTATAAATGTCCCCGTTCCAAACTAAATATTTAATTACACAGCTAAATGTTTAGATTGTAAACTATATATTAAGATGCAAACCAAGCATTTAGTTTTCAAATGAAATATTGAACTCCAAATTAAATGTTGAGCTTACAAACTAGACGTTTATTTTGAAGCTAAATATTAAGCTTGTTATTTAAATATTAAACTGGGAACTGTGACTTATTTATAGATTTATGAATAACAAAAATATGAATAATGAACCCTGCTTTTTATATGACAGGCTAAATATGTTGCTGTAAATCCCTCATTGTATAACTTTACAAACGGAACCCCAAAAACCTACCAGCAGAGATGAAAAATATTCAGATAATAATTGACAGACAGAACAAAGCTAAAACACGACTGTCTTAATGTGAAAGCATATGTTTTATCAAGAGTGACACAAACGTAAACACTGTACACTTCCCAAGCTTACCTGTCTGCTGCCCTCTTGACGTCTCCACGGAGATTTTAATGTAACTTCGTAGCCCAGCCACTTTTCTGGCATCGTATGGTCTTCTGTCGGTCTTTTGTCCACGAAATTAAAAGAACAAACATACCATTGTTTCGGTGGTTTCTTCAAATTTACAACTTTTAGCCACAGGCGGAGGGATATCTCATTCTTCGGCTGGGGGTGAAGAAAGTAGGGCGCCTGGTATCTACAGCTCTTGTACGCGGTCGATGATTAAAACACTCCTGCTCCACATAAACCTTTCGTTTACACCCGTTATCATGACAGCCTCTAACCGGACAAACGATCCCGGCCTTCCATGAAATCATAAAGACGAGTAATTTGGTACGAATTAACTGCGCGAGTTGCTGTCCAGCTGACTCGCCAGTAACAGGAAGTGACGTATCGGACGTCTCGCACGGAAAACCGCCACTCACTGTCTCCGTATTTCCGTTGAAAATAAGGTGATACTAGCGAGCATAAAGTAAAACTTGATCCATTCCCATAAATTTGCCATTTTAGTTCTCGAGTAGATGACGCACATGCTTCTTCTTCGTCTTAAATGAGTCAGACTAAAAGCATACTAGCGCCACCATCTGGATAAGTTATCACGTTTTTACAAGATAATTTTCACGTTTATACAAGATAATTATCATGTTTATACAAGATATTTATCACGTTTATACAAGATAATTATCACGTTTATACAAGATAATTTTCACGTTTATACAAGATAATTTTCACGTTTATACAAGATAATTATCACGTTTATACAAGATAATTATCACGTTTTTACAAGATAATTATCACGTTTTTACAAGATAATTATCACGTTTATACAAGATAATTATCATGTTTATACAAGATAAGATCACGTTTATACAAGATAATTATCATGTTTATACAAGATAAGCAACAAAAAAAATATTTTGTCCAGTGGCAGCAATACGCTTCCATAGGTCTTTGCCATAGTTCCATCCCTCGTTTTTTTTATTTTTTTTATTGGCGATTGGGTTGCAGGAATTAAAAGTGCAGAAGAGAAAACCAGTAAGCCCCCTCCCAATTGTCACTGTACAGCTCATTCTGGGGGAACCCAAGATGTCCCCAGGCCAGAGGGGATATATATACTCTCTCCATCAATTTCAGGGTCTCCAAAGGGATCTTCTCATTTTGGTACTTGCCAAACCTCCAAGGGAAGGCACCCAAAGAAGTGAGTCTACTTTGAGCCCCCCAATGGATCGCCATACCCCATCTCTGAGTTCAGCCAACTAGTAGAGGAAGCTTATTTCAGCTGCTGATGATCTATATCTGGTGACCATAGGTTAGGCTTGAAGTGTACCAGACCAGTAAATCAGGAGCTTTTAGGCTCAGCTCATTCTTAATCATGGCAAACAGGAGCAGCTGCCCCATTATTGCAGATGAGGCCTCAAATCATCCATATTCTGCCCCATGCTGCTGCTTATAAACTAGATTTGAACTCCTTGTTCAAGGCAGAGACTGACCCCTGACCTGGAAAGAGGAGTTCACGCTCATAACCTTTTTTCATGGTTTTCTGCTTTATTTCTGCTTTTCATTTTTTGTATTGCTGTTGACTTCGATGTCCAGTCTGTCCAGACCGCTGGCCATTCATGCTTCTGCAGTGAAGCATGAGTTTCTTCAATGAAGTGTTTCTCATCCGCACAGTCTGTTCTGTCTGTGAAACATGCTGCTGTAGTTTTTTATATTTGTTGTTTCAGAGATCCACAGACCTTTGTTTTGTTGTTTTGTTTCATTGGTTGTTAAGCGTTTGCTAAAACAAAGGAATATTTGGAGTAAATATTGGCTCTTAAGTTTAACGTTCCAAAGAGGATTTTAATGTTGACGCACAACCTTGTTCCAGCTTTTATTGATGCAAAGTTTTTGTGAACAGCACTCAATCTGGTGCATTGATTGTGGCTCCTGGGGAAATAACTATGGGTTGAACTGCTTAAATTTATGGATTGCCTGAAGGAATCACACTGAGCATAATATGGATATTTAAGAAACTCCATTCTAATGTTTTTGCCCTTGGACTAGTCTGCCTTTATCCCTTTAATTTTCACACTTTAAATCAAGCCCTAAGAGTTAATTCAAAATTTTTCTACAGTGTATGCCCTTTTGTCAGAGTGCTGTGTTACTTATTGATCCGCACAGATACAATGGCGTGAGCTACTGCTCTGGGAGTCACAACTCAAAAAAGGTCAAAGATTAGATGGTTAAGGTCAAGAAGGGCAGATTGTCCTCAGGCTGATTATTGTTGACCTTTAAGACTTAACATAGAAATACTTAATATTCAAAACTAAAGGTGGGCCCGACTCGGAGATCAATCACCCACTGGATCAATAATTTTTCAGACACACACACGCGCGCACATACACACATACACACATGCACACATGTTCATAATGACTTGTGTCTGTCTATCTTATTTCAAGAATCAAAAATCTTTTATTGTCACTGCGTGTTATAATAATATTATTTTAAATAATATTTAAAATTATATTATTTGGATGTGTTATTAAGCCTAAAAGAATTGTGGTAGTTTTCTGGAGAAACTTGAAATAAATGCTGACACCTCTGTAGGTGTAATGATAGATTATATTCCATTAATAGCATAATTTTCTATGACTTGATTACTTCCATGTCTTTCTCCTAAGGATTCTTTCGCTCTGGAGAATTTAACTGCTCTGGCCAAGTATTTTTAAGGTGTTGTCATGCTGATTAATTGGCTAAAAAGCTGTGCAGCTAAAGTTATTAATATGAATAAACATTGAAAAAAGCCAAAATGGTTCATTTTCTCAATCAGCAAAAGGTTCCTTTTGATTTTTCCCAGTACAACACAACACTTTTTTTGAAGAAAAGGTTTAATCATTAATTGTTCCAATATGCAATTTTAATTCTAAGGTCCTTTGTGAGTCATAAAAACCTTTTATCTTTTTCATTTCATTTATTTTTGCTGCATCCACCACTGCTCTCTTCAGATCTGAGATGCATAAAAACCAATACGGGATCTGTTTATTATAGGTAAAAGTGTAGTTTGAGCAAAATATTAAATTGTCACTTTAAAACCATTGAAATACCAGATTTTGCCCCGCCCCTGGACTAAAATTGCTATATGATATGAAAACTCCTGCACTTATCTTGCTGCAATAAAAATTATCTCACCAAGTACCTGCAACAAAATCCTCCTTTAGGCCCTTTACACACAGAACCAGGATGAATTGTGCTCATGAAGATAATTTTCCCAGCTGGGAAGACATGTGCACATCTCCAAACTGCACACATAGTTGTGTGGAAGTTGTTAGTTCTTCAGACTGCAGCTCAAATACGAAATGTTAGAGTGTTAAGGTGTCAAAGAAAAGACCCAGATATAATTTTTAACACCCAGGATAGTAGCTAATTTTAAGGTAGTTTTAGCAAAAGTTGGGCTGCACAACTCAGAAGATTAGCTCATAGTGATCAGTGAAAAACGCATAATTCCTTCTGACTGTAGCTGTAAAGGTATTTATGAAAAGTGAACTGCCAGGCTAAAATTACTGCAAAAAAAATCCATGGTGTGCTATGCTCTGCATTTGTACAGATAGGGGCTTTATATGCATCCTCTCTTGCAGCTAATACATAAAAATATAATTTTTCCTCCTATACAGCGAGGCTGAAACCAATGGTGAAGGAACAGAAGCCTTTTTGAATTAATAGGGCAACTTCACCTTTTTATTTGTTGTATCCTACGACAGTTGTGATTCTCGAGGCAGTTGCATTGTGAGAGGATGGTCAGGAAAGCAGCAGAGAGAAAAATGTGCCTATTTATTGTCCTGAAGGGTCATTATTCCCTTCACTCTGATTTAAGGTTCTCTAAATTTCCTTTAATCCAGTGACTATTGAATGGTCTTGGAGATCCAGTAGATCATTGGGTGGTTCCTGTCCTGTGTAGGGAACCTTTGGAAATTTATTGGAAAATGAATGGAGTTAAATGTTTATGGCCCTGTGTGGTTATCATTCGTGTAGTGCAGTATACACAATTTCTTTGTTACAATTATTTTATTTTATAGTCAGGACAAAAGCAGTATTAAATCTTATATATTATAACTTGAGCATAACTTGCTCTAACATAACTAGCAGATTTTATCCCACTGAGTAAAATGTTGGACATGCCTGATCTAACTGAAGGTAAATAATTTCCTCTTGCAGAGCATGAGCGGTAGTAGTAGCACCTTAAAAAAAGCCAAACACAAATCAGTAATGGAAACAGGAGCTGGTAATACAGAAACAGTGTAGAATAACAAAAAACAGCAATGGTAGTACACATCTGAGGGAAATACAACTAACTGAACAGAAGAAGTTACCATTTTTACCACTAGTCGTGGGTTGGTTTCTCTGCAGCCTACCCTCGCCTGGTTTGACAGGAGATTAATTAATTCTGAGTCCTGGTTTGTTTTACACAAACAATTAAAATAATATTCACCTTTTAAGCTTGAAGTCTTAGTAGGAGCTTGAAGCCACGAGAAAACTGTGCATGCTTAACATTTTTACTTGTTTTGTTTCTATCCCTAGAAAAAAACTGTGCTGTTGTGCTGTTAGGGTGTTTCCAGCTCATGTTGTATAGGACAGGTACACAGCATCTAGTACCACAGTTTCTTTAGATGTGATTTTTTTTTTCTGCGAGTGCTATAAATAATTAAAACAAATGTCACAGCAACTATAAATAACTATATCTATGTGCAGCGGTTTTGTGTAAAGACAGCTGCTCTGGCTCAAAGAGCACTTTTCCCTTGCAACACAATCCATTTGTGTTGCTCTTTTTCTTCCGAAAGGTTGTACAATTCTTAATTGTATTGGAAGAAAACGTTTAGACTGTTAAAAATACACAGTTTCAAAAAGGAAATTGTGCCATTTGGGGTTTCTTTTCCCCCATAATGACTGAGATACCAAATCTATGTTTACCTAAAGAAATGCTGCTGTTCGAGAGGCAGTTATCCAGAAATCTGAAGGTTTTCATTTCATTTATAGGTCCTTCGGTTTGCATATTTAATGACTTTGGTGCATTTGTGTGCTTACAAAAGAAACATCATGCTTTGTTTAAATCAGAGAAAATAGTTTGCAGTTCTCAAATTGAGTTATTGTTAAAGCCCCAGAATGTAAGATTTTCACACTGGTGCACCATCTAGTGGTGTGCTAAATGAATTACATACAACTTTGCCATAATTGCCACTACGGAAGCCTTGGAGTATAATATGTGTGACAATGTAAACATGTCCTCCATGTATATTAGCTACTGCTAATAGCTAATAGCTATGGTCATCATGTGAAATGGTTTTGGCACTGTTGCCAAGTCCGCTTGTTTTTGTAAAGTCGCTTGCAAATTTCATGAGTCATGTTTTTTTGGCTCGTTTCTGAACGTACAGTCGCTTATTTGAGCTCTAAAATAAGCAACTATAAACACCAGTAAAGAGACACAGCCGCTCTTGCTCCTGTACTACTGACAGTGAACGGGCCGGCCGACATCCCTCTACCTACTGTACCTACATACCGTTCGTCTGTCTCGGGAGGGAGAGAGTGACATCGGGGAGAGAGAGGCGAGCAAAACGATCCGTTTCTACCAGGGGGGACAGAGCAGTTGCTGGACCACACCTCCCTGTTTCTAACAACTCCAAAAATAAACTTCACTCTTATATTAAATTAACATCCCTGTCTAGCAGAAAGCCTGAAACCTCCGCATCAGTTCTGAGTCCGCTATCCCTCAGAATTATCTCCACTCCATCTGGTTATTACTAGCTACACTAATATAGACTCATTTCTCCCGGTTATTACTAATTTCTTCTTTTCTTGGTTACTTTCTCTTCCCTCTCGCAAAGAGTATAGTGCTCCATTTCAACAGAAAAAGGTAAATAGAATGATCTATGGTCGTCTTTGCTTGTTTATACTCCTCCTCCACCGACAGCGCGTCCTCATATAGAAGACAGATAGGGAAAATGCATAATGCTGACAATTTTGTCCCCTTTCGGCTTCTGAAATCAGAAATAGCAACACAACGTGGCGCCTCCCAGTGGGTGCACCAACACCTATGTATTTATAAACTACTAATTCTAAGTTATGACGATTTCATTTTCGATGTGAGATTATTGGACTTTGCCAGAATATGTATTTATAAAATCAATATTTGATTTTTGCTCATTAAAAGCCAAATTAGTTACACACTGTCCCTTTAAGACCAGAGGATAATTCATTTTCCTGCTGTTGTGGAGTTATGCACTTGCTATCCTTTAAACATGTGCACTTATTTTTCTGCTGTGCTGTGTGACAAACACGAACATAGTCCAAACTCAACCTGGTATGACACTTTATATAAAACAATCTGTAGCAACAGCCAGTGGTATTTAGGCTGGCAAGCAGGTACAGTACAGTTAATATATCACTGCTTAGTCATCGGTGTCCAATGATTGTTCCCGATCTGTCCTGCAATATGGAAAATGCTCTATTATTTTTTTCAATGATTAAGAAGGGTTTCAATTATCTCAAATTGTGTTTTAAGTAGTTTCAGTCTAAATAAAACCAACTAGATTCAATACCAGCAAGTAGTTTAGGTCTTAAACTAGAAATGACCAACCTGGAGCCATAAAAACACAGGAATAACACTTTAATTTAGGAGCAAGTTAAAAAGTATGACCAAGATGCTTTCTTCAGCATCATAATCCAAATGCAGTGCATGTTTTCTAAGGCCTCGTCTACACAGAGACGAACGCGCTAAATGTTCATAAACAATTAAGAAAAATGTGCGGGGTGGGGATAATTCCCCATTGAATGGACAAACAAACAAGGGATAGTTTGTTTTCAGGTACTCATACCACGCCTTGACAGAAGGGCACCCTGAGTGGGTAGTCATGTTACCCAAAGTCAAAGCCCGCCGCTGGCAACGGCTGAACTAACTGTCCAAATCTTCACTCCTAGAAGATTTTGTTCCTTGTGGTATTGTGAAGGTATGATCCTTTAAATCATCAACAATGAGAAAAATCGGCAACAGTAGAAAACCTTCAGTAATAAAGCTCCAAGACTTCAAGGACAAGATCTTAGATTCAAAAACCCACAAAGTGATAAAGAGATTTCTAAGGGATCTCTGTTTTTCACTTATCCACAAGCACTTGTTCGTGTTCAGTTCAAACATGGATTTCTGTGGGAAAAAACGTATTAACCTGTCTCATCTATCTCTTTGTGTGGGTCAGCAAATCGCTTTGATTCTAAATGGAACAAGAGTTGGGCAAATAATTTATGGTCAACTGCTGAAAGACCTCAATCAGCCCATCAGTCCACAAGTTAAGCGAGAGATGGAAAGCTGGCGGGTAAATAAATTCATGCCTTCAGCTGTTTATACGCAGGGGGATGACCGTCAACATTTGTAATATTAGAAACAGCTAATAGCTGTTGTTTTTTTTTCCGTGACGGCTCAAGACAGACTCAAAAAAAATTGCTGTTAGATAAAGTGTTTGTTTTGGATTTCAAATTCAGTCCGTGGAGTGAGGTCAAGATGGTAATTGATCCTGTTACACGGAGAAAATTACTTTGCTAACTCTGTTCCTGGTTTCCATTATTCAACTCCTGTTTCCTTCACATCTCTCACGTGTGGGTTTCCTACCCACCCTGATGTTTTTTCTCCCTCTTTTTAGAAAAAAACAAACACAGACGCAACCACATAGATGTAAAAAAAATTTTGTAATCTTTAAAATATGTATTACTTTATTTCAGTTCCTGTTTTGAATTAGACATTGTTAACTTCATAGCTGTGAAGGATAAAGGCTTCTGAAACATATTAAGCGCTATAAACACATGAATTCAGCACTCTGGAAGAGCAACCCAAAAGAATCCTATTTCTTTGCGTTCACAAACACATTAAAAGTTTTATAATCAGATGCAATAACATAGTTATAGTGGAGTAACAGATTTGTACACAGCTAGAATCAGTAAGTAATAGTGCCTTTAGGCAGGATTATGTTTATCCATTGCAGAAAGATGTTTAGTTTTATTTTAACATGTACTTTTACTTACATTTAAAAGATTATTTAAATTATTTGAAAAAATATTTTTTCAAGTTTTAAAACAATGATGGTAGAGATGCAGTTCACCACCACCACCAGCCTGAACCGTTGATACAAGGCAGGATGGATCCATGCTTTCATGTTGTAGACGCCAAATTCTGACCCTACCATCCGACTGTCGCAGCAGAAATCGAGACTCATCAGACCAGGCAACGTTTTTCCAATCTTCTATTGTCCAATTTCGATGAGCTTGTGCAAATTGTAGCCTCAGTTTCCTGTTCTTAGCTGAAAGGAGTGGCACCCGATGTGGTCTTCTGCTGCTGTAGCCCATCTGCCTCAAAGTTCGACGTACTGTGCGTTCAGAGATGCTCTTCTGCCCACCTTGGTTGTAACGGGTGGTTATTTGAGTCACTGTTGCCCTTCTATCAGCTCGAACCAGTCTGGCCATTCTCCTCTGACCTCTGGCATCAACAAGGCATTTCTGCCCACAGAACTGCCGCTCACTGGATGTTTTTTCTTTTTCGGACCATTCTCTGTAAACCCTAGAGATGGTTGTGCGTGAAAATCCCAGTAGATTAGCAGTTTCTGAAATACTCAGACCAGCCCTTCTGGCACCAACAATCATGCCACGTTCAAAGTCACTCAAATCACCTTTCTTCCCCAAACTGATGCTCGGTTTGAACTGCAGGAGATTCTTTTGACCATGTCTACATGCCTAAATGCACTGAGTTGCCGCCATGTGATTGGCTGCTTAGAAATTAAGTGTTAACGAGCAGTTGGACAGGTGTACCTAATAAAGTGGCCGGTGAGTGTATGTGTCCAGCTCCTTGCATGGGTTTTTCCTTGGTAGAAAGTTTGCTGTTTTTCACTCTGCAACTTTACACATTCTCTTTCCTCTCTTCCAATCCTGCTGATTAGATCTGATTCTCCTCTCCAACTTCTTTTCTCTGTCCCCTGCCAGCTCTGTATCTTTATTTTATCAAAAGTGAATTTTCCTTTCCTTTCCTTAAATTGATTTCTCAGATCCAATTTTCATACTTCCACCTGAGTTGCCACTTTATTTCACCTTCATGTTTTTTGTTGCCGTTTTCCATTTTTTTTTTCCTTTTATATCAATGTTCTATCTCATTCACGGCGCATTCCATGTTAATTGGCCCTCCTGCTAAAGATAAGCAAAAAGCCATAAAACAAATTCATAATTTATTGCCATTGTGTGATGTCATACTTGAAAGAAAAAATACCATTTACCAAATACTGGTTTTACGTGCCTAAAACATTCCTATGATAAGAATTTATCTGAAGCTACTTTTATCTTGCTTAGGGCTGGACAAATGCTTGTATTTATGTTACTGCCATGCAAATTGAGGAGTAATGAATGGGCTGGAGAAAACCCTGGAGCGTTTTGTTATGATTTACAGAGTGGCATCCTGGGGTCACCAAGTCTCCGAAGAAACCATTAGATGCTACAGACTTGCTAAACCAGTTGTTTTAGAGTGATCCCAAAAAAATACTTTTCTCTCCTACCATCAGAAATGTAAACACAGGGGAGTTTGCTAAACGGCGTCTCCTTTTGGTAATTTGGACTGATAAGATTAAGACAGAACTTTATGTGGCTTGGTCGTTAAACAAAGGATGGATGCCCCAAGCCCGTTTCTTTTCCAAATGTCCGGGGACCAATGAGCTTGTTAAAATGCTAGAAGATTTTAAATAAATAAAAACCTTAAAACGTGTTGATGCTGTGTGTTTCGGAAAGATAACTGGAAACACTTTAACTAAATCATAAATGGTTCACCGGACATAAAATCAACCTTATTTCAAGAACAAGGGGGAACCCTGGGAGTTAACTGAAGACAAGCGAGCGTAAGACCTTGGACTGCAAGGATAAGACCCAGGGCTTTAGATGATTCTAGTGAGATTTTGAAAAGAGGAATGGTGTATGATCCCCTCTCTGTTTGCTCCAACCTTGTGAGATGTTATAGAAGACAAAGTGCTGCCCTGTTGGCTAAATGGAGCTTTATGAAGGACTGGCAGCAGTGGTACCAATAATTGTTGCACCAGTGACTTTGGTAAAAACAGTTATTTGAGTAGGATTTCTTTCTTTGTACTGAAACAATGTCCTTAAATTGAAGGTTGAATTTATTTATTAGACTGTGCTGCCGTGATAATGAATTTATTTTTAATTTTTTTTCTACATCTCGGACAAAGGTTTTTTTTTAATCACCCTTTCCTCCTGTGAAACTTCCAGGACATCCCAATGCTATTTGACATCAGCAGCTATGGTAATGGAGAATATTGAAACTGCTCAGCATAGCCGACATAGTGCTGGATGCAAGCATGAAGCCACCTCAGCATCTCTCCAAAATAACACATTTCATTTTTCTTCCAGCCTCTAACCTTTCCCCCCTCGACGCCTCTCTTTCTGGCTCTGTTCCCTGTTTCTTCATCTTGCACACTTTTTCCCTGTCAAAGGCCAATACAATTATTCATACAGACATGTCTCAGTACTCATGCATAAAAGTAAACTTATCCCAGCCCCTACATTCACTCAACTGCACATCCCAATTGCCAAATATACTTACTATAGTGCCAGCAAGATATTCTACTTTTATCCCCCTGTCTGTCGCTCACAGAGCTGACCTCGTACACCTGGCACCTGTTTTGGCCTATCATACATAAAAATCAATATGTACCAGAGACTATATATATATGGAGCTAATGCACAACTCGTGTTCGAAGAGGCTATGAGAAATCTCCCCTGCTGCGTTTCTGCATTAACTAATTCATCCTCTGAGACCGACTCGTCTCATATCAGCTCATGTGATTCAGTCTGAAAGATTCATGAGTTTGAAGCTATTAATATCGTTTCACCACACCAGCCTCACTAAAGTGTCCACAGATCTGCCCAGGTCAAAGGCAGAAGAAGGACAGGAGGCGGTGGGGTGTAGTTGGTTTTTATTGTGGTATACTAAAGATACTGTTTCTTGCATATTTGAATGTGACTAAATAATTGTAAAAATACAGTACCATGAAAATAATTTTTTTAATTTAATTTATTAATGGTTACCTGTCCACCTTTTTAGACCTTAAATACATTTTGTTTTGTACTTGGACCCTCCAGAAATGCAGAAAAGTCAAATGCAGTCCAAAAGCTGTGTAGATATCTTTATATTCTTTATATTTCGCCCCTGTTTTTCAAGCCATTCAGTTTTTTTTTCTGTTTTCTATTACCAATTTCATGAATCAGCCATTTTTATTTCTCTGAGAGATTTTGTAGTCCAAGCTGAAGGAAGCCATAGGTGGATCAGTCATCGGTTGTCCCCCAGCATCCTGCAAAAATGGCCGAATGGGGTGGAGTGGAACGCTCTGCAACCTGGAGGGGGGGAGGGGGGCAGGGGGGAGGGGGGGCAGGGTGTGAACTGCCTCCTTTAGATTTAAAGAGACAGCGCCAAAACTAGTTGCTCTTAGAAGCACCTCAGAACAGGGGTAAAAAGGGAGAGCATGGGGGTAAATTAACAAGGAATTCAGACCAAAGCATTGCAGTTCCACTTTATATAGTACACAACTGAATGATTTCAATGTGAAAAGCATGATATGTCCCCTTTAAAGGACAAACTCTATCCAAACCATCCTGGCCCTTTGTGAGAAAGTAGCTAATTGCCCCCTAAACTTAATTACTGGTTATGCCACCCTGGTTGTGTCATCAAGCATTTATGATAACAAGAAATATGTTTTATTCATAGTTGGACTTGTTGGTGTGCTTTGAATTATTGTCCTGATGCATCACCCAATTGAACTTGAGCTTAAGGACGGAGGCGGTTAGCCTGATATCTTCCTTTAGTAATTTCTCCTGGCATCAGAATTTATGACTCCATCAAGGTCCTGCATCACCATCACCATCTTTGATTGTAGCAATGATTTTTTTCTGAAAAGATATTTAGTTTTTAACGAAGGTGTAACAGGTTGTTTGAACACCTTTGAACACCTTTTTTCCTTTCAGTCCACTGAATATTTTTCTCAAAGCCATGGAGCTCAAGAGTTTCCAGGCGTTTAGATGTTGTTCTGAGTTCTTTTGTGACCTCTTGGGTGAGTTGTTTCTGTGTTTTCAGAGTAATTGTGGTAGGCCGGTCACTCACCAGGTTCACAGGTTACTTGTTTTTGTCCATTCATGGATAATGGCTCTCAGTTGTTTGCTGGAGTTGCAAAGCCTTAGAAATAGCTTTAGAACCCCCTTTCCAGACTGAAACATGTCAATGACTTTGTTTCTCTTCTGGACTTCAATTTCTGGGCCATGGTGTGTTGCTCTTTGAGATCTTTTGACTTTTAAATAGTCTTACTGTTTATTTATTTATTTATTTTAGTTTTTTGTGATTTCTACAGCTCTCGCAGGTCTGGGCGTGGCTAATGAAATTTTACTCCAAAATATTTGGTTAATCACCATTGATTCATGACTTAACAATGGAATAAATTGTATTTTAACACTGGGCCTGGTTGGTCTGGCTATCTTTTTCCTTTAATAAAACAAATCATAATTTCAAAATTGCATTTTGTATTTTCCCAGACTTAATCTGATATCAAAAAACTAGTCTGAAGCACTTAAGTGTGTCAAAAAATGTGAGAACTGTAAGGTTGCACCTAGGTTTTTCAAAGCACAGCAATTTCTCTACAGGACTCAAAAAATGTATTTAGCTATTTGTGGGAGCTAAATGTGGGCAAACCTGAGTTTGTGTTTCCTCGTTTAGAAACTAGGTGCAAAGATGGATCTGTCATCAAAACATAAAGGGGCAGTTTGCCCTCTTTAAATGAGACATTGAGCATACATTTCAGAGAAAGTAAAATTAGTATTTCCCTCTATTTTGGTCTGCTTGATATTTTTTTTTACAAATAAGATTCATTTTCAAAACAATGTTCTAAACATCTAAACAAATTTTGGACATTACAGCGAGCCGTGACGTCCAAAATAGAGACGTCGTAAACAAGCCAGAAATCAACGAAGCAAAGCCTGTTAGAAAAAACGCCATGTGTCGCTCTCTCATGCGATCTTCGGACAATGACAACGATTTGGGTGTCACAGCTCAACCGGTGCCTGCACTCCTTTGCGTTAACTATGAGTAATTCAGATGCATGTGTGCAGCACATCCAGGCTGCCACACAAGAAGGGAGGATAGAAAAACATTTACAATGCTTGTGCTCCAGACATGACAGCAGCTGCAAGACTCTTTCCATATGAACATCTGCCTTGCGCTGCACACGCTTTACAGTGAGCAATCACTGTGTATCACAACAATAGCCACTTTTATTGAACTGATGACTTACATCATGTCTTAAAATATCTTTATTATATAAACTGACTCTAAATGCGAGTAATCACAAATAATCACGATTAATTTTTAAACAGATGTGTGATTGATTATTTAGACTTTTATTAATTGATCAACAGCCCGACTTTCTAATCAGCTGGCTCAAGAGAGGTCAACTTCCGACCACACACAAGAAATCTGCTTCCATGTGTGGTACTTGATGAGTGTTCTTGGGTGTTTGCACATATACTTCTGTCTGCTTTGCCAATCCGGTGCAGAAAAAAAGCAAATGTAGGCTTCATGAATGATGTAGAAATTAGAGGAGATGGCACTGCTTACTGAATTCCCCCATCTTTGTATCGCAATAGTTTATGAAGAAAGATAGATGGAAGGAGCCAATTCTGCCAAGCAGCTCCACTCAGGATAGCCCATTCAGTCTGTCATTAGTTTCCTCTAATAACAAATCCTCCAAGCTCTAGAGGTTTGCTTGTTGATTGATTTTTGGCTCCTTTTTCTTGACTTATACTATCCTGCCATTAGAAACAGGCGTCTCTTGTAATTGAGAGCTTGGATCTCAGTAAGACAACCGGTATAAATAAAGGTCCAACAAAAAAAGAAGAAAATTATACATTGCCCTGTGTGCAGTTTTTGAAAATTGACTTTCAGACTGCTGTGGTTTCACCCTAACTTTAAGACGCTTTAGACGCTTTATTTAGGGAAACGTTCTAGGTCTTTCTCGCAGCTCGTGCAATCTGAGACTGATAAAACAACAACTGACTCAGCGAGGTGACTCTAGTGACTCACAACGCTGAATGTGACAGTAAGTGTGCAAGTGACAGAAGACATGTCTTTGTGATTGATGGGTTGCAGTTTGTCACAGTTTGTCCGCAGCTGAGGAGCTCTTAACAGGCTATGATTGGCTGGCACAGCCTGTGTTCCCATGCCTCATTAATTCCTCCATGCCCATGGAGTCTTCAATCAGCATTAGGGTTGGCTATACCCCTCCACTCGTTTGTGTCATGTGTGCTTCCATACCAGAGCTAAAAGGCCAAACGATTTGGTGCTGATTAGTGCTGCTGGACCTGCGGCTGTCCGAGGGACTTTCCCGTTCATTGGATAAATGACACGAATACAAAGAGACACAAAATGTACACACCTAGGCACCCTCATATACAATTTAAGCCAAACACAAACAGAATCTCCTCGAGAGGGAAGTTATACGGCTTTCATTAAAGAAAGGAATGTGTGCACCCTTTAATTTTCAGTTTTCAATCAGGGTGGACACTTCCTGCTCTCCTCACTCCTCAGGACAATGAGAAGTAAAGGACATACTGACTGCGGAGCTGAATGAGAATGAGCTGCATGCCGTGTGCGTGTGTGTGTGTGTGTGTGTGTCCGGTATCTTTCTTTGTACTGAGCCCTCCCTAAATTAATGAGCTTCTGGCTGAGTTGCAAGGACTTTTTTTCCAGTTTTTCTTTTTTTCTTTCCTCTTCAGCACATATTCTCACCTGCCACCATCTTCAAAATGCTTCATCTTTTTTTTGTACTTCTTTCTAATTTACTCTTCACCCTCAATTCCAGGCACAGTGAATGAATATGCATGAATGTGGTTTATATACGTTAGATTTACCGGAGGGAGGTTGTAAATGTGCTCAGTATGTGTGTGTGTGTGTGTGTGTGTTGTAAGGCTAGTAGTAACATCTCTGTGTACGCAGGATGATGGCTGTAGGAGGAACTGAGGGATATAAAGGCTGGTCACATATAACAGTGACAAATTGATTTCCCATGAAGACCGAGGACAGGCTTTTACACATGGGGAGCCTTATCAGTGTTCCAGAAACACTCACAGGTTGAATGACAAGTACGCGCGAACTCTGCTGTGACACTTGTGTAATACATTTAAAAAATAACAACCACCATTTGAGTACATTGCGCAGGTGTAGGAATTCACGCATGCTTTACCTTGCCAAGATCGCTAAGTTTCTGACTCTGTTGAGGTTGAGATATACTTTTCCTGAACCTCCTAACTCTGACCAAAACAGCCAGAAGCTTAAGCACACACACACACACACACACACACACACACACACACACACACACACACACACACACACACACACACACACACACACACACACAGGAAGCTATTAATCCATATAAAGTTAGAGTAGAATACAATATAATTTTATTTTGGGTCACCAATAATAGAGAACAATAACAGCAATGAATTACACTACACCAGAAACCTCCATAAAAACACATAATACAATAAAGGTAAATGTAGAGCAACTCATGTGATTGTGTGTGACTGTCCCTTTGGTCAGAAGTTAGGAATGCTGATGTTATTTCAGAAAAAAATTGTTTTCTGAGACACCTTCATTCGAGGGGGCAGAAAATCAAATGTAGAAAAACGTGGAAGTTAACTGTCTGCTGAGGTTTTCCTGGCTTTCCTCCCCATCCTTTCTGCATACATTTGGCACAGAGGCTTGTGTGGTTTTTACTAGTTTTTCTTGTCTATGATACAATCCTGTTTGATTTTACATTTTCACTTGAGGCTTAAGCGACCATATAGATGTTAAAACGCTATAGGCAAGGCAAGGCAAGGCAAATTTATTTATATAGCACAATTCAGTACATGGACAATGCAAAGTGCTTTACATGATTAAAATATAGCAAATTAAAACAGAATAAAAGCAAGTAAGAATAAAATGTAGATAGAAATTAGAGCAAAAAAGTGGTGATTCAGTTAACTAGAACAGTTGAAGGCAATCCTAAACAAATGTGTTTTTAATCTTGATTTAAAGGAACTCAGGCTTTCCGCACCTTTACAATTTTCTGGAAGTTTGTTCCAGATAAGTGGAGCATAGGAACTAAATGCTGCTTCTCCTTGTTTAGTTCTGGTTCTAGGTACGCAGAGCAGGCTGGAGCCAGAAGACCTGAGTGGTCTGGATGGTTGATACACCGATAACAAGTCTGTGATGTAATTAGGTGCTAAGCCATTTAGGGATTTATAGACTAACAGAAGTATTTTAAAGTCTATTCTCTGAGATACTGGGAGCCAGTGTAAGGACTTTAGAACTGGGGTGATGTTCTCTACTTTCTTAGTCTTAGTGAGGACACAGGCAGCAGCGTTCTGGATCAGCTGCAGCTGTCTGATCCACTTTTTAAGCAGACCTGTGAAAACACCGTTGCAGTAATCTATTCGACTAAAAATAAACGCATGGATTAGTTTTTCCAGATCCTGCTGAGACATTAGTCCTTTAATCCTGGAAATGTTCTTCAGGTGATAGAAAGCCGACCTTGTAACTGTCTTTAGGTGCTTTTGGAGGTTCAGGTCTGAGTCCATCACTACTCCCAGATTTCGGGCCTGATTAGTGGTTTTTAGCTGAAGCAGCTGAAGCTGTGTGCTAACTTCTGATCTCTCCTCTATTGGTCCAAAGATTATTACTTCTGTTTTGCTTTTATTCAACTGAAGAAAATTTTGGCACATCCAGGCATTGATTTCTTCTAAGCATTTACTCAGTGCTTGAACTGGTTTATAGTCACCTGGTGACATGGTGATGTAGAGCTGTGTGTCGTCTGCATAGTTATGGTAGCTGATGTTGTTGTTTTTTATTATCTGAGCTAGGGGGAGCATGTAGATATTGAAAAGGAGGGGACCCAGGATGGACCCTTGGGGAACCCCGCATGTGATTTTTGTCATCTCTGATGTAAAGTTACCTACTGATATAAAAAATTCCCTGTCCTTTAAGTAGGATTTAAACCAGTCTAATACTGTACCAGAAAGGCCGACCCAGTTCTCCAGGCGTTCTAACAGAATGGAGTGAGCAACAGTATCAAATGCTGCACTGAGGTCCAACAGAACCAGCACGGTGGTTCTTCCACAGTCTGTATTTATATGGATGTCATTAAACACCTTGATAAGGGCGGTCTCTGTACTGTGGTGAGCACGGAAGCCAGACTGGAAAACGTCAAAGCGGCTGGTCGTTGTTAAGAAGGTGTTTAATTGTTGAAATACAGCTTTTTCAATAATCTTACTGATAAAGGGGAGGTTTGAGATGGGCCTGTAGTTCTGGAGTAGAAGTTTGTCTAAATTGTTCTTTTTCAGCAGTGGTTTGATAATTGCTGTTTTTAGGGACTGCGGGAAAACACCTGACAGAAGGGACGTGTTTATTATCTGGGTCAAATCAGACACTATGACAGGTAAAACTTTTTTAAAGAAGGCTGTGGGTAGAACATCAAGGCAGCTTGAGGAGGAACTTAGCTGCTGAATGATCTCCTCTAAGCTTTTGTGGTTTATTTGGCTGAATTGGGACATTTTGTCAGGATAAGTCCCAGCTGAATACGGCTTTGGTTCTAGAGTTGGTGTGGATGTACAAACTGATCGTCTAATCTTTAGGATTTTCTCAGTAAAGAAGTTAGCAAATTCATTGCAGGCCCTGGTGGAGTGAAGTTCAGAAGTCACTGACATAGGAGGATTTGTTAACCTGTCGACTGTGGAAAATAAGACACGAGCATTATTAATGTTTTTCTTGATGATCTCTGAGAAGAAAGATTCTCTTGCATTTTTCAATTGTAAGTTATATCTGTAAAGTCTCTCTTTATAGATGTCATAGTGAACCTGGAGTCTATTCTTTCTCCACCTGCGTTCAGCTTTCCGACACTCCCTTTTTTCACCTTTAACTGCTGGAGCATTTCTCCAAGGAGATTTATTCTTCCCGGAAAAAACCTTCACTTTAACTGGAGCAATGCAGTCAATGATGTCTGAGACTTTCGACTGAAAGTTATCCACTAGCTCATCTACTGAGTTGCAGCCCAAGGTTGAGGTAGCAGAGTAAGCTTGAATAAAAGTTTCTGTAAGTTTCAGCTCTGTATAAGGCCTCATTAGGAAAAAGGGAGAAAAAATATTTTTGTTTCAACTGGATCCAATTTTACTAATCTTGCCATAATTCTCCATAATTTTATTCCATGCTCTCCATGGTCTTGTTCGGGGATGGGGGCTGCATGGTGGCTCAGCAAGAAGGTGCAGGGTTTGAATCCTGCCCAGTGTTTTTCTCTATAGGGTTGATATGCTCTCCCTATGCATGCTTGGTCTTTCTCTGGACACTCCAGCTTCTTCCAAAACAGTCCAAAAACATGCTTCGAAATTGCCCTTCGATCTGATTCAGTGCTTTAGGATTGGGTATTCCTTTGTTCCCGATATGATGCACATCTAGATAAATTGACAACCTTTATGGACTGAGGACTATTTGGTCGCTTTTAGCTTTTCAGGAATTGTTGCCAGTGCATTCAACTATTTGAACATTATGTCTTGTTGTTTGTCTGAGTGTTATGTGTGAATCTGTGTGAAATCTGAGCCGGTGTTTCACCAAAATTTCTTTATGGTTGCATAATGATAATAAATATTCTAAATGTATATATATTATTTAATAGGATTCGATTCTCCAGTTGGCTGCGATTTACTCCAGTTTATATTTGTTTTCAATTAACTAAATTCACAATTCAACTTGATGCGATGCAGTGAAAAACAGTTGATTTTAACAAATAAATGATTGTTTCTAACTGAAAGAGAAGTCATTGTTGCGTTGTTGTTATAACCTTTGTCATTACAAAACGTCATACAATTAATCTAGCCCAATAGTGCAGGGCTTGCCAAAGTGGGGGTCGTGAGATGATCCAAATGAATATAAAATGTCTGACTTTACAGTGTCAGAGATATATCTGTTTTAATATAGCACATTTATACCTTTAATTATGGAATTGTGTTTTTTATGAGAACAAAGTTATAATATTAGGCATACAAGATTATAAGAGTGAACACAAGGTGAAGACTGTGCGTTGTTGTAAGAGTTCTCATAAAATTACTACTTTATTCTCATAATCGTATGACTTTATTCTCGTAATTTGCAAAAAAAAAAAAAAAAAAAAAACACCCAACCGCACCAAAAGGGATTGTCGGTCTCTGGCACTGTTATTTTGAGGGTCACAGGCTGATAGGTTTGGAAACCCCTGCGATATCACAATTCTGCCACAGAACTGTTTACATGCTTATCTCCCTTTTAGTGAGGCAGCAGCAAGCAGAAACAGGTATTATTTGCATTACATCCATAGAAAAATAGATTAACCTTACAAAGAGCGGTCTTTAAAACTGCACAGAAATGGGAGAATGTAAACCTCAGTGACCTTCACTTAATGCAAAAAACAGCCTTGTTGTTAAGAAAAAAATGATAGCAGAAAGATAGCTTAGCTGTCGTGAGAATTAAAATCAAGAGACCAAAATATTTTAATGAATGTCAGAACATCTTTTGATGAATCTAAATAGCGCATATAAAGCTGTACATTTGTGCTTTTTAAGGACTCATTTGTTGCGGGATACAGCATGGGAGTCACCAGGGAGAAAAGAATGCAGCCTTATTGTCAGAATGCCGGCAGCAGACCTTTTTTCTAACAAGAGGTCACTCACAAACGTTACTTTCATCACAAGGGCTAAATCCGTCCAGAAAATCAGTCAAAAAAACTCAATGGACCTAATCGACTTTCATCATGTTTCAGACAGATTAATTTTAATCCCTGGTGTGAGTGCATGATTGTTTTTCCTGTGTGTCTCTGTGTGACGAACTGACAGGCTGTCCAGGGTGCACCCCGGCTCTCGCCTATTATGGCTCAAGGGGAAGAGGTCTCAAACAAAAGCATTTTATAAAGATGTCGTATAAATGATCTAGCTCGGTTAAAGTCTAGACTGAATCTGTATAGTAGATGTTTATATAATGATATATTTTGATCTGAAGAATAAAAGAATAAGACAAGCAGCACGATAGGAGACATTTTTAAAGCACCTTGATTAGTCACTACCTCAGAGAAAAACCAATAGCACAACCAAGTTGAAAGAGAAAATAGATGTTGCAAAAACTGATGCTGATGTTGCATTCTCTATCTGATCTCTTATATCACCCAACAATTTTTTTCTGGTTATGATCTGTTTTTTATTACTCCAAAGGTTTTGATTTTTTTTCTCTTTTTTTTTTTTTTTTTTTTTTGGCTTCTCTGGCGGTTTGTAATCTCAACATCTGTCATTTTTGCTCAAAATGCTGCAGAGCCCCACTCGAGCAGAGTGACTGCCAAATACAATTACGTCTCATTCTGAAAATATTAATCGTATCTGACACGAGTGTGCTGAGTGAAATACCACATCGGTGCCAACATTCAAACATGCTTGCAATGACTGTCTGGTTTCTAATGTGCTTTGTTTAAGAACATCGTCTAAGCGTTGAGCTGATGGAATCATGATGCAAAAATGGCAAGATGCTGTTCTACATTTACTAAAAGTCCTGTTAATAACTAATGGCCAGGTTTTAGCATACCACTCTTACACAATATCCTGACCATCTTTCATTATTTATATAGTTTCCTGTTATTAGACCCCAGATTATTGGGCAATAATCTCCAGTCATTTATAGTGATATGGAAAAGTATTCACATTGCTTAAACGATCTCCCCCTTTATGTGACGTTACAACTACAAACTTCAATGTATTTTATTGGAGTTCTAAGTAAGACCAACTCAAAATGGATAGGAAAAATGGAAGGCAGGCAAGAATAAAGCAATTTTTAAGTGAAAGAATGTTTGTTTAAAGTTCGCTGAAAGAACAACTACGCCTCATGGTGCTGTCTACATATCCAGGTCATTCTTTTTACAATTTACTGCACATTTCTTTAATGTGTGGTGTCCTCCTCATGTTTAACGGGTGCGCTGCATTTGAATTTGAACCAGTATTGGTATTGGCTCAAAAGTTGTTGTGACATCAGCTGACATCAGTAGCTCTGCGGCTGAGGGGTATAAAAGCGTGCCTCCATAGCAAGTTGGAGTTGGAAAAGTGAGTTTTGCGATCTTTCTATCAAGTTTAGCAATTCATTAGCTTAGCATTTAGTTTATTTATCATATATTTATTTTATTATTTATTTGTTATTATTATAGCATTTATTTGTTTTCTATCTTCGGATGCCTCGGGAGGCTCGGTCGCACTGATGGCCAGCAGCTCAAACCGGTGCAGCTCAGGGCCGCTGGCCTCCTCCACAGAATCTTCCTATGTGATCCCCCCCCCCCCTTCTCTGCCTATAGTGAAGATGGTGTAGATAAATCCTCCACCTCATATGACTACTCTGCCTTAAAACTGGCGCCACTGTGATCGCTCTCCATACTTGTGTCGCTGTGACTGCCAGTGTCATTTCTGCTGTCAATCCATCCATCAGTCATAGCCCAGACCACGCCCAACCCTCACCCCCAGTACGTTCCCTGGTCCGCTAGCCACCGCCTCCTTTGGCCGCATTTTTCAAATATTAGATGTGGGCGGGGTAAGGCTCCATCCGAATTTTTAAATGTAAAAATAAGTTAGTTTTATGATCTCTTTAACATTGGGTTTGGATTTCGTCACTTTCTGTGTTTTGTTTCTGTCTGTTTCTGTCAGTTTCTCTGTTATGAATGTCTTCTTCTGTCCTGTGAGATTATTTTTTGATGTGTTTCCTGGTTTAGTCGGTGCAGCTCCCTGCTCTCCCTCAGATCTCCACCAATCAGCCTAGATGTAAATACACTTCCAGTCAGTCCTTTGTCTGATCCTTCAACCTGTTATCCAGTCACTTTTTATGCTGACTTGTTTCCTGAATGCTGTTTATCTTCATTAACGGATCATTCCCCATGTTTCTACCGACATCTTGTCTTCATGTGTATCTAGCCATAGTTGGAGCTGCGACTGAAATAAAAGATAAAGTGTTTGCAGAGAGGGGTTTAATAAAAATGTACAGCCCATTTTCCTGATTCTTATTTGTAAAAAAAAAAAAAAAAAGCAAACACAAAAAACCATTAATAATCCACAGAAAATACATTGAAGTTAGAAGTTTTAATGTGAAAAAATGTAAAATAAATTAATTAATAAGGTATGAATACTTTTGGAAGCAATTGTTTATTAATGTCAATTTCATGGTCAAATATGAACTCTTTTCAAAATTACCTTTAATGAATCTTGAGCATAAATTCACAAAAAAGAAATCAAATAGATGTTCTTATTTTTTTATTCAACTTTTTGCAGGTCTGTGTGTTTCGTAGCCGATCTTTTTCATCTTCTTACTAGACCAGCAGCTTGGAGATGAGGAAGGAATTGGTTAAAGACCAGAACGAAAAAGAGGGATATAGAGCATGAAAGAGAGAAAAAGATAGGAAAAGTCTTTTAGAACTACAGGCTGGCATTTTTGATCGACTGTCAGTTCCAAACAAACTACAAAAAACGCAAATAGGTCTTCCTAAAGAGTTACCAGAGGGCACTTATTTGATTCAGGAGCCCTCTCCTCAGAAATAGATGCAAGACTTCAGCATCTCGCTCCACTCTGAAACACGTTACTATATAAACTCACTGTCAGTGATGAAATGATACTGACAGGGCTGAGGGAAAAAAATGATAATTTCCCTCTAATATTACCACTTTAAATGTGTCAGGAATAACGACAGGAGACAGAGAATAGCCTGTCATTCACCCCTCCTGGGAGCTGTTCCACTTAAAGTTGCTGTATTTTTTTTAAAGTTTGGACACTCTCAGATGTTTGCACTAAAAGAAGAAGAAGAAGAAGAAGCTATGAAAGGAAATGTCAAAGCATCTGTTTTAAGATTTTACGCAAGAGTGATCTAGATGAGAAGGTGAGCGACTGTACAACAGGGCACCATTAGTGCTAATCAGATTTAGCACCACACAGCCCAGGATAATAATCCTCTGGATCTGTTCTGCATTTTCTGTTGTTTTTTTTTCTGCTTGGTTCCACTTTTCAACACTCCTGTTCTGCACAGAGACAGAAATAGTGTGTGGTTGAATGATACTGGTGGCACAGTGGCAGCTGGCATTTCTTTTTTCCTGGCCAATGGCATCCCCCTCCTACACAAAATATAAACAGACTTTGAAGACACAAATGGTTAATACACACACACACACACACACACGCACGCGCGCTCCATTGGTGAGCAGAGCCAGGCTGTCAAAAGTGAAGGCTAGCATGGCGAAGCGCGATGCTGTGACACTTTACCTCATTACATTTTCCTAGGCTGTTATGAATGTCGGAGCAGTGCTGTCAACCAAAGCGCGGACCTGTATGAGACACTGTGAGCCCCCCACACACATAAAAACACACACACAGATATATGTTCCCATATCCATGGTGCAATCCAGGAAGTAAGATGGAGACATTCTTTCTTTTATTTGATGTTGCTGTGTGATAATCTGGAGATGTCCATGACGCACTTTTTTTAGGCGTACTTTGCTGGCTTCTTGATGTGTGAAATTTTTTTTAAAAATCTGGTAAACCCCAATGATTTGGAGGGACGCCAGCGTGGATCTTGTTGCACATGATCAGGACCCTGAGATGGCTTTTATCACTCTGCCTAAGGGAAGTTGCAAAGTAACATATATTTGTTCATCCCCACATTTTAGCAAAGTATAGATGATGAAATGTTTAAAACAGAAAGACTTTTTTATGTCTGATAGGTTTATTAGAGTTGCTCAGATCTCTGAAGAACAGCTTTAAGCCTTCGATTGCACGTGTTCTAGGAGTTCTGCTTTCGCTTCTCCCTGCTGAGCCTGTCTAGGCAATAAAACCCAAAGCAAATACACAGAACCATGCTGATTGTTAGCACACCTGCTCTCCTGCCAGTCATTATTTGGCTCAGGATGAATGTCCTTTGATTGCCTGTAAATGCTGTGTGGTGTATGTA
This sequence comes from Fundulus diaphanus, assembly GCA_037039145.1. Classification (NCBI taxonomy): domain Eukaryota; kingdom Metazoa; phylum Chordata; class Actinopteri; order Cyprinodontiformes; family Fundulidae; genus Fundulus; species Fundulus diaphanus. Next base: position 35,660,879 of record CM073128.1, read on the forward strand.
CTTGTTCTATGTGTGGCATTTAAAAAATTCTGCGAATTTCTCATTTAACTTGGCTGTTTTCCTAATTGATGAACTTGAACTATGTGCACTTCACTCAGACAACATTAAACAATGATGCTTTGAGATTTTTAAGTGGAAAACCTTGGCCACCTCATCCTTGGAAATAAAAACGTTTCTCTCTTTTCTCTCAGAACATCATTCATGTAAATATAGCCAAAAGAACTAGATACATGTCTGTCATTTATTTTAGTGGATGTCTTGTAACACCATTGAACCTGAGGTCCGTACTTTAAAGAGGACTAGTCATGTGTTATGATTTTACAACTTTTACGCCAATAGCTCACTCTGGTTGCGTACAAAGGTTTTCCAATTAAATTATCGCACCCTGTTGGCTTTTGTATTTTATCTTTGTGTTTTACACTTCGTTTTTGCTCTATATGTTGGTAAATTAAACACTTATGTGTATATTTACCAAAAGAAGACCACGTGGGGAAGTGCACTATACAATGTGCGTGTGCAAAACAAGTAAACAAGGAGAAGCAATGGATCCCAGCGAGTCAATAATGTCTAGCAGAGGTGCAAGAAGAAAGAGATTAGGTAAACCTAACCCTGCAGATTGATTTGGTCTTCAACTATGCTGGGCTATCACCTCATTACAAGGCATTTCAGGAGGGTCTGCTGGCTCTTACAGCAGCTCTGTCAATTGTCGCTTCACATCCATCGTAGGGGTCATTTCACTGTGGCTTCTCTGTAATCTCCAAAATCGCTCCTGTTGCATCACTAGAAACGGCTCTGTTGCATCACTTTGCGTTGCACCTCTCCTGTGTTGCACCTGTACATAGGGATAACATGTAAATCGCTCACTCTGGTTGCAGAAAACAGGTTCGGTGTGAAAGCACTATAAGAACAAATGTTTGGCTTATAATGTTTAATTTGAAGATGAATATATGTTTTTTTTTCTGCTTTCTATGGTCCAAACACATGACCAGGCCCTTTTAATAGAGCAAAGTTTGAAGCTCGTCATGCTGTCAACATGATAACAATCACTTTTTGGTCACAATCTTTGCTTGTTTTTGCTACCAAAAACAAATTAAATATGTGAGAACTAAATTATACTTGATCCCAGATCCCAGACTGGACATTGAATGCAGAAAACACAATTTTGAACTAGCTCAGATTGAGCCACTGAATTCAGTTTAGACATTTTTGTTGCTCACCAACGATATATAAATTAATTCATTGATTACCAAGTGCAAGATTTTCATGATTGGCTATCATTATTCAATTAAATAATTATGAAAATGAATAATCTCCAGTGTTGAGCAATTTCACCCTTGACAAAAACAAGAAATAAACTAGAGCTAGTATGTTCAGGTCATACAGCAATAAAATAAATGAACTCATGTTTGTAGTTCATCACTTCAACCTCCTGAAACTAAAAAACTTTAGCACTAACTGTGTGCTAAACCCACAGTTTCAACAGGAAGTAGTTTTTGTTCAACCATATTTAGATCATTGCTGTTCCCTTTGCCAAACCCTCAGCTGGCCTCTCTCCCTTCCTGAAGCAGGCTTCCACACAGTAACAACGATGAATCACAAATGATAGTTATGCCAAGGGCCTTCTGTTTATGTAGTTAAGCTTTGAAGTGAAGAGGAAGGCATTAAAAGTCATTTTTAGGGGGAGAAACACATTATCAACAGTAGGTATCTGTGCGGCGGCGTGTACCACACCAGCGTACACACACTAGCAGAAGTGACCAAGTTCTTTTTACTCTTATCTGCAAGAAGTACCTACAGTTTCTCCTCAAAAATAACAGTTTTACATATTTTGTTTCTCCCAAAACAGATCCCCGTTAAAGACCTCGGGAAGAACTGCTCCCAATTTGAGGTTATCACGTAAGAAACAGAAATGTTACGTTCAAAGTTCTCCAAATATTGGATGCTGCTCTTCTTAACACGTTTGTACATAAAACTCATAATCTCAAACTAAACATACACATATTCTTACATCAATCTTTGAATACTTGTATCTTAAAGATTCTGAACGTTATTTACCTTAACCTTTCTGACTAAGTAAGTTCAGTTGGCATTGGAGCATACTAAGCTGTATAATGACAGTAATTAATAAATATTAAATAATCATTATCTCCATATTAAATAAAATATTAAGATGATGGTTTCATCTTTAAATAACCAAGCAGTAAAAAGTCCCAACAAAACGGAAATCAAGCACATGCTCGGATGTGAACTGTTTAATGTCACTATAATAATCACTCAACTTTTTTCTATGTTGATGTGTATCCTGGGGGAAATATTGGGCTTTATTTATCTCACCCAGAGGCAGTTTTAGTGGAGTGCACAGTATTTTCAGACACTAAAGGAAATATTAAAGCTGTAAGCTTTAAAAAACATTTAGCTGAGAGATTCTGTAGTGCCAATCAGCATTAGCACTCTGGTTCAGTATAAAGAAAAAGTATTTTTTTTCCAAGGAAGGTTTTGTTACTGTAATTTTCCAAAAAGAATTGGACATTAAGGAGTTCATGCAAATAAGGATAGAGGTATATTGCCAGAGGAGCAATGGTGCTTATCTTTCATAATAAATCATACGTGTGCAAATCAAGTTTGTAAGAGTAAATAATCCTTCTGCAAACAAGGTGAAAAGTTTCATCTCATTTAAGGGGATCTATAATGGCTACACAAACACTCCTAGGTCAGAAACTTTGTTGTATGCAACAGAGATACCCAAACAAAATGTAGTGTCTGTTCTGACGTACTCACACAGAAAATCTGCTTGTGAGAAATCACAACACGGCCCATTGATCATTCTTGCTGTCTGGATGAGCAGCAGCTGAACGGAAAAGGTATCCATCTTTGTAGAAGGCTTTTGGAAATGTCAATGCCCCTCAGCAAACCAAAAGGAAGTCAATCATCTGGGGTCTCTGCCATAAAAGATGACAAACACAAAAAGCCTTTCAGCCAGAACCTTCGTGCGACAAAAATTTCCATTTCAAAGCTGTTATTTTACAGCATGTTATGTCAGTTTATTTTTACATAATGTCTGCTTTGGTTCGGCTGCAATTACGGGAACGTAGAAAGGCTGACCCGATTTGTCAGAGTTTTAGGGTGGCAGACGGTTGCAGGCATACAGTATAAGTTTTAGCTTGATTCTGTGCTGATGTTCTTGGCAGAGAGCTATAGCCTGCTTCTGTTTGCTCTTATAAATGTACATTTTCCTCTGGGTGTCTGCCAAAATAAAAAGTCTTCATCTTTGATATTAATACCATCCCCTTGTGACCTCCGTAGCACCTTGTTAGACGTGAAGTCTTTGGGTGGCATTTACAGGTTCAAAGGTTCTCTCTGTAATTGATCAGTCGGCTGTTTGATCTGTAGCTACTGCTGGCATTTAGTCTCATACAGAAAAAAAGGAGCTTTCGTGCTCTGTCAGGGTTTCATTTATCCGTGGCTGCCACCTACTGAGGTTTGTTGTGGAAGAATGCAACACATAATGAGATCTTTTCTTCCCCTCCAACCTTTGCTTCTGTCGGAAGATGCATGTTTGCATAATGAATCTGCACAGAGGAAAAGGTAAATACATAAAGGAACATGGCATTTTGTGTAAATGTTGCCATCAATCCTTTATTTGTTTGATTATTAATTTCCATTATTTCTAACCAGCTGTTCTCCTTCTTTTCTGTTACTTTTCTTAATATTCTTCTCCTAGATAACCAAAGAGGGCAAACTTAAGACATTTTGCAAAGACAGGACACGTCTTCTGAAATAGATAATATCTCAAAATGGTCATTTTCAAACGTTACCAGTGTGATAATTGAATGGCTGCAGACATGACCATTAGCAAAAAGTAAATCCATTTTCCAAGCTGTCTGTCAATATTGATCTCTAGGAGGTTTTTTTTTGCGTGTGTTTTCAGTTTTTTATTGTTTTTATTTATGTCCAGGTTTTAGCCTTTCCATATCTGTTCATGATCTCTGTGTTTAGTTTCGTAGTTTATTCTTATGTTCTGTTCTTTGCACATTGGGTATTTTTCTGTTACACCTCTGTTAGATTTTTTTCCCCTTGGTTAGATCATTTTTGTGTATCTCAGTTCACCCCCATTCATGTTAATTAGTCTGTCTTCCTCAATCTCTCTGTGCTCCTTTTGCCCCAGCTGTTTTACATTATCACCAGTATTCAATGTGATTCTCCACTTGTCCCTCAGTATAAAATGCTCATTTGTTCTCATTGTTCCCAGCTTTCTACTGGCATTGATTCGGTTCTGTTTAAGTTTGCCCTACCTGTGACTTTTTCATTTTGCTGCCTATTTTTCCAATCATGCTCCATGTCATTTCTCTTTATGTCATGCTGCACGTCTTAGCCTTTTAGTTATTATTAGATCCTTCTTGTCATTACGCCGCTCCCAAGTTCCAGTCTACCCTTTGGTCCAGCTCTCAAACCCCAAACATTGACAGCTGACTCCATCTTCACAGCATCAGTATTTATTAAAAGGGACTTTAAGTATTACTTAAGAGGAAGCTGTAGTTATTTTTGTGTTAAAGTAAGGGTAAAAATACTTCAAATGTTCCCCTCTTTGACGTTTCTTTTCATCAGCTGCTGAGGACAATTTCTACTGAGTGTTGCAAATAGAAAATAGGACATATGCAAAACAGCTGTCATAAATTCAAAGAGAATAAAATGAGAGAGTACAATAAAAATGTAAACATGTACAAGTTTAGCTTGGAGCTTTTTGAGTACAACTGCAATGCATGATGTACAAAGTTCCTTGTTGCAAACAGTGAAGCAATGAAAATGTACTTAAGGGCGTTGTGCCGGCTGCATGTTTATCACTGCAAGATTGAGCACATTCAATATATGAGCACTTTTATTTATGGAAACTAAATATAAGTTTGTATTGGCTAAATCTATGTAAGCTGAATTATATGTAGCTCTCCCACATCACAGTGGAGTAGCTGGGAACAAGAGCAGCTAAGCCATAAAGTTGTAGGCCATGATGTCACTGAGCAGGGTCAGTGGATGCTGAGGCCCATTGTGCACAGAGGTTGGAAAGTCTGTAGCTACAGACTTCCAAACTTGATGCAGCCTTCAATATGTGCTCAAGTACAGTTTAGAGAGAGCTTCATGAAATGGATTTCTGTGGCAGAGCAGCTGCCTTATATGAGGGGTCTCTAAATCCGTTCCTCAAGAGCCACGGTCCTGCAAATTTCAGAAACATCCCTTCACCAACACACCTGGATCAAATGTCTAAATTACCTCCCATGTAATGATGTTCTACTGCGGCCTGGTGATGAGGCATTTATTCGATTAAGTTGTAAATGTTCTGGGACGTGACTTTGAAGACCACTGTCTCACATCATTGCATAGGTTCAGGTCCAGTGTTGTTGAGCACATCATCACTGGAGTTCAATTGTGTTCTCTGGAGATTCTGGCATTTCTGTGGGCCAGTCTGGGTTTGGCAGGAGAACGCAATTTAACTGACTTCAATGTATCAATTGTAAAGTTTGGAGGAGTGTATTGACAGAGGTTGTTTTGCAAAAAATAGGCTTGGCTCCCTTGGTTCTAGTGAAAAAAGTTCTTCATGCTTCAGCATATTAACACATTTTGAACAATTAAATGCTTCCAACTTTGTGGGAACAGTTTAGGGATGGCTCCAGCCTTTTCCAACATCTTTGCATAAAACAAGGCCCATAATGATATTGTGAGTTTGGTGTGCAAGAACATGACCAGCCTTCACAAAACCCTGACCTCAACCCAACAGAAGACCTTTGGGATGAAATTGTAAGTGTGAACCAGGCCTTCTCAACAACTTCACAAGTGGGCTTCTGAAAGAATTGTTAAAAAAAATCCCGTCTAAACCTTGTGGGAAGCCTTCCCAAAAGACTCAAGCGAGTTATAGTTGTAAAGGTTGGGCTGACACCATTTTAACCCCTTCAAATTAGGAAATTTATGTCACTCAAATTCTTACATGTGTGATGGCAGACCAATAGTAAATTCTCTTTTTACACTCTCTATCATAGCCCTGAGTCTTATAAGCGAAATTCTGAAAATATATTTCTGTTACTTTTTACTGTAAAAGTGAATGCCAATTTTTTTTTTTTTGAAACCTCTGAAAGTATTTGAAGGTAGGACCAGTGGGCAGTAGCTCAGAGTGCAGCAAACTGAGCTTCAATGGATGTTTTCTTTCTGCACTTCTCCTCGCTACTCCAAGTTATGGACTTGAGTGGTTGTATTTTCATTGCAGGAAATTATTATTACTGTTGTTAGTCTATGAAGAAATAGATGCTAATGATATTTTTTTTATTTTTGTTGTCTTTGACATTTTATATATACTTAGAATATTAAGCTTTACTTGTTTTCATATGAAAACATGGTCATAATTTTATAAAAGTAGGAAAACCCAAATTGGTAGGCATTTTTTATTAAATATCAAGCTTGATCCTCTGACTTTGTCCAATTTCTTAATCTTTCACGCTGTTCATATAAGTTTGCTCCAGGACGTTTGTGTTCCTCTTTAATGAAGTTCCAATTATCATGCAAATTAAAAACAGCTGTTCTGTTATTTTGGGTGCACTGACCTATATGACAGTTTAATATAAAATTCAAATGTGACAGCATCACTCGCTTCATCTCTGCTGTACCAGCTAACCTGCAGCTGGACCACCCTGCTTGCAGCAGGCTCCTGCAGAATACCAGAAACAGTGTGCCGTGCCCTGCAGTATGTCTCCTCCCCAACTTAAGTAGAGAAAGTGTCCTCAGAAAGGTTTCTCAGGTTACATCTGTCTTTCGTTACCAAAACAATGTTCATGGCAGAAATATGTGACCGAAAAATCTATATTTTAAATTTCTGACAGATAATTCTTGCTCCAGATCCTGTTTCCTTATTAGAACAGTCAGTTCTTCCTGTTCAGGGTCACAGGGAACTGGAACCTATCTCAGGTGTCGGTGAGTAGGAGGCGGCGGATATGTTGGAAAACTAATCTGTATGCTGTCTGAGAAAGAGTCAACTATGTACACTCACAGTTAAACTTAAAGCCAAAAACAAATGATCAGTCAAATTAAAAGAAGTTCTTTAGAATACAGGAGGAAAGTACAGCAGACATGATTGATTGTTAGATTTAAGTTAGGTTTCTGTCTATGCTTGATAATACAATAAATACATCAACAATACGTGAACCAAAAATTTGGTTTATGTAATCGTATCCCCCTTTTTCAGGTAGTGAAGATTAGTTACTGTGTGTGTGTGTGCGCGCGCGTTTGTTTCATTTTCACCACAATTTAATAAAATCTAAAATCTTACTAGAGATAGATTATAAACCTGGTGAAAGCACAAAACCAAAGGAGTATGACTGCAGACAAATTCAAGGGTTCAAAGGCATGAAATTGTTCATATCTGTTAAACAGTTTCGTAAGGCAATGAGAAAGATTAGCATTATTTTAATGGTCTTCAGACTTCACAGGAATATTACAAAAGATTTGAAAATATAACTGAATGTTGGAAGAATTAAGCACCACAGAGGACAGGAAATAGTGACTGTTAGGTAAAGATGTTTTTTAACCTGGTGAATGTCTGAAATAAACAGGTAACATGACTATAACATGCAATATCAAAATGTGAAACAGTAGCTGTTTGATGAGATGAGCCCAACGATTCTTCCTTCCTTGATTTTAGTTATGCACATCAGGATTTGGATAAAATCTCTCCGCAAACCTCCATATATTCTTTGAACTGTCAAGAAATTAGTTTTGTGTGGCTTTGGTTACACTCGGATTTTTATCAGAGTGCAACCAAGTGGCACAGCCTTTCAAAAGTATTCATATCTGATTAACTTTTTTTTTTTAAATGTCACTTTACAACCTCAAACGTACCGTTAATTTATTGCATTTCATGTGAAAGTACTGCATAGTAAAATAAGGTAATTGGTTGTATCGGATTTTATTTGGGGGTATCCGAATAAAGGTGGCTAAATACAAATGCCCATCAGACCTTTCTGATTTTTATTTGCAAAGAAACAAAGTACTGTTTATCATTTTTCATTTACTTCTCCAAGGGTGAAGATGTTTTAGGGTTAGGTTATAAAATAATATCCTAGCTTTGAACATCTTAGGGAGCATGGTACTTATCTGGTACTAATCTGGCCTTCTCAGAAGAGTGGTAAAAAGCAAGCTATTGTCCAAAGAAAGCCATCAAAAGTACTGTTTGATCCCAAACACACTGAGCTACAATGGAATGGTTCTAATCAAAGCTTATTAAATTTTTGGAATGGGTTAGACAAAGACAAAAGTTTGTGTCATGTGACAAACTATGACAAATTTTACTTATGGGTATGACTACTTTTGCACGGTATAACTTGATTGACTGTTTCTGAATACTGCGGTTCATACTTGAAATGAGAAGTATAGCCATTTAGGACTGTCTGACGCAACATGTAAAGTTCCTTTTTATGGCAGGTAAAGCATTACCGTTAGTATTTTGTCATTTTTTTCTTGTCTCATACCAGGCATACAGAGTCAGACATCCACGGATATCCAGCCACAGACTAAACTGAGCGTCTTATTCCAATTCCTCAGGCTGGATATCTTTTTCTGCATCAAATTTAGCCTTTGAAATCAGCCAGCCCTAAGCAGAGCGGCAGCAACAAAGCTGTCATGCTGTTTGCACCAAACAGGCCGATCTGCCCAAACGCTGCTGAGTGCAAAGCTGCTGTAATCCAACCCCCAAAAATCGGCAACTTCCTCGCAGAATGCTATCACCTCTTCACTGTCTTTCCACACCCACATTTGTTTCTATCCCCTCAGCCCCCTAACCCTGTTCTGCACTGCTTTTCAGCATCCTCTCATTTCCATATCTGCCTTCAGCCCTCAGACTTTCTCCTGCCTCCCACCATGACCTCTTGTCAGAGCCTCAGAGAATCTCTCAGAGCTTGTGATGGTTGAGGATTGTTAAGTTGCCAGCTGCAGCTTTAATGATTTTGCCTTCAGGCCTGGATCAGCCGGAAAAAAAATATAAAATAAATAAAAATAAGGTTGGCATTTTTCAACATAATATGAGCTCTCACCTTTGGGGCTTCTTTGTGGAACATGTGCTTGGATTTGTGCACAACGATTTCAACATAATTCCCATCTTAGATTTAATCGATGTTTGCTCAACTGGAAGTGATCCGTATATAATTTTTGTGGTTCCTAATGAGTGATGTTTGCAGTTTTACGAAATGGCATTTTTGGTGTGTGTTCAGTGTGCATGCTCTCCCTCGCTTTTGCCGCTCGTGGTTGACTGCAGCGTAGCTAAACGTCGTGCAAACACATTGCAATTAGCATTATGCGCTCCACTGCATCCCCAAACAGCTCACTGATAAACTCAATCAATTTGCCTTAATTATAACTTTCACAGAAAGACCTCTAATGTGACCAAAATTTAGTGTTGAGTTGTGGAAGGTAACTTGATAAGTAGTTGTTTGGGCGTGGGGGTAGGTGTGTGTGTGCGTATGTGTGTGTGTGTGTGTGTGTGTGTGTGTGTGTGTGGGGGGGGGGGTTGTTTGTGAAACAGTGTGTTCCAGGACATGGAAAAGTCTTCATTTGCCTTCTCATATGTTGTACCATCACAACCACAAACAGATTAATGTAGTTCTTGGGGAGTTTATCTGACATACCAGCACAACGTTGCACTTAGTGGTTTCCAACATTTAAATAAAAATAACATTTGTTTGCATTTGTCTTAACCTCCTACACTTTTGTAACACTCAAAAAAAAAATCCAATGCATCCAGCTGGCACTGATGTAACTTAATTAGCTAATCTGTGTGTTACTCCACGGTTAAAAAACAACATACCAAGCTTTACACATCTTGCAGTTTTCGGTTCCATCCATCGCCTAGAAACAGAAAAAGTTTGGCACAACTGTAAACGTTCAAATACATGGTGGTCCACCTAAACTTAAAGCTGCTGCATCCTCCGCGACAACCGAGACATTTTGTTCTCTCAGCCCTGTCTTGGGGGTCTCGCTGTTTGTTCTTGACTCAACGTCTCTAGGCAGAACTTTTTTTTTCTCAGATTTGGATGGCCATGTTTAGGTTGGAAAAGTAGAAATATCCCACACTTCTGTCGAACTTAACACTGTGGTGGAGTTGTTCAACTCTGGTGATTTAAGTGATCGAAGATGCCACTTCCGCTCACTTCCAGCGATTCCCCAATAAATCATCCAAGTGGGGCAGTTGCAACCCCGTAGCACCGCTCGCCCCCGGTGTTTGCAGTCTTTCAAACAGTACCAGAAGACACCGTCAGCTATTATTTCTGTCTGCTCCTCCATTTTCATCTCTCCGTCTGCCCTGTGCTTGCCCTCAACTGATCTTCAGCGTTAGCAAATAACATAAAGGTTCAAACATTGTTTTCTCCACCTCTCTGGCGGGTATGGCGTGTGTCATAGTGGGTCAGACTTCAGTGGTTGAGCTTTTCATGAAGTACGAATAGGCAGACTCAAAACAAACTTTTTTCATGTTCTTGGTTCTTGTGGAGTATGCAGCAAGCTTAACTGGCTGAGCAAGCAGAGCGTTCATCGGGGAAGCAGCCAAAAGGCCCCAGATACTCTGGATGAGCTGCAAAGATAAGAGTTCCCTGCTCATGTGGGATATTCTGTTGGCAGTGAAATTATAAGGCATGCACACCACATATTTTGGTCTTTATGAAAGGGAGGCAAGTAAAAAGCCATAAAAAGTCCCACTTTAAGTTCGCTTCAAGCCAAGAAGGAAACACAGCACACATGTGGAAGAAGTTGCTTTGTAGATAATCCCAATAATTAAATTTATTAATCAACATACAAAATGGTGTGAGTAGCAAAGAAGTAAAAGAGCACATGGCCCCTGAACACACTGTGAAACGTGTTGTTGGTGGCATCATGATGTGTGGATGCTTGTTTTTCAGCAATGGAAGCTGGTAGGAGTTGATGGACAGATCAAAAAATACAGGAAAATCCCGAGTGGACGTGGCTAATAATATGCCACCGGACATGTTCAGGACACGGCAGATGATAGAAAGTGCTCTGGTCAGATGAGACCAAAAGTGAACATCTTGGCCTAAATGCCCAACACATTGGTGTGCAGCAAAAACCAAGATTACACATCGCCCTGAACACACCATCCCCAGAGGTAACCATTTTGGTAGCAACATGCTGTGGGAACTCTTTATTTTGTAAGCAAGGGAAGCCGTCAAAGTTATTTGTCAGATTGATGTAGCTAAACACAGATTAATACTGGGACCAAGAGTCAACATCCAGCGGGACAATGATCCCAAACACACACAGCTACAATGGAATGGTTCTAATCAAAGCTTAGAAAACATTTGGAATGGGTTAGACAAAGACAAAAGTTTGTGTGTCTGATGTGACAAACTATGAAAAGGTTTTCTTATGGGTATGACTACTTTTGTAAGGTATAACTTGATTGACTGTTTCTGAATCCTACAGTTCGTACTTGTAATGAAAAGTACAGTCGTTTAGGATTGTCTAATGCAGCATCTAAAGTTCATTTTTATGACAGATAAAGTATTTAATTGTTTAGTATTTTGTCATTATTTCTTGTCTAGTATCAGACATAGAAGAGTCAGACATCCACAGATATCCACAGATTAAACTGAGTGTCTCCCAATTCCTCGGGCTGTGGACACAGGTGGAGGTTTACCTTCCAGCTGGACAGTGACCCTAGTGGTTAGAATGCATCAAAACATGAAAAGGTTGAAGGAGTATGTACACTTTGCATTGTATATATGTAGTTCAGTCTAACCTGACTCTCCCCCTGTTTTCCTTTCAATGTTTCCCTCCAGACATTGACGACTGCCAGTCTAATCCGTGCCAGAACGGCGGAACCTGCATCGACGAGATCAACTCCTTTGTGTGTCTATGTCTGCCCAGCTACGGCGGAGCTACGTGTGAAAAAGGTAACGACGCGCAGAGCAAGCGCTGCCTTCTCTTCTTCTTTTTTGTTGTGTTGCACGGTGGCGGAAAAGCAGAATGATGAGAACGCAAAGACTTAGATGATGGAGGAGAAAGATATAATTGGGAGCAGAGCAAGAAGGTTGGAAATTGAAAAAAAAAAATCGGAAGACAAGAACACAAAAATGAGATGAAGAGGCTACAGATGCAAGGTGGTGGAGAGAAGCTGAAGAATAGGGAAAGATAGGGGGAGATGCCGATGAAGATATCCGGCACAGGAGAATAAGAACATGCCTAAAGAAAGTGAAGAAAACAAGACTGAGACAGAAGTTTAATGAGGGTGTGTGCATGGAGGGAGAAAACAGGGTCGGGGGGAGGGGGGGGGTAGAAAGAAAGGGAAGCCCTGAGAGATAATATAATGGATTTTTACAGAACACCTGCGTCCAGATGGTTTTGTTTTCTATAAGGGGAATTTCTGTGTTATGGAAATTGCAGAAATTCCCATGTGAGAAGAGGGCTGTGTTCAAACAGAAGGTTAGATGGAAACATGACCGACATGTTTCGTCCAAGGCTACGCAGTGGATAAACCCACAGCTGCTTTGTCTATTAGTATTCATTCTGAACTGAATTTGACCCCTGTTGTGTTTTTGTTGACCCCGTTCAACAGAGACAAGAGAATAGCCTGTTTCCCTCCAATGATCTATAAAAAAAAAAAAGGTTTAGTAAACTGACAGCTGTTAACGAAACAAAGACTTGCATAAAATGAGGAAGAAACTGACTGGAAGTGTGACTCTTCTTTATCATTATTTTTGTGTTATTATCTGTATGCAATTAAAAGATACATTTGTAATTAAAAACATGTATCTATCCATTGCCTATACCTGCTTATCCCTGCAGGGTTGCATGGGGGTGCTGGCAGCTATATTTAGTGGTCACTGGGCGCGAGGTGGGGTAACCCTGGACAGGTTGCCAGTCCATCACAGACAATTAAAAATATCAGTTTTTAATTATTAAGTTTTCATTAAAATCACTCGGCTCCTATTTTTTGTGATATCCCAGCAAATCAGCATTCACTTTGAATGCATCAGTGAATAAGTTGCAGAATTTTCCCAAACATATGCAAAGACATTTACAAATATGTGTGAAAATAACCCTCACCTACAGCTTTTCAAATCTCGATAAAAGTATGTGCATTACGTTTGCCCTTTTCCCAGCAATGGAATAAATGAAATATGCAGAATAAGCATCAAAAGAAAACACGGAGGGCCAAGTGTAGCATTAGAGAAAAGTGTTTCAGGAAAATTATTTATTTATTTTTTTTGTATGCGAGTGATAAATCAACATCCACACAGAAGCTTAGACATTTGGATTTATCTCGGCTATGTATGAGCCGTCATTCATCTTGACGTTTGACTTGGTTTTTTCAGAGAAATTGTGGAATATCGTTGCCTTTTTATACTCTCAGGGCCGAGCAATCAACGTCGAACTGACAGAGGATCAAATGGTAAATGCTGTCTAAACTACAGGGGTTTTGGCAGGTTTAAACTGAGAAAGTTGACCTATTAGCCCTAAAAATAAGAACGTTCAGTTTATCTTGCTGTTGAAGCAGATTTTGTGGACACATAAATCTGTCAATGTGTTGCTCGCGCAACAATGTGTTCTCAATTTCTGATCTAGTTCATTGTGTTTGGTCTCGTTTATTAAACATCTGTTGTGTTGCAAACCTCGTATTTGGACAAGATGGAGTGCTGGAATTACATGGGATGGCAGTTCTGATGGGCTTATTTTAAGTGTAGACACAGACCCGAAAACAGTCTCAACAGAGATCAATGGGCTTGTTTTATATTGTGTGTCTTTACATTATACGTTCATCTATATATTTAGAAGTTTCATTTAATATTTAATTACATTTTTTACAAGTTTTTAAAACTGTACTAAAAAAGCTATTGACTGAATAAAATGAGTGTTAAGTGTCTGTGACGCATCACCTGGATATATTACAAGTATGAAATTGATCTATATATAATTCAATTACCCTATCATTAGATTTGTGTTGAGCAGACAATTTTAATTTGATGCGATATACATTTTTAATCACCTTGAAAATTAGATATAGTTGATTATGTTGAAGCTCCTGTTAATGTACTTCTTCCGTGGGTTAGGCTTGGCAAATTAAAGTGCAGAAGGCATGCAGTCGATTGGTTCCCTACTTTCTAACTTATTTAACCTTCAGTATTGTGCAAGCTTGTTTTCAGCTTAATTTATTTTTTTTTGCCTTTCCTCTGCCTCACACACACACACCACCTATGTGTGACGCACGCTTTTACATTCACTGGAGCTGTGCTTCTGTTCCCCCTCGTGCTGTGTTGCTACCATCATGACTGATTGGGAGCAGCGGGGCTGATTTTGTATAACTAAACTCTCTGTTTTCCTGTTGCTTTTATCTGCCGTTGCCCTGGGCCTGCAGAAATGGGGAATTCAGCAGGGAAGAGTACAATTCTCAACAGGCGTCGCTCTGTCATTTCAGCGGGATCTCCGTTTTATATCCAGAGGGAGGTCTGAGCTGCAACAAGAACAGCAGAAATGAACTCATTTGTTCCGCCAAAGGCTCCATCCATTTAAATGTCATCCTGTTGGTCCCTTTCCCTCTAAAGTGCTCCAGTTTCCTCTGTCTTCTTTTCCGTGCGTGCTTCAGTGCAAGTGTGCCCGTGTGTGTGCTCGATTGTGTTTAGAGCTATGCATTGTCAGCTTCAGATGCAGGCTAGATACGGTCTGTTGCAGGCTTCCTCCAGCCTGTTACCATGGTGATTCCATCTTAGAGTCAATAATAGTAAGTTGACAGGGCTCAAGTCCTCAGGTGACTGTACTGCAAGGAGAAAATTAGTAATTTCACAGTTTTACCTTGGAGTTTACATCTGTTGTTATTTTTGTTTTTTCAATTTAACACATTGAGACATTTAAGGGAGTGGAAATAGTCTTTTTTTCAGGAGTAAAGCTTATTAACCTATTTAACTTTACTTTATTGCAGCTGTTGTGAAATTATGGAAATTATTATTCCAAGCAGGAGGCAGTGGTTAAATAAACCTATGTTCACTCTAGTCTAGACAATCCTGTAGATTTTTTGCTGTTGCCTAATTTGAAGAGACACAAATGAAAAAATTTACAAAGAAAGCACATCTCATCTGTGGATTTACTCCAATCTCACTTTTGATACATCTATAACACAGCGATTCATTTTTTTCTTAGGATTTTTCCGTCTTTTGTCTGTCTAGGGGAAAAAAAGACAATATGGTTATATCTCAGGCTGTGGATTTGTTGCTCTGCTTTCCCTCTATCTCTGTTTGATGTTGCCATTGCTATTTTTTTTCTCTCTCTCCTTGCCTTTCTCCCTTCGCTTTCTCCGATTCTTGCATCTTTTTCTGTCTCTTTTCTCGTGGTGCACCAATGAAGTTTTTGTTGTAGTCTGTTAGCATTCGCATGTTTGCACTCTGGTGTGTGACTGCGTGTGGGAACCTGTCATTTTGTTTTGTGTGGCGCTGAGTATGATGTTTTATCTTGCAAGTTAGTGGATGTCTGTTTGGTGCCTGAACACCATCTGCAATGTGTGAAGGTTGGAGAACCTTCAGCTAAAACAAACATCTTCTCTAACCCCTCAAGAAGCGCACGCAGTTACACCCGTTATACTTGTTCACATTTTTTCATGTTACAACCGCAGCCCTCAGTGTGTTTTATGGGGATTGATTCTCAAAACATTTAACAAATAAATACAAAAAATCTGAAAATTAGGAAGAACATATTTTAAAATGTTTTTTAATATGATGTCCCTGAATAAAATCCAGTGCAATTAGTTGCCTTTATAAGTCAATAGAGTTCCCTTGGTTGTGATCTATTGTCAATACCAGTACAGCTGTTCTGTGAAAGCCTCAGGTTTGGTACAGAAGGTAAGGTAAGGTAAGTTTATTTATATAGCACTTTTCTGTAACAAGACATTCAAAGTGCTGTACATGAGCAAACAGCATCATGAACACTAAGAAACACAGCAGGTAGGTCAGGGTGGAGAGGTTTAAAGCAGAAATGAGGTTACAAAACAATTATCCAAGTTTTGAGCATTCATCAGACCATTGTTTTGAAAATAGGGAGAATATAGCAAACTTAAACCTATCAATGCGTGAATCTACACCTAAACTAACACTAAACTGCAGAGACCTATAGGCCAGCTTTGACATCCTGATAGTACAACAGATTGTGATGAATTCAACAAATCTTCCTTTTATGGAAGACTGGCATTAACGGAGCTAGAAGTAAGACATCTAGCGTAAAAACAAAGTCGTTCTCATTTGTCACCTAAGATGGAAGTAACATTCCCTATAACAATCGGTGCTCTCCATCTACAGTCTTAGTTAAGTTTTTCTCCTTTCAAAATTAGAGGTGCGGTCCGGAACTACTTCAGTGCAGAGTGTAGCTATGTTTACTTCCTGGTTCCTGCGCGAATCATTTGAGAGTTTCCAGGGTTCCCAAAACAGATCGCAGCACTTGGTATTTTATTTTGGCAAAAGAGCAGCAGCCTGCAAACATGGAAGGCAGTAGGAGAAGCAGACCAGAAATAGAAAATGAAACATCGTAGACCTATCCCGTGGAAGTAAAAAGTCTGTGCAACACCGGACCGTTGAGTAAATGGCAAGTCTCCGTGAAAGGCATTGCGTATGTGCTGTTCCGTTTTTAACCACTAGGTGTCGTTATTACTTACTGTTCCTTTAAAGAAACCCTTTGTTGAAAGAAATCCATGAGAAGTCCTATTTATAGTTTGCCACAAGCCATGCAGAGACACAGCAAATAACTGGAAGACAGTGCTCTGGTCAGATGAGAGCAAACCTTTATGTCTACATGCCAAACACCATGTGTGTCCTCATTATACAACACTAGCATTTACAACAAACATGCATTATTAGATACACATTTGACTAATACGCTGTTTTACTCCAGTAAGAGTTCAGTTTTGCTTTCGACTGAAAGAATTAAAGGAAAGCAACACCCTACTTGTGGAAAAGTTTGCTAGCCCTTTAAAAGCACAGTATAGTTGCACCTATTTTAGACACAGAAAACTAAGTTGCCTTTGACAGGGAAACAAAAACTAGACAGCATAACGGGGAACTGAAGGCAAAGTGGAGCACAACCTACCTCCCAAAGAGGTGAATCTGGGGCAAACAGATATACTTTTGAGCGTGCCGATGCCAGCAGCAACACCAGTGCAGCGAGGTGGAAGCAGGCAACAGATGATTTACTGAAGCGCACACTCTGAAACTAATGAGGAGCAGAGCCGACTAAAGTGACTAACAGCAACAGGGAGTGCATCACAAAACGGCAGACCTTGTCCTGCAGTCACTTTCAACACGAGAAGTTTTCCTGACCAAAAGATATTTCTTTCTTGTTTGAAAATGTTACTTGCAAATTAGGCTCAGGAGAGATACTGGTTCACACACTAAACTGTTTTCTCTGACAAGTTTTTTCTGCACAGGATGGACTTAATCCATTTCCTACCCAGAGATATTAGTATCATTAAGTTTTCACATCATGCAAGACAATCACTCCTTATGGTTTTACACATCAAAGTACATTTAAGGAAGACCTGTACTGTGTTGTAGATGTTGTTAGAAGCCCACTGGGGTGCACTTAACAGCTTGAACTCTCTGCTGTATGACAAATCATTAAGAACTCTGAGATAAATTAGAAAGAAATCATCTCACCTCAGAGACCTTTTCATCATCTCCATTTGAGTTCATGACTGTAATGGTCATAAGGTGCATAAAACAAGTACCTCATACAAAGACCTCCTATTTCTATTTTTTTAAAGATTTGTAGAGTACTCATCAACACTGAACTCTTGATGTCAGTTGATTTCAAACAATTTGTACCAAATAGGAAAACACACTCACACAGCACACACAGTCCTCTAATTCTGTTGAAGAAAAGTTTTGTTCAGTATTGTTCACCCTGGGGAGCTGGCAATGCCGACAACAATCAAACACTGATTACACCACATCTTATTATCTTGTCAAATATTCAATCTGTTTGGATAAACTTCTAGTTTCAACTAACAGTTATTCTTTTGCTTATGTAGCCAATAGGCTTGGGCCACTATGATATTGTCACAGTATAATAACCTTGAGCATTGATGTCTCATCATGTTAAGCACACAATATGTGGCAAGAGCCACAGATTAGGGTGGTGGAAAAAAGGCCTCCCCTCCTCAAGGATTTGGAGCTCATTGCTAAAGAAACCTTTACAACATACAAGTGGGTAAATATATTATGAAATATTCTGGTCAGCACTTGTAAGAAGGACATGATTTCTGTAACACCACTGCTCTGCAATTTTTAAAGGTGGGGGCGATGGCCAATTTTACGACTGACTGATCACTCCCTGCAGTAAGAAAACGTAAACAACCTCTGTAGATCCTCAGTGTTTTGGTTTTTTAACTTTCTAACCAAAAATAAAATATTAGAAATGATTCCTTCTTTGCCTCAGAGTTGTTTCATTCAAACTCACCGCATAAAAAGGTGCTTGTCTCAACGTGATCCTTCAGTCGGACAGTTAACTGTCATGCAGTGGAAAGATTAAATGAAGGGAATCTCAGTAATTTTTTCATTGTTCTAACATAACTGGATCCTGCTCTTCTTTTTCTTTTTGCTTTTCCGTTTCAGGGGTCACTACAGCGAGTCATCTGTCTTCACCTAAGCTTATTTTCTACATCTTCTTCTCTCACACCAACCACCATCATCTCCTCTTTAACTCCATTCATTAATCTCCTGCCTGGCAGAGCTAGCCTCAACACTCTTCTACCAATGGCCTCATGATCCCTCCTCTGTACATGTCCAAAACATCTCAGTCTGGCCTCTCTGGCTTTATCTCCAAAACATCTAATATGAGCCGTCCCTCTGATGTACTCATTCCTGATCCTATCCATCATGTTACTTCTAAAGAGAACCTCATTACTTCATCTTTCCTACCTTCAGTTCTGCCTCCTGTCTCTACCTCAGTACCACTGTCTCTAACCTATACAGCATTCCTGGTCTCACCACTGTCTTGTAAACCTTTTCTTTCATTCTCACTTTTATCACAAAACACACCTACCACTTTTCTGCAACCATCCCAACCGGCTTGGAAAAGCTTCTTCACCTCTTTTTCACATTATCTTTTGCTCTGGACAGTCGACCCAAAGTACTTAAGATCCTCCATCGTCTTTATCTCTGCTCCCTGTAATGTCATGGTTTCACTTGGGTTCATCCACACACATATTCTGTCTTGCTACAGCTAACCTTCACTCCTCTCCTTTCAAGGACAAACTTCCATCTCTCCAGATGTATCTCCACCTGCTCTCCCCAGAGATCACAATGTCATCTGCAAATATTTTAGTCCATGGGAATTCCTTTCTCACCTCATCTGTCAACGTTTCCATCTCCACAACAAACAAGGGGCTCAGAGCCGATCATTCATGCCGTCCCATTTCCACCATGATCTTCTGTCACGCTTACAGCACACCTCACCACTGTATTACAGATCTCATATATGTCCTGCATCACTCTAACAAACTTCTTTGCTAGTCCACTCTCTCATATAATACCACAGCTCCTGTCTCAGCACCCTGTCACATGCTTTCTCTAGATCTACAAAAACACAATGCAGCATCCTCTGACTCTCTCTGTACTTCTCCATCTACATCCTCAAAGCAAATACTGCAGGTGCAGTACTTTTTCTTGGCATGAAGCCGTACTGCTGCTCACAGATGCTCACTTCTGACCTCAGTCTAGCTTTCACTACTCTTTCCTACAACTTCACTGTATGACTCATCCCCTTTATTCCTCTATAGTTGCCAGAACTCTGAACACCTCTCCACAGTATATCATCAGGATCAACTGCCTTTCCACTCCTTTTCGATGCCTTCTTTACTTCATTCTTACTAATCTGCACACGTGTATTACCATGTAATGCTAGCTATTTTACAGTGAATCAAATTAAGTGCATAATGTAAATTGGTAAAAGGTTATTGATCTAAGCAAACCCAGCCAAATTCATCAACTCACTGGCTTTGCAGCAAAAGCATGTGATGACAGTGGAGAGCAACAATTTCCCTTTGAACAGGAAGAAACTCCTTTAAGAAAATCTAAGTAAAAGCTAATGATGACATAATAGCTCTTTTAGTGGATATTAGCTGAGGACTTAGTCAAATTAAGTACCTGGGTAGCAAGAAAGCAGTCAATGGCTTTGAAGACCTATCTCTCCTAGCTTGCCAACATTATTTTTTAAATAGTGCTACCTTAATAAGAGGTTCTGGTCCTCCAGTCATTGTTGGCTGTCAGTGTTTTTCACAACAAAAACATTTTCATTAATTTTCTTGTTTTTCTTGTGAGTGGAAAATGTAGCAGCTTTCTTTCAGCCAGCTCCACCTTACTCTAAGCTTCATACTTCAGAAAACTCCAGCACTTTCTCTATCATCTCAATAATTTGACCTTAAAATGTAAGAATGAAAAATTTCTGTATTTCTTCATGTATGTAACTGCGCACTTTCACATGTCTCTTTTTTAGATTTTTCCAGCATTTTTAGCTTTCAATTCCAATATTTATTCAACCTAGTTGTAAAACAGCAATTGGATATTTGTCTTGGTTGATAGGCCTGTGTTTGCCATTTTAGAAGATTTTTTTACATATATTTGAAAATGGAGCTTAAACTTTTTCCTTTGTGCATTTACCTTTCTCAAATACTTTAAATGCTATTAAGCATGCTTTTTATGTCTTGCAAAAACCTGTTCATATTAAAACTTGGGTAAAAAAAAATGCATACTTGGGGGCCAGAATTTCATCTAACAACTTAAGTTTTTAGAACCCAATCATTTTAGTGAACATTTGTGCTTCTAATAAATGTTAAAAGGGACATGAGGCAAAATCTTAGAAGAAATGAAGCTCGAGCTCTTTGGGTTTTCTTGTCCCTAGCTGTTGCCTGCAGAAAAATGACACACAGACAGAAACTCATGGTTGTAGAAACACACACAATTTTACTGAAGTTTAGTCAAAGCCAAGAGAGGTTATTCAAATGGTGTCATTCTCACCCCCAAATTATATTAAATGTAGCTCTTTTCAAATCCCACATCAGGCAGAAAAGCAGGAGAGTTATTCTCTTTCAAGGTGCCTCAATAGACTTTTTTTTTCCTGAAGGATCAATTATTCCCTTTCCCAACTTAAAATAAGTTCTGACAAAGGGGGGTAAAACTGTGAAGACAGTAAGAAGGCACAAAACTGGAAATAAAAAGACAATATTAAGAGTATTATTTTTTTTCTTTCTGCTGTACAATAAAAACGTGTCTGACAGAGAGGTGTAGAACAGTCCTCTGATCAAGGCTTTAGGTTTAATCTGGCTCTGTTCCTCCTCGTGCTGATATTCCCCAAATCAAATTCTGTTCGGAGAGCAGTGTTCTTAAACAGATTCAGCTTTTCGGGTTTCGTTTGTTGTTATTCTGTGTAGGGGTTTCCGTCACAAACATTATTCAAAGATCTGCAGCGAAATGCTACAACTACATAAAACACGACTGCTGATTATTTTCATTAATTTGCATTGATTCAAATCAGAAAAAAAGTGACTTTTTCTTCCACCATTTTTTTTCTATTCTTTTGCCATTGTATGTAGTATCAACAAATAGTTTTATTTTGACAAAAAAATTTATATTAATTAAGCTGTAAAGCTGGACTGGTGTTGATTTTCATCCAAAAGCCAGACATCATGTCACCTCTGGGGTCAGAATTGCAATCAGATTTTACATCGAATGGTGAAAGTGGATCAGCAATGACTATAAAACAGGGACAATCTCAGTTTGTAACTCTGGTCACTTCATCCTGCTTGTTGTAAATTTACTTTTAATTTATCTGTAAAGTTTTCGTTGGCTCTCCGTTGATTTTGGAGGGATTTGTTTATGCTCTAGTTCATATTCACACTCCCTGACACACTCACATTGAGAAGTTGTATGCTTTTGAGTATATGTGGAGGCACAGAAATTAATCCACTTCCCCAGGTCTCAAGCTATTTAAAATAGAAAGTATTTCACTTTGATTTCCTTTACATTTACCAAAGAATGTTGTGCAATTACCTGTAGGTAGGTTAGAAATCCAGGCTGGAAAAGACCAAACTTACTAACGATCCATTGATAAAACAAAGTCAAAAACCATTATGGATACTTTTGTCCGTCCGTCCGTTCGTCCGTTGTCTTCCGCTTATCCGGGGTCGGGTCGCGGGGGTAGCAGCTTCAGTAGGGAGGCCCAGACGTCCCTCTCCCCAGCCACTTGGGCCAGCTCCTCCGGGGGAATCCCAAGGCGTTCCCAGGCCAGCCGGGAGACATAGTCCCTCCAGCGTGTCCTGGGTCTTCCCCTGGGTCTCCTCCCGGTGGGACGTGCCCGGAACACCTCTCCAGGGAGGCGTCCAGGAGGCATCCTGACCAGATGCCCGAGCCACCTCAACTGGCTCCTCTCGACATGGAGGATACTTTTGTATATAAGTCTATTTCCACTTCTGATGATTTTTGGTACCATTACATTTCTCACAGTCATTACTAGATAACCTCATTTTATGGACATGTTGCTACAACATTTGAAAGTACAAAACACAGAGAAATGCAATGTTGTTAGCCAACATTTCTTCTGAGTACAACTAAATGTATCCCAAGTATCAACAAATATAAAACCACGGAGAACCATAGTTTTATTCAATAACACCTTCAGAATTGAATAGAAATGAATACCAACTAGATTTGTACTAATTACCCGTGTACTATCTTCTTCTTTGTGGGAACAATCGGGTTTTATGGAGATTAAAACGCTTATTCTGTATTTTTCTGTGACAGATCTTTCTGCAGTCATGGCTGTTTTGTTTTTTGGTAAGAAATAGCTTACTAAAAAATAAATAAATAAAAAGAAGTTGCTCACTGACTGTTATAGTTTACAATGGTTGATCTGAAATGTTTTCCTGTCTCAATAAAGAAGTCGTCAGTTATTGTGACCATTAGCTGGATGGATATTTGTCCAGCTGTGACCTTTTGTTGCTGATTTCTCAGTTTGGCTTGACTGGATCTGGCAAATTGCTTTTTATTGACTAGGTGAGCTGTTCTTTTAGCGACTACTAATGCTGTCATCAGATAGGACCTTTTATTCAATTAGTTGACAAATAATTCCTGTTAAATAAGCTTAATGGTATTTTCCCTCCATAGCATAAAGCTATACTGGTGCCAGCATTCAGTGTAGATCCACACATTTAGGCCTTTCTCTCCATACACATTTTCCATATATTCCAACTCTCATCAAGTTTTCTGAGATTAGTCGCCATACATTATCTGAGTTACAGTTCAAAAGTGGATTAAAGTTATTTAAATAAATTTTATTGTATATTCTTGAAAACTTTAGTTTCTAAGCTTTAAATTTTAGCAATATAACAACATATTTAGTGGGTAGCACTACTCATAGGTGACATAGTGGACACTTCAGTCCTTCCTATTCCTTTTCCTCTTTTCTTCTTATTCTTTGTCTACTTTGTCAACCTCTTGCTCAGCACAGGTGACCTTTTTGGGGGTGTCCACCACATTTTTGGACAAATCAATCAAGATCTTTTGAGAGATTTAAAATGACTGTCCTGACAGGAAATGAGATAAAAGGCAGGTTTATGTGGAGATTTTCAGCTAATGAATAGCCTTTGAAGTTTGAATACTGTTTTCAAGAAAGTGCCTTTTGTTCTATTTCTCTCTTGTTTCTTCTTTTATGCAATTTGAAGCTCTGTTCACAACCGGGCTTTATGATCCACCATCAAGAAATGTGAATGTTTGTAATTGTTGTGTAGTGTAACATTGTTGAAAACTGGCAGAGCATAAAACCTGACAAACATCTTGCAAATCAGACACTACGTGTAAAACAGATTTGAAACTCAGAAGCCGAGTTCTCGCAGAGTACTGATATGGATTGAAAACCGAGATCCCCAAATATTTGATTATTTTTCCTGTTTACAGTGGAGGCATCAGTTGCTCGTGCCTCTACTTCAGCCTGTTACATCAGCATCAGTCAGTAAGGACTCGTCTGGGGTATAATTATCCAGAATGAGTCCTCCGGCTGGCATTGGTCATTCATGTTGTGCTCTGTAGCTCTCACATGTTAACATCCATTAGTGCTAATTGTGAGAACCGCACTATTAAAATATTCCATTAATCAACACTCCTCTCATAATAGCCATTATTAATTCCTCAGTCGGTTACACATTCCTGACACGCTCACACTTTCCTGACACTGGCTATCTGCAGATTCTCACTCTCGCTCGTTTCTTCCCTCTGTGGACCGCTGTCATCTGCCCTCTCGCAAATGGCACACGGAGCTGTCAGCTTTCAAAGAGTGACACAGGAGGAAAAGCAAAAATGGCAGCACGCACACTCACCTACGCGCTTGTGTAAATGCAAAAAGCCGCTTCATCATTCAGGGGATCTAAAAGAGCCAGGCACCCGACATATCACTCAGCGATGTGGATAAACGACCCAATCAGTCTGCTGGAAGTTTATGGCCTTTTATTTCCTAACTTCTGTTCACTAGAGTCTGTGGGAATATTAATCGGCAAAATGTGGCCCCCGCCTCCTTCTCTCTGTCTGACAGAGTAAAAATGAGAAAAAGAAGACGACTTGAATAATGTCTAAATATTTGAAGAGGTTGATGTGATGTCGGGCTTTGAGCCTCGCTGTCAGCGAGTGGGAGAAGAAATCAGCAGAGACTTCGTGGAAGATCTGAGGGGGAGAAAACATGAATGTTTATTTTTGATCTCTCTTTTTTCCCCTTCTCATGTCTATATCTTCTTGTTCTCTTTTCTTTATTTGTCTGTTTTCTTTCCACCCACTCTGGAGTTCGCTACTGTTAATTTTTATTTTATTTTTAGTCCTTCTGAGACGTTCACGTTTCTGCTTGCAGTTTGCAGCCCGTATTTCAAACCCATTGGTTAAGGCTTTAATCGGAGCAGCACTGGGCCGCCAGTCGGTGTTTCTCCGCAGCAGAGGGTGTGTATGAAAGCGTGTGCGTCTGTGTGTGTGTCTCTCTCTTTCCATTCCTGTCACACCTATACTCAGTCTCCTGTCCCTGCTCTTGTAGATAACAAACCTTTCTCTACCTCCATGAGCCAAACTGGACCAACTCCCAGGGCTAATACAATGTACCAGCGGCCATGTGGGTGGACACTGTTAGCAGCCAGCAGCCAGGTTAGATGTCAGCGGATAAAATGACACGCGACGCTGCCTGGTTCTGGTACCAAAAGACCTGAAAATACACTACGCTAGATGTTGCTTATCTGTTGCCTGTGTTTCCAATCACACTCCAGAAACTATGGCTGGGAAATGTGTAGGCTCTACAACTCCTTGCCCAGGCACCCACACCTCTTGAACATTTACACATTAAGTCACTTATAGGAATTATTCAACGTTTAATATTTCATTAGGATTTTACATGATAGACCAAAACAATTTAGTTTGTAATTATTCAGTAAAAGGTAAATTTTGCTTTCAAATCCTTTAAAAAAATTGAAAAAGTAAAGCACATATTTGTATTCAGCTCCCTTGGGTAAAAAACTTTCCAGGACTACCTTTTACTGCCCTTAAACCTGCAGGTCTTTGGCAAGGCAAGACAAATGTATTTGTATAACACATTTCAGTACAAGGACAACACAAAGCGCTTTATGTGATTAAAACATAGGGAGATAAAAACAGAATAAAAGCAAGTTGGAATAAAATGTAGAAAAATTGAAACAAAATAAAAATGGAAAATGGAAACTAAAATAAAATATTAATGATTTTGGAAATTGTTGGACTACAAATGTGAACTAATAATGTTTCAGTAAACAGTTTAACTAAACAAATGTGTTTTAATATCGATTTAAAGGAACTCAGGGCTTCAGCATTTCTTCTGGAAGTTTGTTTCAGAGAAGAGGAGCATATGAACTATGTTTGGTTCTGGTTCTAGGTGTGCAGAGTAGGCTGAAGCCAGAAGACCTGAGTGGTCTGGAGGGTTGATACACTGATAACAAGTCTGTGATGTATTTAGGTGCTAAGCCATTCAGGGATTTATAGACTAACAGAAGTATTTTAAAGTCTATTCTCTGAGATACAGGGAGCCAGTGTGAGGACTTTAGAACTGGGGTGATGTGTTCTACTTTCTTAGTCTTAGTGAGGACACGGGCAGCAGCGTTCTGGATCAGCTGCAGCTGTCTGATCCACTTTTTAGGCTGACCTGTGAAAACACCGTTGCAGTAATCAATTTGACTAAGGATAACTGCATACATGAGTTTTTCAAGATCCTACTGTGACATTGGTCCTTTAATCCTGGAAATATTTTTCAGGTGATAGAAGACCCACTTTGTAATTATCTTCATGTGTCTCTGAAGGTTCAGGTCTGAGTCCATCATGACACCAAGATTTCAGCTCTGATCTGTGGTTTCTAGCTGTCGGATAACTGAAGCTGTGTGCTAACTCTTGATCGATCCTCCTTTGGACCAAAAATTATTACTTCAGTTCTGTTTTTATTCAGCTGAAAAAAATTATGGCACATCCATATATTGATTTGTTCAATGCATCTAGCCAATGACCTATGAGAGGGTTTATGGTCACCTGGTGACATGGTGATGTAGTGTTGTGTCGTCCACATAGGAAACTGATCTTGGTTTTTTTTTATATATAATCTGAGCTAAGGGGAGCATGTCTATATTGAATAGGAGGAGTCCCAAGATGGGACCCCACATGTAATTTGTGTAGTTTCTGATTTAAAGGTACCTACTGACACATAAAAGTCCCTGTTCTTCAAGTAGGATTTAAACCAATCAAGAGCTGTACCAGAAACACCAGCCCAGTTGTCCAGGCGTTCTAACAGAATGGAGTGATCAACAGTATCAAATGCTGCACTGAGGTCCAATAGTACCAGCACTGTGGTTCCTCCACAGTCTGTAGTAATACTGATGTAATTTAACACCTTGATAAGGGCGGTCTCTGTACTGTGGTGAGCACGGAAACCTGACTGGACAATGTCAAAGCGGCTGGTCGTTGTTAAGAAGGTGTTTAATTGTTGAAACACAGCTTTTTCAATAATCTTACTGATAAAGGGGAGGTTTGAGATGGGCCTGTAGTTCTCCAGAAGTCGTTTATCCATATTGTTCTTTTTCAACTAAGTTTTAATAATTGTCATTTATAAGGCCTGGGGGAAAACATCTGACAAAAATTATGTGTTTATTATTTGAATCAAATCAGACGCTATGACAGGAAAAACTATCTTAAAGAAACCTGTGGGTAAAATATCAAGACAGCAAGAGGAGTAACTTAGCTGACTTAATTTCTTCTAAACCTTTTGTAGTTTATTTTGCAGAATCCAGACATTTTTGCAGAAGTAGGTCAAACTGGAGACAGTATTGGCACTGGACCTGACATTGATGTACAAACTCCCCTTCTTATGTCTTGTATTTTCTCAGTAAAGAAGCTAGCAAATTAATTGCAGGCCTTGTTAGATTGGAGTTCAGCTGCCACAGACTCTGGAGGGTTTATTAACTTGTCGACTGTGGTAAATAAGGTACGTGAATTATTAGTATTTTTTGTTGATAATCTCAGAAAAAAACATTCTCATGTATTTTTCAGTTTAAATTATATCTGTAAAGTCTGTCTTTAAAGATGTCAAAGTGAACCTGTAGTCTGGTCTTTCGCCACCTTTGTTCGGCTTTTAATATCTCTTTTGCTAATTACGTCAGTAGGAAATATGCTTTCAAAGATAACAGAAAAGTGGTCAGATAGGGTAACATAAGTTATAGAGACCTTGGTACTATTTAGACCTTTGCTAATGATCAAGTCCAAAATATGTCCCCGTTTGTGTGTTGGTTGTTTACCATGTTGAATCAAACCAAAGTTTTTAAATATTTCACACAGTTCTTTTGCACCTCTGTCTTCAGGGTTGTCAACATTAACATTGAAATCCCCCACAAGATTTAAACAATCATGATCAACATATACCACAGATAAAAGTTCATTAAATTCATGAGGAAAAGTGGTTTTGGGCTGTGAAATCAAGAAACATGGGTGGAACAGGGCCCCTTACTTGGACAGTTAAATAAAGAGTCATTAGTGCGAGGGGCTGGACCAGGATGTTGGATGTATGGAGATGATGCAAGATTTATTAGATTTACTTATTTATAAGACTTAGTTCTGTTGCAATTTTAAAGAGGTTTTCCATGTTTCTAGTAAATTCTAGAAGATGTACTTCCGGGCTGGATCAAGCAGATGAGGCTGTGTAAGGAGTTTGGGGGAAGGAGGTGCTGAGGTCTCCTGTGTCCTTTTTTCTGCACGCTTCCTCGTTATCTTCGCAGGCTCAAGTTCTGGTCTTATCCTTTGTTTATTCACTTGTTCCTTTTTCAGGGTCTCAGCAGGGTGACATTGTTCATCAGGGAGATACTTTATCTGTTGTTTATTCACATGCTGTCCTTTTTTTAAGGAATACAAGATGTTAGATGCCAGAAGTTTTGCAACTGACCTGTTTAGATTAAATCAATCTCGCTTAAAGAGGTGTCTCTTTTCCCAGAAAATTTTGAAATTGTCAATAAAAGTCACAGAAGTTGTCGCACATACATTTTTGAGCCATTTGTTGAGCATCAGGACTCTACTGTACATTTCATCCCCCCTAGAAAGACTTCCAGTGGCGCCACTGAGAAACACCTTCATATGTAGATCTGCAGCTTCATTTAGCAGATGAATCAGATCCTCCTTCAATATTTCTGACTTTCTCTTAGCAATATCTTTCATTCCTCCAATGTGAATAACAAGGTTCTTCACAGTTGGGTTTAATTCTGTGATCTGTGTTATACTCCAGATTCATTATTTCAGTGTTTTTATTTCAGTGTTTTTCTTGTTGCAGTAATGACTGCATCATCAGTTGTTATTACTGTTCGTGGCTTGGTGACTGGCTCATTATGACACAGTTTAGGAATGTTCTCATACTTGACTTTGTTGTCCGGAAACAGGCTGTGTTCCTGAGAGTCAGTGTCCTGTAAAAGGAGAGCAAACCTGTTTTTTAGAGGGATTACCATAGTTGCGGTCTGTTCTCCCTTAACCTTTGTTTTGGGAACAGACGGTTGCTTGCTTCTGTTTTTTTCTGGAGTAAAGGAGACGTTTTCTCTGTAGTCTTGGCCCGGTGATTTCATCTAGATGCAGAGTTCTCCCTGTAAGGCATCTTCCCAGCTCTGGATTTAGGTGTTTGTTCTTCGGCTTTGATTGTTCCAGTGGGAACTGCTGGATGGTTTACTGTCATTAAAATCAGCACCTTGTTTCTTGTTTGTGCTGGTTAGTTGTCGCTCCGACTTGTCACTATTTAAAACCATCGGTTGAGTTATCTCGTTTGTTTGGAATCGCCCACAGGGTCGTTTCATTTCCAAAAGCAGCATTTACCTCCGCATTGACTTCAAGTCGATTTATTTTCATTTTAATGCCAGCTATTTTCTGGAGAAGCTTGTTAAAATCCTCTGTGGTGAAGGGAGGCATGTTGTGCTGGCTAGCTG
This sequence comes from Fundulus diaphanus, assembly GCA_037039145.1. Classification (NCBI taxonomy): domain Eukaryota; kingdom Metazoa; phylum Chordata; class Actinopteri; order Cyprinodontiformes; family Fundulidae; genus Fundulus; species Fundulus diaphanus. The sequence continues at coordinate 35,690,394 of CM073128.1, forward strand.
ACGTCGGTTAGTCCTTCTCTCAGATCTAAGTAAAATAACACGGAGAAAATCCTTAAAAAGTAGTCCAATGAGAAAAAATCCTTAAAGGTTTGTTTCGTCCAACTTGTCTGTGGTTTTGGCTAGGAGATAAGAAGTTTGAAAGTAAAGTTGCAAGCAAGCAGGGAGCAGAGAAGAAAAGCGTGGCACGGAGCAGGGGTGGCAGCAGATAAAAAAAGGGCTGTGTCTCTACTAGGTGTTGCGCATCTTGAAACAAAAAGTTTTCCTTTTTCTGTTCAAAACAGCTCAAGTTCACTTAGACTGAATTTAAAGCATCTCTGAACATCAGCTTTTTTGTCCTACTGTAAATCCGCTCTTGGATTGAGTTCTGGACTTTGACTGGGACATTCGAACACATACTTTGAACTGAATGGGAAGCCTAACTTCACTCCGCAATAGACAGTGTCACACATGTTTTGATGCATCATTGCTCCAACACAGCAATAGTAACGGTTGGATTATCTCTTTTATGTCTATGTCTTCAAGTTCTGCAGATGCTTTGTAGTGAACCGCTCTTTTGATTCGGCTGTGTTGAACCAAGAGACCATCTGAACAGTGTTGGCCACCCCTAATCTGAAGCATTTCATTGTAACTGTGGCTGTATGTTTACGGTCATGTCCTACGGGAAGTTGAACCCCTGGCACAGATTTTCATCCATCTTCCGATCAACCTCTTTCCAACTCTAACCAGCTTCCCTGTCCATCCTAAGGAAAAGCCTCCCCACAGTAGGATGCCCCTAACACCATGTTCCACTGTGCGCGTGGAGTGATGTGCACTGTTAGTTTTAGGCATCACTGTATTCTCAAAGGTAGGCCATGAAGTTGCGTTTTGGTTTCATCTGACTAGAGCACCTTCTTTCACATGTTTGTTGTGTCCTGTACTTGGCACGTGGTAAACTGCAAATGGGTCGACAGATATTCCCGCCTGGGCTGTGGCTCTCTGCAACGCATCCAGAGTTACATTTGGCCTCTTGGCTTCTTCTCAGATTAATGTTGTTCTTGGCCAGCCTGTCATCGTAGGTGAATGGCCATGTTTTGGTACGTTTGCAGCTGTGCCATCTGATGCTGTATTGAACACTGCTCTGCGAGGTGTTCAATTGCTCGAATGTTGTTTTAGAACCTGACCACATTCAAACTTTTCCGCAACTATACCGATACCCTGTCTCATGCACTGCTTGGTCTTCAGGATGAGAAATCTATCACTAATGTTCTTTGAGGCCTTCCCAGAACTGATAAAATTAAATCACTCGCATGCACACTAACTAATTGTCGTCTCCGACATTAAATCTCATTTCAATTCTTTGCATGAATTGTAAGAATTGCAAGGCAATGCATCAGAAACTAACTAAACTTTGACCTGAAATGATGCATATTATTTCATTGGTAATTCTTTTTCATTTGGGGTTGAGTCAAATGGACGGCTACTGAAACATGGCAGCATGACTTCCTGAGTGGGGCAACCCTCTGCTGATCCTGAATTAGAATAAAGACGTCCAGTCCGGCCTACAGTGGAGGCTTTCAAGCCATAGCACATGAGACCAACTGGATCTGCAACCTTTCTTCAGTCCAGCTTCTCCAGCCACGTTTTCAATAGACCGCTGGAGGCAGAAGGCCTGTAGGCGAGGCTCAGGGTGCTCACTGTGTCCCGATGAGTGGGACAGGGCTGTGATGTAGGTTGGGACTGCAGAGCTGTGGCAGGCACTGTGTGGCTGCATGGGAAATGTGAGCTCTGCGTGACCCGAGGCAGGTGAAGGCAATGCAGAGTATCCACTGAGCAGAAGCTGTTAAAAACAATGCTTAGCTTCTTGGTTCTGTCGAGGATTTCGTCATCCCAGTCCCCGTTGTGCTTGAAGCCTCTGATCTTTATCAGCCCTGAACACACAGCGCGCACAGTGGTCTATCAGAGCTTGCGGTTTTATTTTTCTTCTGCAAACTTTTCTTCAATAAATCCTTGTGTCTTTCCTTTGAGGTTTTCCTTCGTATCACCCTTTTTCACTCTTCTTATCTACATTTTGCCATTCACTTCATTATTCAATCTAAATTTTACTGCAAAAACTTCTGTCAATTACTTCTTAAAGTGTTATAAGTGAAGCACGTTATCAGCTGGTCTCTGAGCAAGAAAAAGGCTTTTGATAAAAGACTTCTTAATTCTGTCTAACAAAAGATTGAGCGCTCAGTCTTCAGGGAGGGATTAAATAACAACATTCAGAATGTCAAATGAATGAACATCTCAGTTCGTGTTGAACCCAGTTTCGTTCTGCCCCAAATTAATGAGCCTGACCAGAGGGGCCGCTGAGTCCCCCAGACAAGCTGAACCTGTTAAGTTGGCTAATTGGGTTTAATGTTTTCATCATATTTTAAGGTCTTGAGACCTGAAACTCACACCGCAAGGAGGAATCCGAGGAGGAAATGTAATGAGGCTAAACTCCACTTAAAAGTCGTCAACAGAATTACTATAAGCAACCTCCACAACTACATAAAATATATAAAAGAGCAGGGATAAAGAGGTAATCCCATATAATTGAGTGATTATTTGGTTTGAGCTCATAGAGCAAAATAAATTAGTCTATGAGATGGACAACTAGACAAAAAAACAAGTAACCACTAAAGCATATAAGCTTATGATTCTGTCATATTTAGCATAACTTGAAAACTGATTTCAGATTCAGCATTTTGTTTTGATCTACTATACAGAAGTTTTTTATTTTCTGACCCTTAATGTAACCCACTGTACTATACCTTGTGTGTGACTTTGTTTTGGATTCACATAATAATGTGATACTGTGAAGCTGCCCTTCAAGCTGACAAGGAACCTTACTCTACTTTCTGATCAAGTCAGTTCCTGATCACCTTGTCACATGGAGGGAACTCAAAAAGTGATAAAACTGAATTGCCAGGTGGTCAACTGATTCCTAAATATGTCAGAAGTTTAAATTTGGCAGAAGTAACATATCCTGTCTGGACTGGGCAGAGCAGTGTGAAGTCCTCACCCTTGATCCCAATAAACATCCACTGATCACAACAGGAACACTTCAAAAACAGTCACATACACTTTAAGGAGTCGATAGACATTGACCGTCTTTATCTAGGCCAACGTAACATTTTTCAAGCAAACAGCAAACCTCGCAAGACTGAAAACGGTGTAACAGCAACAGGTAACAAAAACAGCACAGTTATGTTAATAAAACCATATAAAACACCGTGAAATCAGAAAGGTTTATATCCAAAAAGGCAAAGCAGAAAAATATTAAAGTAAAGAAATGTTCACTCCCCTCCATTCGCAATAATCAAAGATGGAGGTAAGGATGGCCCATAGCACTGATACAGATCCAGTTCTTGTTTCACCTTTTAAACAGCGTAGAGGGATCCAAAGCATTAAGTGAGACTGTAATTCCCTGGCAATCGGCACTATTTTTTCAGGCACAAACATTCCTATGATCAGTCCTATTTATGCTGTAACGTGCTGTTTCATGTGCTGCACACTGGGCTTTCTCCCACTTCTAAGCTCACTTTGTTTGGTTTGCATAGAGCATGCAAGCAAGCCGCAAATACAAAATGCGCCGTATTTTCAACCGCAAGGCAGGCTGTGTCACAATAATGCACTCCATGCCATTTGCTAAAATGATGCCATTCCTCTTCATGGAGCTGTACTTCAAAAGACCCTAAACAGCATTAAGGGCGGTGAGTATGAAAAGCAGAGATGTTCAGGCTCTTCATATTATTTCTCAGAAAAGCTTTCACTGCGGACTACTTTCTAATACTTCACTATTCTCTCTTTTCTGCTTACATCCTCTATGGTCAAGTCTGTATCCCTCTGCATACTAAACGGGGCCCAATACCGCTTAATTTGCACCACCAGAATTACTGCTGTCACTTCACATTTGTTGCTGGAGAGGCATAGGTCATTTTCCTGATCTTCGTACTGTTGGGAAGAGAACGGTATGAGGACTATACGTCGACCATACATTAATTTACACCCGTTTTTTTTTTTCTCTTTTGGCGTACATTCAAACTTAAGCTTAAACCGAAAGCCACACACACGTCACATTTTACACGGCGACACAACGCAACCCTCACAGAGATGACAGAGGAGGGAACAGATGTAAAAGATGAAAGGAGAGAAGGAGGAAGAGATAGAGGAATGGGTGGAGGGAGAGTGAATGCGCTGACAGGAATGTGACGGGGCTTAATTACCAAGCGAGCGCTGCACGCTGGAAGCAATTTCTAAGGATTGTTGTCATTTGAACGGATTAAGACGCCTTTTCACTGGACTAAGCTGTCTCACTGCCAGCTTGTGTTTGTGGTGGATTAGAAGTCAAGTTGAAGACAGAAGCGGAATTGGAGGGATGGAGGCAGAGAGTAGTGTCACAAAGGGCACTTAAGGCAACATGGTGCGGAAAGAAAAACATTTTTATAGAGAAGAAATATCGTGCCAATCCTGTTTGCCGCAAGACAGGAAAGCGGCTGTGTAAACACACAAAGAAATCTGAAAAGATCAATGCTCTCTCTCTTAGTCTCACGTCCCCCCCCCTCTCTCTTTGCAGTACAGTGAGAAGGTTTACCAGTCTCAAAAATCTAGTAACAGGTGCCTTTTTTAGTTGACGCTTACTTTCTCTTCCTGTTTTCCTCCATTTTCCCAGACATTGAGGGCTGCGAGCACTCATGGAGAAAGTTTCACGGCCACTGCTACAGGTACTTCAGCCGCAGACACACCTGGGAGGACGCTGAGAAGGACTGCAGGGAGCACAGCGGCCACCTGGCCAGCATCCACAGTGCAGCCGAGCAGAGCTTCATCAGAGGTGGGTGGAGGTCACAGCCTTTTTTACCCACAGAGCAGCCCATAGAAATAATACCTAGGAGGGAAAATTCACCAAGCAGGGAAATCTCTCAATTTTTTTTGCAACTGTTCATGGCCTGCTGTTTGATTTATTCCTGCACCGGATTCACAGAGCACATTGCACCAAATACACGCGGATGCAATCACATGGGAGCAATTTTAACCTATTTTTTTTTTTTTTTTTTTTGTGTCAGGCTGCCGTAGTTCTCTCATCAACCACAAACAGATGCAGGAGTGATTTGAGGGAGAGAATGTTTCATCCTGTTTATTTAATTTTTTTAAAATTTTTATCTAATACTGACTAAAGGAGGCAATCCTGAAAACCTTAACAGGTGTTTTCAGTGGTGTTTTGAACTGATAATTGATAAATAATTAATAATAAAGTCAATATATTGTAATTGCTTGTTGAGATAAAAATAATTGATTGAAATGAAAAAGGTATTGGGACATAAAATCAATTTGTTAGAGCTTTTAATTTAAGTTGAACAATACAATGGCCTCTAGCACCTTTACTCACTGATTTTTATGATTAATTATTTTGATTACAAAAATGCTGTATAATAATAATAATAATAATAATAATAATAATAATAATAATAATAATGTACTGCTGCCATTGACTGTGCTTTGATCAGATCAAATTTTGAGCCACATTTGCCCCCTTCAGAGGAGAATTTATACTATCAACTATGTTGCAGGATGGATTTTCAAAAATTTAAACTTTTTTTTCCCACAAAATGTATATAGGCAGTTTTTGAGGAACAAAGGTTGTCTTTAAATTTACTCCGGTGTTTTCAGTAAACCAAAGACCTGGATGCTGACTGATACAGATTATTAATCTTAATATTAAAACATATTTTGATGGCAAAGGATGTATTTACTGTAGAAATCAATTTTCATCAGTTATTTTTGTGTATTCAGAGTATCATTTGCTAATAAAAAGCACCTACAGGAGAACTGACTACTTTTTTTTCATTTCTGTTTTGAATTATGTCTATACAAATATGAAATTACAAAGCAAAGAAAGTCAGATGGACCTAATTAGCCCTCGGCAGAACCATTTTTTTTTCTGTGGAAAACAATCTCACTTCTGACGGGCCAATTTGTTTGACCTGACAGTGCACAAGTGGCTCCCACCAGAAATGGCTGAGTCGCCATGTAAAGGCTTCCCAATTTAATAATAAATTAATATTGTAGAAGTTGGTACCAGTTCTCTGTCTAAGCTGGGTTTTAAACAAATGGGAGTTAAACAAAAAAAAGGTCTGTTAGCGTTTTACTTGGTTTCTTTTTTCTTTCTTTGTTGCAGTTGAAGTGAATTAATCGACAAATAGTTTACAGGCAAACAAAACAAAAAAAATCCCGAGCCAGATGATGAAAGTATTTTTGTCATTTAAAAAAAAAAAAACTGAATCTGATTTTTTGCTAATTTTGTCATCAAAACGTGCTCTTACAGTCAGGAGGAACTTTGTTCACTCTGGGTCTGATAAATGTGATCCGTTTCTCAACTTCCTAATTCAGGTTTTCAGATCTTAACGTCTCATCAAAGTGCTTCATTGCTCAGCTCCCATGTTCCTCGTTGCAAAGACTTTTGAAAAGGATACGGTTGTTTAGTTGATTTCATTAAACCTTGTTCAAATGATTTGATTCTAAAAAACGCGTTTATTTTATGTATGCCAAGACCTCAGCAAATGTTTGAACACAGTTGATCCCCTAAATGGTTATTATCTCTGATCTGCTGCACCTTGTGTTGTTCAGGTCAGACACTTTGTTACAAATGTTTTAAATCAACCCATCATTGTTATAATTCATTTTCTTGAGGGGTCAGTCTTTATTGTAATCCTTTAAACTCACAAACAGTTGTTCATTTATTTATCCATCCTTCCATCAGTCTATTTTTTCACCTTTTTTTGTTCGCTCAGCCTCCTTGTTTAAAAGAGTTTGAATCACCCTTGTTGAGGATCACTTCCTGACATCTTGGATAATGTATTTTTTTCTTTCCATGATGTCACACAAGGAAGCAGCGTGTTTGAGGTATTTCTTTAAGATATAGCCACAGATATGTCTCCAAATTACTCCGATGGCACAATGGACCAGACTGCATAATGACGTAGTAATCGTAGTGTTTGTACACTCCAGTAAAACAGTTTCTGGTTTACTGTCAGACAGTGAAAAGAAGGTTAACACATGTGTAAATATGTCTCCAACTGTATTCACCGCTCTCAGTTTAGACTTACTTCTCCTGAAGTCAATGCTTGCATTTTTATAGTCACTGCTTTTCTTACTGTATGTCAAGTAAATGGAGAGTTACATGTTTTCCTGCAAAACATCTCTATGATTCTTGTATTTCTGCTTGTCTCTGCTGAAACCGGGCTGCATGATCGTTCACCACAGACAGCAGCCCAGGCCACTCATTGTCACAATCCAAACAGACTTTGGCCCGTCTGTTGGTGCCTCATCTCTTCAGCCTAATCTTTTTGCCCTGCAGCAGCGCTCCATTGCCACTTGAATTGTAATACCGGCACCATGATTCTGAATTTTTCAACTCGCTGTCTGACAATGCTATCCATCTAGCTTTTTTCTTTTTTTCAAAGTTTCCCAAAAAGGGCCCCGTTGCCTTGAAAATGAGTGTCTCCACCCCTTCAATAAAGGGTTCAGAGCTATTAGCAAGATTAATGGACCCAGTAATGATGTTAATCATCAGCGTGATTGAAATTTTAATATGTACAGTATGTGCGGGGACCTGCGCCCCCACAAAGGCAAATGAGTTTAAACCAAAATACCATTAGGGAAATTTGCCTTCACTACGGCTAAACAACTACCATTAGCACATCTCAGACACTGCTGCTTTCTGTTATTGTTTGTCTCTCAGCTGCAGCCAATGAGGAAGACCGTCAGTCTGCAGGATGGACTGGTTTCTGAGCCCGTCCTCGTGATCAAACCTTTCATTTTATCCTTAACTGAAGAAACTTCCCTTTCTCTACTTAATGAATTTTTTTTGGATGTCTAATCCCTTGCAGTCATGCATTCCTCATGTTTTAGACAGAGAAAACTGACTAACACAGTATGTTGTATGGGAAAACTTGATATGAGTAACTGTTAATGGCTATATTAAGGGTCTACGTCTCTATTTATTCATTTGTTTTACATCTGACACAGGTCTGAGCCACGACAACACCTGGATTGGGCTGAATGATCGTACAGTGGAGGATGACTTTCAGTGGACGGACAAGACAGACCTGGTGAGTAAGCAGCAATTATTTCTAACCAGTAGAGTCTGAATTGCTAAATATGAGGGATGCGACGATACACAAAGGCTTGTAAGAAAGATCATGGTTTCACTTAAATACTTTCCAACAAAATAAAGCTGACTATTATATAATAAATCAATTAGAATATTTTTTAATCAGGAAATTGGGTTTTTCCTTTTTAGACTTTGTTATCCTCAAAGTAATCTTCTCTGGCTTTAAAAATTTAAATTACTTAATGTAGAACATGAACTCTGATTTACTTTTAGCTTCTCTGCTTCCCCTTCTTTGCTCTCAACATTGATGCAGCAACGTTAATGTAAACCTAAAGGTAAATTTAGGAAAACGGTCCATAGCAATGAAAGAAAACTCCTCAGTAAGATCCATGGAACAAATTCTGCTCTTCCACTATTCTGATGCTAACAGCAGCAGGCGCTACAGGTGCCCGCCAAGCTGTGACAAGAGGACGACGCAGCTCCGCAGAAGGCGGGGCTTAGAGTGAGCTCTGAACGGACAGTGCTGTGAACGTATCACTCACGGCCCAGTCAGTGTGGGCTTTGTTTTCAGCGTGAGGAATGTCATGTGTGCATGTGAAGGCAGGAAAATGTGTGCCTCATGCTTGTAGTGTGAGGCTTGAGAGCTCTGTCCAATGGCAATGTAACCAAATGTTAGCAGCAAGCCCAACAAGCAGTCTTTATTAGCCGATCCGGTCAACACAGCAGGGCAACTCAAGAACTGCTTCCTTTCCTGCTTCAAGATGGCGTCTCTTACACGATTTCCCTCTTGAAGCGCTTACCTTCATATCAAGGGCTGATAGAATTTGAAAAACCTGTTTCAGCAGACGAAATTACCATACCATCAGAAACATCTAATAAAGGCCTTTTGTGCCATTGTTGTCATTCTTAACTTTCCAAATGTGTATTTTTGCAGCAATATGAAAACTGGCGGGAAAACCAGCCTGACAACTTCTTCGCCGGAGGAGAGGACTGCGTGGTAATGATCGCTCATGAGAATGCCAAATGGAACGACGTGCCTTGCAACTACAATCTGCCCTACGTCTGCAAGAAGGGAACAGGTGAGAGCAGAGGGCTGCGGTAGGAGGCGCATGGCAGGGGCATAAAAGAAATGAATCAAAAAGGGAGTGAGACTGAGGAATGGGGGTGAGCAAGAGACGGATGCAGAATGAGGACAAGTGCAAAGTAGAAACAATTGCGTTCTTCTGTTCAACTTGAGTCGGTCCTAAAAGTGCAATTAGGATGAAAAAAGGTGAGCAGAAGTTCTGTTTCTTCATGTAAATCAGTACAGAAGTGTGCCAGCCCTCTGCCGTTAAACCTCAGGGATTGATAAAACCCAAACCTTAAGGTGACTATAAACACCCCGACTGTGTCATACCTTTCATTACACACATCTCTCCCATATTGAGGAAGAGATTACCTCTGAGCCTCTTCAATCAGTACATGTTCAGCTCTTCAAAGTTTCCCTAACAGCCCTCTCATCATCCTCTTTTATTGACTTAAAGTAGTTTTTAACATCCTGCTTATATCACAGCTCTATGGCTGCATCAAATCATCTCTTTCAGTGGTTTAAACTGTCTCAAGGCAAATAAGTGCTTCTTAAAGTCAACATAGACAATAGAGCAAAACATATTGGTTGGGTTAACCTCCTCAACTATGTTCCTGTTAATTTCACATCCCCTGTTGCGCCCTGTTGCTAGGTGTAATAAAACACATTCATTTGTAGAACTATTAGGGCAAGAATAGACTCCGAGGGCAGCAATTTGAAATGTTAGCCCAGTTTTGAACAGACTTTGGCCTGTACTTATGATGAAGATGTCAGAGTGAAACCAAAAACAAGGCCGACCCTGCAACAAGCTAACACCAAAGCAGTTTCACAGTCTCAGAAAATAGAAACGCGTCTGACCGAGTTTAGACACTAAACTCTTTTTCATTTTCAAGTTTGGTGAAATCAAACTTGTTTGATACCGTAAGCCGTAAGCTCTCTTTTGTCCAAAGACAACTTGTATCATCTGAATGTTGTCAACAAGCAGCATGAGTGCTACAAATGGGATGCAAGTGAAGCAGTAAGTTAGGTTCACAGAAATCATAAGGAACGAGGGGCTCTGAAGACATTTCAGAAGAATATTAAGCCCCGTCGCCGTTGGACTGTGAAAGAGGAGCACAAACGAGGTTTAGTTATAGACATGATAAAGCCTTATATCCCCTTAAGAGAGGGAAAAATAGTTTTTTTTTCTTCGTCTTTTTAAAGCAGAGAGATATTATCGAAAGGTCAGCTGATGTCAGCTGAATTTTTGAATGATGTTAGTAGAAAAAGTAATTTGGTTGTACTCGGAGACGTTGTTAAGATCCTGAAACAGTGGGAGTCAAGAAAAAGTTTAGTCTCATGCCACAGCTATGATTTTTTTAGTATTATGGTTTTGAAAAGAAATTTGAAATGCAACCATCAGAGTTGTGTGCATTTTATCCATTTTCCAGTTTTGAAAAGCAATTGACCTGAATATATAAATTTTAGCCAATTCTAATGAGAAGCTAAAAAAGTAAAACACAAATGGAGCTCCTAAGCAAGTGATTAGAAGATTCTTAGCTAAACAAAAAACTGAGGATATTGCAGTAAAGGGCCTTAAAGGAATAAACCATCTTCCAGATAGTCATTATAGTAATTAAACCGAATTATGGCTGCTGGCAGAGATCTCCGGAGGCTGACTTACTCTGTTTCAGGATAAATGCAGAGCTATTTCCTTCCCAAGGAAGGTGTTGCACCACCTCTGAAGCACACTGTCACAAGTCCCCAGCATCCAGGCAACCTCTGACCTCAATCAGTCACTTGAAATCACCAGAATCTTTTCATCTTCTTGCTACTCCCCACCGTCAGCCCCTTTTTCACTCAAAGTAACCCCATGTACTGTCTTGTCCTATCAGTGAAGTTTGTCAGCCCCATGCTGGGAGCTCCCTGAAGGATTTCTAATTACCCCCGCTCAGGTGATCTGTTTGTCTTCTTCATCACATGAACCTGTCAGACAATGATTGACCACCCCGGGGACAGTCAGGGCGGCGCGGCACGCAGATGGCGATGGCTTTTTCTTCCTGTTCAACTGAAAAGAGGAAAGAGTGTAAAATGACTAAAACATATGTAGTGATTGCTCACACAACAATCCAGTTGGACGTTGCACAAATATTGAGCCTCATTGGTGATGTCTTTAATTAAATTGGGGGAAATATTTACCTGTAGGTTATATTTTCACAGCAAATACAGAACATTAAGCTGTTAAACTTTGTCAAAGTATTGTCATATTCAATAAATTAGAATATTAATTTCTAAGAAACTTTTTGTAAGAATAAAAGTACCTTTTCAAGAAAAAAAACTTTAAGTCTGTATTAAACATACTTTTCATTAAGCCCCAATTTCTGCATGAAAAATGTTGCTTTATCGGTTTGATGCTATATTCTAATCTTAAATGCTGTGTGTTTTTATTAGCTGGAGGTGAAAACAAAAAAAGGCTTTAAAACATCATCAGTCTGTGTTCATTTATATAATGTGTTTCCCATTAGTGAATTGAGTAACTGAAATAAATCAACTTTTCAATAATATTCTCATTTATAGAACATGACTTGATATTTTTGTTAAAATGTTTGAGAAAAATTCCTTTACTACAACATGAGGTGCCACTAATCGCCATTTTGAGGAAAATTGGAAAACTAGATCTACTCGTCTTAATTTTTTGTTTTGGAAAATCTGCCGAACATATGGCTCAGCCATAAGGTTATTTCAGTAACATGTGAGGGGATTCACTTTCAGCAGGACATGCATTATGATATTATTGCACCGCTTTTGACAGATTATGTGAAAAAATTTGAAAGCTGAATTTGCATGGCATCCTGTGCAAACACTGAGAGCCCCTTGGGAAATGATAGGCTGATGATAGTGCCTTTAGCAGCATATGTTTAGTACCCAACAATGAACAATGTGTTCATTGTTGGGTAATGGGAACTATGGTTATGATGCAAGAGTCCGGTATTATAGAATTTCAAAATAAAGGGGAAAGTATTTTATTTTTCACTCATTTCTCAAGCCTTCTTGTACCCTCTGAAATTTTAATGTATATTTACACTTGTGTACAAACCCCTTCAGAATGAGATATAAAGGAAAGATGATTTGATAAATGATGTAAAATATCTAGATGGGAAATAATTGCATAGTTCTCTCATCTCAACTACTGAGGGATCTGAAAGCCTCAAGAAAGGCAAAGTGGCATGAATAACAATTGGGTTATGGCTGCAAGGAATTATAGGAAATAGGAAACCAATAACTGTTTCCTTTTCAAGACAGGAACTTATAAAAGCATTCATACGCTATGAAGTTTGTCACATGTTCCTATGTTGTAACCGAAAGTTCAAAAGTACTTTATTAATAATTTCCGATCGATTAATAAAAGGTAATGCACAATTATGACTTAGAATGGACTTAATGGAGGATTTTCAATCATTTTCTTTTGCAAAAGTAAGAAAACTGTGATGTGGACTTGTACTCAGGGCTCTTTGCTCAGATACCTCTAAATAAAGTCCAGTGCAACCAAATATTTGCACAAGTTATCTGATTTGTGAATAGTGTCCACCTGTGTGTCACCTTTTTCCAGTAGGTATACAGATATTCTTTAAAGGCCTCACAGGTTTGTTACAGAACATCAGGGAGGAAAAGCGACCTAAATACAAAGTATTGTAGCAGACAGGCTCCAGGGATAAGTTGAGGAAAGAGGAAAGTGTATATGAAGACTGCAAGCCTGCTGGACATGGCTTCTAGCTAAAGTGAAAGATTGGGCGAGGAGAGCGTCAATCAGACCAATAAGTTAAGAGGCCCACAGTCACTCTGGGGGTGCTGCAGAGATCAACAGCCCAGGTGGGGGAGTCTGTTGGGTGTTAAACAAATGGGACCTTTGTGGAAGAGTGGCAAGAAGAGAAAAGCCATAATAAGTGCCGTTTAGTTCAGTTTGCCATAATCTATTTTACGGTGGTCTATTACATAAAATCCTATTCAAATACAGTAATGTTTGTGGGTTTTATGTAAGAAAATCTTTTTTTTTTATGTAAGCGCAATGAATACCTTTTCAGGACACTGTAGTTTTATATTATTAAAGCTTGTTTTGCTTGACCATTCAAGCAACCTTGGGTGCTCAGACTCAAACTTTTTAATATACCGCAGGAAGACTAAAAACTGCACGCGGATGATAAAAAACAGTCTAAGAGATAGCCTTAGATGGTGACTTCTGCTGGTTTGGGAAAGTTTTCTTAATCTGTTTGTATCCCTGTGTGTTAAAAGCTCCGCACCGTAACACTATCATCTCTCAGTTGCTCCCAGCAGCTGTCACCAGCAACATTCACAAAGACGAGTTTCTCAGTTTGTTCTTTAATAACAAAAAAATGAATCTGTCCACATCTTCCACGTGAGTCTGTCTCTCTCTCTCTCTCTCTCTCTCTCTCTCTCTCTCTCTCTCTCTCTCTCTCTCTCTCTCTCTCTCTCTCTCTCTCTCTCTCTCTCTCTCTCTCTCTCTCTCTCTCTCAGCAGAACCCGGTAGAAAACGCACACATACACACGCTTTACATCGCTCTCATTTTTTCCTGTCATGATTGTCAGTGGGTGTGCGGATGCTTTGAGGCCATAAAGGAGCGCTGAGAGGACCCAGCATCAAGCTGTCTGCAGCTCTTCCCATTCCTCCACCTCACACTGACAACCCCCCGCCACACAGGCATAAAGGCACAAATAATACCTCTGTAGCTGCTCACAGCATGAATAAACACATCTAATGTATGCAACTTTTACAAAGCCCAAACAAATGTGTCCTGGTAAGGTTTAGGAAGTATTTATTATGTCAATGCATGTAAAATGCTGTGCTGCAAGAAGAAAACACGTGTGAAAGGGTTAAGGTAAGCCAAAGTTTCCGTTTGTAGGCATGTGACTCCAGTGAGCTTCACTTTGCGAGCAAGACTTTTGTGGATTTTCTAGTGTAGATCTTTTTTTATTCTGACTTGTATAGCTTGACATCCGTTTGGCTTTATGCCGCAAAGACCTTTTCTGACTCTAAAAGGGTTCCATAAATTCTCGCCTCTGGTTGCTTCTGAAGGGTTTAGCAACATTTTCCCTTAATCCATCTTTCAGTACACCTGACTTGTCTGCCCTCGCTGCAAAAAAACAAAAAATAAAACAAAACAACGAAAAACATTCCCCCTGGGGAAAAGGGTTGTCGGCAAACGAAAAACTACCTTTAGCCATCCATCTTTGTTGATCCAGTGATCTTCCTGTGTCACAGCAGAGAGGCTTATTTTCCCCTCCCTTCTTCTTTCACAACCCATTAAACTGTAAATGTGGCGTTGGGCTTTTCATCTGAATTAATGGCATTGCTCTCCCTTTTAAAGTGTGCTTGATCATTCACGTTGGGAACCCTTCCAAACATTTTCTGATTGCGCATTTGGTTCTTCCTGTGATGCATGAATTTAAAGTTCAAGGAAGAAATCTGTTTTAGTTTGACTGTCAGACGGTATTTACAGTGAAAGCCACGTTTACTGGCACCGTGCTACGTTTATTGGTGATAATGTGAAGAATCTCTTCAAATATATTAATCTTTCATCGCAATGGCATATGGAGTCACATGAAAAATTCATAAAAACAAAACCTTTAATTTGAATACATTTAGTCGGAGAAAAATCCCCTTTTCTATAATTGTTTTCAACAGAATCACTGGTGGCGCAACTAACAGTAACCCTACTGCAATGATTTATTCAAAATTATTATAAATAAAGCATATTTGCCCATACTTTTATTTTATTTATTTATTTGACTAATTACTAGTCCTTCTTGTTTCCCTGGACTATAAATATTACATGACACTGGAGATTTCTCACCACCACTGGTCACTAGGTTAGGAGAAGTTTTATTTGTCTTGCCAACACACAGTGAGCAGGATGTTAGGGGAGGTAAAGAAAATGTCCAAAGCTCATAGTTAGAGAACTGCAGGGATGGGTGCCACGTTGAGTTCATCGAGTCTTCATAGCAACCCTGGGTTGTTTAGGAGATACGTGAGGAAAAAAAATATTTTGTTTTTCCAACTATACTGTGACTGGTTAAATGAGTCTAAGATTGACTTTTTCAATAGTAAACTTTCCAGGCTAGTTTGGTATAAAGAAGGAAAAGCTGTAAAAGCACCTTATGTCCTGTTGTGCCATGTCAGGACGTGACAGACTGCATTTCCCATGATGCATGGTGGTCAAAATGGCCACCAACTCCCATCATGCAACGCGGCCCAAAATGGCCGGCGCCCTAGCAACCGATAACGTTGCTAGGGTAAAGTTGATAAAACTCGGTTGCACCTCGCAATCGATCTTCTTCCCTGGCGCCCTGCCAACCCGAGAAGACACACAGCTGTTTCCGTTGGGGCAATCCCACGCCACGTGCTCGAGTTTCTCGCTGGACCGAGATTTTTTCGAAGCAAAACTATTCCCTGTACAGACAGGAGGTCGACTCAAAAAGGTACCTTTAATTCCCTCTGATCAAATACTGGAAGCCGCCTTATCTCCCAGTGATCGAGAGAGGACGACGCGTTGTTTGGCCCAACAAGCGTCTAGGAGCCCAGAGAGAGAGAGAAAGACGAAGGAACTCTCTCAGTCTGGTCCCCGCTGCAGCCTGCGGACCCTGCGGTCGTCAAGACGCGTTCGGGACGCCGCGTGATCCGGAGCGCTCCGGATCGAAGCCGGGATTTTCATTCGGACCACCTCAAAGTAACGGGGTTCTCCCCTTTTATTTCTTTTCCATCCATAGGATGTTTAGAAGTGCCTGGGCAGACGTTAGAACTTTGTAGGCTTAGGTTAATGCTTTTATTCCACGACGAAGTTGGAATTATTTTGCTGAATATTTTCTTTGTATGTGCATGTATTTTACATTTGATTTTGCTGTGTTGATTGTGGTTTATCTATAACCCCGCCGTGGGTCACTGTTTCAGTTCTTTTCCATCTTCCTCCATGCTTTTCCCCCTTTTCTTTCGCTTCTCCTTATCAGAGAATTTGATCGCTTTGTTTGAATCTTAGTTCGCGGTTTCTCTTTGAACCAGAGCGTAAACCACTCCCTCTCGGAGCGAGGTACCACCTCACCTTAGCGTAAGCGCGGTGATATCATTAAGACCTCCCCTCACGCTTCACGTAAATTGATAGACCATACGTCATCGTAGCGGCCATCTTGGGAGGGTGTCGGATGACTGCACTGTAGGTAGCTTAGCTGATAGCTTTGTAAGGCATCAAAGCGTCCGGTGGGACTCTCAAAGCTGTTCTGTCTGTCAATGCTATGTCAAATGCCGACGTTCTGAGTGTGGTTTAACCAACCGTGAGCTGAACTAAGATTTGCAACCGCTCATTTTAATCCATTTGTTTTTCTTTCCTTTTGTTTTGTTTTTGTTTATTCTTTTATTTCCACATATATTTTGCATGTTTTAGATCCAGTAGTGAGTAAGAATTCCAAAGTTGTTGAATCAGAGAATTACTGTAACAGGGAATTGCTTTTGGTTCAATAAAACCAACGACTGCGGAATAGACATTGTTTTGTGTTCAATCCAATTCACAGTTGCCTGGTTATTCAGAAATCAGAGCTAACCTCCTTTGGAGTTAACATCTGACATTAATACAGAGACAATATCATTGGATGGTGATAGACGAATAAGGATTTAAACTCTAATTGCAGTTACATTGGGGTTCTCACAGCTGCCGGATAAACCTCGTCGGTCACAAGTCCGACCAGATCATTTATCCCAGCATAAATGAGTTCATAACAGCAAATTAACTAATGCATTAGTGGTATAAATACTTACAAGCTTATAGCTAACATCACCACCATTTGAACTATATTTTGTTGTAGCGGAATTTTGAGTTGAATGATTTATTATTTAAATTATAATGCCAAATTATAATTAATAATAATAATAAGCATATTCAACCATCTTCTGGCATAACAGTCCACTGTTACGTATATAGAAGGAACTACTTTATATGTCAGGAAATTTTAAACAAAGGTCTGGAGGACTCCACTGAAACTGAAAATGGGTCATAATTGTAAATGTCAGCTGGGCAATAAGTCAGTGCAAATGGCTAAATACAGAAATGGATCGCCAAATCCTAAAAACTATGAAGATCTTGAAGCTTAAATCCAATCTAAATCATAGAGAGACTGTGCAAAGAGGGATGGTCAAGGATCTCTCTCGGTGTTCTCCAGCCTTATTAAAAGCTGGACTGAGTGTTATTACTAACAGGGAGTTGTACAGAGTGTTAACAACAAAAGGACCAATAATTGTGCCAAGTGTGATTTTGTTAAAAACAATTAGTTCTTACCAGGCCAGAAGACAGCTTTGCTAGGGCCCGGGACAACACAGTCTTTTTGGGCCCCCCCTCTACACCTGCCGCCACCACACACACACACACACAGACACACAGCAAAAAAAAGTCAACTTAACTGTATACTTCATTATCCTATGCCTTATATTTTATTCTATAATCTGCTGTTTACAGAAATATTGTTTTTGTCCTCCAAACAAGTCTTAGATTACTTCACTTCATAAATGTGGTTAGACCCTCTGAATCTGCTGGCGGTTCATTTGCCATCTCTGAGAAAGGCTTCCTTTTTGCCGATAAACGCACAACATTCATTCGATCAGAATCAGTCATTTTTGTTGGCCATAACGCGGGATCATTGAAATCGACAGCGTGATCCATCTCTGAGCGACTATGCTCAGACTCTTCGATCGGGCGTTGTCCTCCTTTCTCTCTGTCCACCAAGGACCCCGCCTCAGCTGGCTCTTTCAGACTGCACCTGGACCTCTGTACTCTCACTGCTTTCTGCTCTTTTGGCGCTAAACTCAAGTATTTCTGTAAAAGAAAAGGTGTTTTCCCCCTTACACTAGCTAGCGGATGCTATACTTTAAAACCCCACTGATAAACGCATTGTTTCTTACCTGGCTCTGGATGGGCATCATTCCTCTGCAATTCCGTTCCTAGACCTGTTCCTGACTCATCCTCAGTTTTTAAAAATATTTACTAATAAAATCCCTCAAGCCTTTAGTGTCATCTTCTCTTTTTCTCTCCTCTTTTCATTTCTGTGCGCCGGACATCTAAAAACCTGACATTCTTATTTTGCAGCGGAACGAACTTTCAAAGTTGGAGCCAGCCTTTGTCCTAATGGTCAAACCATTTTATGTTGTGGTGGGGGAAGTTCTAATGGCCCCTTATTTAAAGAAAACATATTACATATACGTAATGCAGATATATATGTATATATTTAGTTACTCTAATATAAAATATTTTTCACATAAATATTTTCTGAAAAATTACTTCTGCCTGTATTTTAATGGTCAGAGTGTCAGTTTTGGGCCCCCCCTCTGTCCTGGGCCCGGGACAATGGACCTGTTTGTCTCTCCCCCCCCCCCCCCCCCCTTATCATTGGATATCGTTCTTTCCACTGTCACTTCATGCTTGCTTAGTATGAGGGATTGCTGCAAAGCCATGGACAATGCAGACTGTCCCTGTGGCTCTACGCTCTTTCAGGAGGAGTGAATGCTGCTTGTCAAGACTTGATGCAATCTACTGGGTTTCTTAGATAGGAAACTTTTTGACCAATCTGTATAATCCGAGCCAATCTGTATAATCTGATTGAATTTGACTTTGGAAAGTGCCTTGAGATGACATGTTTCATGAAATGGAGCTAAATGCGGAAATTCAGACTGAAGAAACTCATTGCTTACCTCCATCAATCAGGGACTCATTCGCCTCCGACGCAAGCCAATCAGCTTTGAACTGCTCCTCCTCGAAGCCAATCAGTGTCCTGGATCCGTCTTAAAAGAACTTTAAATCCAGCTCAACTTCTACCCAGCAAGCAAGCAGTCGCTGTGCGATGTCTGATCTGGACTCTGATGACTGGATTCAACCCACCTCCATCCCCTTCTCCACCATCATAGCAGCTCCATCTGGCTTTCCTATGTGCTCCTACAACCTTGTTCCTATTAGAGTGTAATTCCTCCTGGACTCTACAGAATTCCCTGTCATATCTCAATCGGTCCGGCAGAAGACCGCCATGTTGAGTCTGGTTCTGCCAGAGGTTTCTTCCCAAAGGGGAGTTTTTCCTCTCCACAGTCGCTTCAAGCTTGCTCATCATGGACAGTCATGCAAACCCGTGTTTATCAAATTGGACATCTAGCTCAAACAGATCATCATATGGACTGAACAAACTTCTTCTTTCTCCACTCCACCACCAGTTTCAGGCCTGGGGGATCATTCCTATTCTCATACACCTGCTTATGCATATTGAAGTATAATTCAGCGTGAATGTTTCCTGCCGAGGTCTGAGCGCCAAAGTCTTAAAATATTGTATCAATAAATTCTTCTAATTGTCTCTTCTTTCTGTGTGAGTTTTTCAGATTGAATTGGCGCTATATGAATAAAATTTAATTGAAAAAAAAATTAAATCGTTCCCCTATTGAATAAAAGAACTCAAATCTTTGTTTTTCTATATTTTTCAGTAGGAATTGCTCTACTTCAGTAAAAGATATATTTATATATATTTATATATCATATTTTTTCCATTTCTTCATCGTGCCTGGTATTGTACATTCTGCCTCAAAAAACCTACAATTCACGATTGATCTAAAATAAAACTGAGTCATTGCTATTAGAGGTTATAGTTTATTTGATCATAAAAGGTGATCATTAGTATTAAAATAAGATCTAACTGTGAGATGTGTTTGGATTTGGATTCGAGGTTTAGAATTGGTGCATTTATCCGAGATTATTCAACATTAAACCTAAAAGCAGGTGAAAGCTGGATAGCAGCTGTGTGACTCCTATCCGGAAACTGCTGGTCAACCCAACATTACTGTAGAAGACTGTTGCAGCGCTTCCCTGTGGCTTTCCCATCCTGTCAGTCTCTTAACAGCGTGTCAGCTCTATCTCCTGCAGCTTCTGTAAACATTTTCCTTATCCTCGCTCCACTCCTCATCTGTCAAAAATGCATTTTTACCTTGACAGGCGCCCACTCACTCCCAGTCTTACACCGACTTCGCTGTCCTTCTGAAACTAAATCCAGATTATGATGTTTACACTGCAGTAGTGCTCTAAGGAAAGTTTTAGCTAAAGTCTGAGTGTGGGTTGTGTCTGCGTCCTTAAATGTGGGATGTTTAAGGAAAAGGGAATCTATACAATCCTTCTAATTCAAAGACCATATTTACTACTTGCATGATGAAAGAGGAGGTATAAACAAAATGAAGCAGGCAACTGGGCGGCTATTTAAAAAACTAGATTGGTGATTAAGAGAGGATTTCCTAGTTGCAATATCAGACAGGGTTTTTACATAAGGAGTGATACATAAATTACCTTTTGAGATGTATTCTGTGAGATCAGCAGGCTCCTAACCAGGTTAATCAGAATCAGAATCAGAAATACTTTAATAATCCCAGAGGGAAATTGCTGTTTCAGTACAACCGCCATCACAAACATCACAAACATTTCAGGGGGAGACGATTTACTGAGGCCTTGCTGCCAAGGACACCGCCTTACACGGTGCCCACAGGGCGCTGCCATTACTCTATGGAAAATAGAGGCCACAAAAAAATGAAGGTGGGAGGGAAAAAACATAACTCATACTTTATCCTATTACAGGATACAGTTTGAGATATCAAAAACCTCTTGCACAAAAAGCACAAATAAGACGAGACACATATAGCAGAAGGTAAACATTTGAGACTAGTCGCGTGTAAGTTCATCTGCTCTTGATCAGATTCACCTGCTGCCACTAATTACAGTCAACTCTGCTCACCTGCCTACATATACCTGCCTCTTTCATCCACTCTCTGCCAGAACGTCTCATCTTGCCTCCTGTGCATTTCCACCATGTTTCTACCAGTTCTTGTGTGCTCTGCCAACTGGACTCTAGTTCCCTGTTCCTGTTCAGCTCTCACTGATGTGTGCTTCCAGTGCCTGCGTGCTGCTCAGTCTGCCTAGTTCCCTGTGAGCTACAGCTGCTTGCTCAGCCCGTTCTGGTGGTTTCTTGGTCTGCATTGCCTGCTCTGGTTAGCCTCCGCTTTCATCACTGTCAGGCCTGTCACCTGCCTCATCTGCTTTTATTCACCTTTTCAATAAACTAAACTAAACTCTGTCGTCCGGCTGGACGTCGGGTTCTCCTGTATTATTCATTACAGCTGCAGAAATATCCATATTTATCTTTTTGCTGACCATTAGTCTGTGTCAGCATTTGTTAAACTCTGACTGATCTTATCGTCTTTTGAAGACGAGTGTGAGCATACAGAAAGGTCCAATGAAATTTGTCCACTACATTTACCCCATCCCTTAGAGCAGGGGTCTTCAACCCTGGTCCTCAGGACTCACTGTCCTGCATGTTTTAGATGTCTTTGCTCCAGCCCACCTGAATTGAATGATTTCATGATCTCCTCAGCAGCTCTCCGGCGCTGCAACGGCTTGTTAATCGCTCATCTATTCGGGTCAGGTGGGTGGAGGCAGGGAAACACCTAAAATATGCAGAACAGTGGGTCCTGAGGATCAGGGTTGAAGAGCCATGTCTTCGAGAGCAGTGGGCTCCCACTGTGTGGCACCCAAGGACCATTTGGGGCCAAAGGACCAAGAGTGGCAGTCTGCGGGATTCAAACTGGGGAACTTACAGCAACCCAGCTCTAACCACTACGCCACCACTCCCACATGCCCCCAAACCTGGCATAAATTAACTGCTGTATTTTAGCCTAGCTTGCTGTTTGAGACTCAGTCAAGCCCAGCTGTCTTCTTTTATCCAGGATTCCTGGATTCCCCCGTTATGAACTTGCCCTCTATGCTGATATTTTTCACTCCTGTGTCTCTCCAGTGCTTTGTGGAGCCCCTCCCAGCGTGGACAATGCCTTCCTAATTGGTCGAAAGCGTTCCCACTATGACATCCACTCCATAGTGCGCTACCAGTGCGCCGACGGCTTCCTGCAGCGCCATGTGCCCACTGCTAAATGTCGTGCCAACGGCAAGTGGGACCGACCCAAGATCATCTGCATACGATGTAAGTTTTACACGGCACAGTTTTCATAGACATCACTTAAAGCTTTACTTCCATTTGTTTTTATTTTTAGCACATACTCCACCGCGGGTCCCAAACACCGTACCTACATTAAGAGTCCGGAGGCTCTGCTGTCACTGTGAGCATTCAGGCTCTCCAGCCGTGCTCTTATTATTAATAATTGCAAGCAAAAAGATTACCGTGGCTGCGGCCTGAATTAATTCCCCTGGGCTTGCTTGGGAGTGATTGGGTGTCCTTTGAAGTGGTTTATGCTCAAGGTTGGGGTTTTTGTTCGTTCTTCTAAAAACGTATTTTAATACAGGTAGAAAGAGGTTTCCTAAAAAGGGGAAATGTTCAGCCTTTAAAACTCTGTATTTTGTGTGCTCAGGAATGAAATAAATGTTCTGAGACCATCTTTTTAGGAAGCTACAGGTCCTTATTCGAGTACTCACACATGCCTTAATCCTTTTCATATTTTGTTATATTCTAATCACAATCATCAATGTACTTCAGTGAGAATTTATGTGACAAACCATAAAACATCATTTTGAAAAGGAAGGAAAACATGTTTTGTTTTTTTACAAACAAAATGTTGAAGGTAAATTTGTACCCAGGCCACCTGAATCAATACTTTGCAGACCCTTATTTCCCCACAATTACATCTGCAATTGCACTTGTATTTGAGGGTTTGTTTCTACCATTTTGGCATAAACCAAAGACTATATTGTTTTCCAGTGTTTTGTGAAATAGTTTGAGCTCGGTGAGTTTGGACATAGAGAATCTGGTAACATAAATGTTTAGGTCTTGCCACAGATTATCATAAACATCTAGCTCTGGGCTTTGAATATGTCATTCTGCTTGAAGGTGAACAACAACCCCCACACTATCCCGAATAATGCTCTCCTTTCTCAGTCTGTCAGTTTAGGTGGGCGGCCACTTCCTGGTAGTTTTGCAGGTGGACCGTACTAACACCATATTTTCAGATAATCGATTTAATACCTCCCTTCCCCACAACCTTATCCCTGATCTGTCTGCTGTGCTCTTCAGTCTTCATGTTGCTGTTTTTTTCTTTTCACCGACTTTCTCAAACAAAACTCTAAGGCCTTCAGAGAACAGTTGGGCTATTTAAATTATGCATTGGGTGATTCTGTTTACTAATCACATGAATCCATGGTGAGTTTTATTTGGGCTTATTAGAGAAAAGGCACTATTTACAAATACATGCCACACTTTTCAGATTTTTGTCTGTAGAAAATTTTTAAATGTTCTATTTTCCTTTCTTATGCACAATTTTGTGTTGTTCTATCACATAAAATCCCAATAAATTGAACAAAGTTTGTAGTTGTAACATGAAAATTCAAGGTTTAGTATTACTTTTGCAAGGTGCTGTAAAATATCAAGTTTCACTGTCAAAAACCTACTCATTACTTTTAGCAAAGTACATCTAAACTATCTTCACACTTTTTTGCTGACACACCTTACCTTGTTTGGGATTTACAGAATTTGTTTTTGTCTAATCTGATTTGACGTTCGCACTATTAGACAGCACAGGAAGGAGAATTTCTCTCTGAATGTCTCTCTTCTTCAGAGGACATATAAAGAGCAGATTTATTTTAATATTCTACAAGCTGAGGCTTTTCTCTGCTCAGAGAGTGACAGTAATGATGAAATACTAAACTAATGTAGATTCTGTTCAAACTGATAAAGATGCCATTGCTTCTTCTGACTCCTAATCTGTGGACCGGGCTGTTTTGACGCTCCCAGAGTTATAAATTTGTAATCGTTCATTGCAGATGACACGTTGGGCTGATACGAATTGGCAGTGCACCCCAGGACAAGCTCTCACAGAGGATGTGAGTGGGTGGCTAGCTGAGTGCGCCCTTGCTGAAGGCGCCCGATCCAGACATTGTGATTTTAAACAGATTCCCTTCAGTGTTTCAGAAACTCTCCACAGAGAATGAGACGTTCTGACCTTGCTGCTCTTTGATCCCCTCTCCCTTGTGTCTTACCTGGTCCCCCCCCCCCGCCTCCTACAATACATCTGAAAGCCTGTGATGCTCCCCTGTGGATTTGTGTCTGTCTTCCCGCAGCTTTCCCTGTCTTTTATCCTTTTTCATCTCCACAACTCTACTTTGATAAATCACAAATTTGTCTCCCTCGTTCCAGCAGCTCGGCGAGCCCATCGTTACCGACGCCACCACCACAAGGCGAGGAGGGAGCGCCGGAAGCACAAGAGGCACGGCCGCAGAGAGGGGGGACACCACGGAGGGGAGCTCAGCCAGGGCCACAACCACGCCCGCTTCTGAACCAAAAAAGAAAGATCGGCGCCCACTTTCTTTTACTTCTCTGCTGCAAACTGCAGCATGCCTGTCTCCCCGCTGTCCTAATTTCCCCAAATCCCACTTCACAAGTCTCAGCCCATGTACCCCCCTTTCCCCCCATCCTGGTCTGCCCTTAGCGCCCCCTCCCCCTTACCCCCTGGTGCTCAGAAGCAACCTGCTTGTTAGTCCCCTCTGACGCCTGCCAAAGAGCTGCCAGGTGTTGCCAGGACCATAACAACCCTATTGATATCCCTCCTTCTTTGATTCATTTTTGGGCTCCAGCTCTTTTGTCTGTCCTCTGCCTTCTCACATGATCCAGTTACTCTCAGCCCTTGGCCCATGTTGACCTGTTTTTGAGAAAGAAAAGAAAAAACAAATTGAGTTTGACCCTGGACTTTCTTTGGTGAGACGTGGTTTAGTATGAACTGTAAATAGGGATGACATCACTGAAAATGCCGTATCAAAGTCAGACGAGTCAATGAAGACATTGTGATATTGACTTGAGCCTTTTGTCTATTGAACAGTTATTTTTTACAAATGCTCTGTGTTTATCTCCTGAATCTGCTGCTTCTCGGTTTGCCCTTTGTAAGACACTGTTACAGACTCACGGCGCCGCTGCGTCGATCTGACACAGATTTGACTGATTTTTGAACCAGAGACAGTCGTACTTTAATGATTTGATTGTTAGCGTCGTATTTTCTTGTCGGTGTGAGACAGTTGCTTTAGATCAGATTATTAAAACCCCAGAGGAAAAATGGATAATGCCTCCGATATCTTGTTCAGGTCCATCACATCACATATCAGTGGCTCCCAGGAAGACCCAAACCATCTCGAACAGCTGTGGCTGTGCCAAACATCCCCGCCTGTCACCGCCGGCGTTAACCTGCACATTTGAAGTCGATTGTCTCAACTCAGCTCAGAACTCCCACGTCTGTTTTCTGTTGTCATAATTCGTCTTGCTTCAGGTTCGTGTGCTCTGAATTACTAAAGGGGATGTAGCAGGGCGAGGCTCCTTTGATTTAGAAATGCAACTGCTTTTGAGAGTTTTTCACTTTGAATTGCTGAATACGATCATATTTGTCACTATTAAAGTACACAGAGAAGCCGCCAGAGAAGCATTGAGGCTCATTGAAAAGTTTGCAAACATTCTTACTGACAGAAATGTCGTTTAAATATTTGGTCTTTAAGGAAGCATTTCAGCTCTTCTGTTTATCAGGGTGGAAAGATGATAAAACACGTTACTTCAGCGATTTCCATCCACCCACCCATCCGTCCATCTATCCATCCATCCGTCCTGTCCAGAACAGGTTTGAGAAATCTGTCAGCCTCAGATGGAAGAAAATTGTTTTAGGATGTTCAGAAAAAAAACATCTATGATGTCCAGGTTATTCATGATGAGAAATCTGCTGGAACCGCAGTGTCCCTGATGTCTTTTTTACATGCATATTTTGTCATGAGGCTGTGCCTTCCAACAAATCGCTCCCTACTCCAGAATGAACACCTTATGTCTTGAATGAAATTTGCAGCTGCCCATTTGAGACAGCCAAATGCCCTCTGGAGAATAGTTTAAGTTTTTTGGCCTCAATAACAAGTATGTTTAGAGCTAGAGATGCACAGCATACTGCTAGGTTATTGTTGGCACAATAACAATAATATTATCATCGTTATTACTGTACGCAAGCATATTACAAAGAGATCCCTTGCTTGCGATAAGCTAATTATTTAAATGCCATGATTTCAAAATCTCTATTTCTGTAATACATTTGGTAATGCTTTTTGCTTAATGTGGCATAAAGGTTTTGTAAGATAAAATGGATAGAAAAGTTATTAAGAAACTACCGCTAAGTAGTTCCTATGCCAAAACAGCAGATCTTGGTCAGAAGCATCCTTTCCAATAAAACCTTGTTAAGATGGAAATAATGATTGTTACCTTTTTTCCCAGTAGCTTGGTTACTCATTATCTAAACTACAGTGGAAAGATGGTAACAAGTTTTAATTAAATGTTTATCACAATTCATACCATTCTCAGGATATTCCATAATATCACTGCATGTTGCATGTTTTACTAATGTTGTGATTCCCTATTTGGAAGCGTCTCAGAAGTAACGCAGACACACAAGACAATGCTCAAATATTTGAGTGCACCAACAAAAAAGACAGCTAGCAGTCGCTTTACAGAACGATTTAAATTACTGTGCAAATGCATGAATGTATGACACAAACATTCCCGGAAAGAAAAGTGTGCAAATAGTCATTAGAAAAAATTTAAATGTTGAAGTTGATTGATGTTCAAGTCAGAGAAGACAGCTAGCAGTCAGTTTACAGGATGATGTAAAATAGTGTGCAATTGCATGAATGTTTTAGGCAAACATTTCCAGGGAAGCGAACGTGTGCAAACAGTCATTAGCAAAAATTAGAGAAACTGTGTAATTTCCATAGATGTCCCCAAAAACACTCCCTGAGAAGCTAGAAGTGTGCAAATAGACATTAGCATGTGACTGGTGTTTATTGTCTTCTAAAGCAGGCAAACATTCAATTTCCTCTTGGAAATTAGTTTAAAGCTCATCAATCATCGCAGTAACCACGACGTCCCCCGTTTGATTAGGAACAAAGTTTGAGTTCTAGTTTTCCAACTAGAGTTCTTGGTTTTAGGGGAGAGTCTGAGGTACGGGGTCAAATCTAACCGGAACAAAATACTTCATACCATTATTATGTTCAAAACATACCTCCACTATACAGGAAGTGTGTTTTGATCACTCTTTTCATCCCTTGGTTGTGGCAGAAAATGAAAAAGAAACAGGTGTTTCATCCAAGCCCCTGCCAACATTTTTAATATACCCAACTTTCCAGACTGATTTCCCCGAAGGCTTTGTGTGAAAAACCATCTAATGTTTGATCAGGGTAGTCGCATGCTGCTTAAATATTTTTAAAAGTTGTATGTAAGTAAATAGTAAGTTTTTTACTTTAGTTGAATTGGATTCATTTATGGTTTTACGCTTTTTGTTTACAATCAGTCCTAAAACACGTGGTTATCACATAACCTCTGCTTTATGGCTCAGACATGTGGTTAATTCGCAGCTCAGTGTTATGATTCATTGCAGTCCTGATTATTTTGTCTTTTTTTTTCCAACTAACATGTAATTTAGGGTGGCAATAAAACTAATAGAAGCCCACATAAACAAGGGTGTAGACAGGAGGTGGCACTGTTGGATGCAGCATAACTGGATCAATTGGATCAATTAGACATGCCATTAGACTATTTAATGGTATTTCATTATTGGTTTGCCATTAAAATTATTCCCCCCTAAAGCTTTTTGAGCTGAGCAGACATAACTAGCTCAGACCAATGCTGACTGATGGGGAAACTATTAATCAGAGCTGGATTGACAAGGCATGAACATTATTACAGGGAATAAGAAGCGCTATCATTGTGTAGGAGCTCAGGGTGTTTTTATTGCAGGGTAGAGAGATGGTGGCTGAGCCTATTGTTGATGCTAGAAATGGTCAGTGAGGTTAAGGCTTGCTGTTTCTGGGCCAGACAGAGACTCCCACCTGATGAAGGCCCAGCTCCGTGTTCTGCTTTAAAGAGGAGATTCAAGTGGAATGGAAAGAAAAATGCTTTCCTCTGTCCTCTCTCTCCTTTACTGCCCAGATAAATTGTTACTCCTCATTTTAAAGCCGACCCTTTAGGTTTATGCTTGTGGTATTATGACCCTCATTCTAGCATGTCTAGCCTTGATGTTTCTTTATCTTTCGGTGTGTATGTGTTTTTTTTTTCTTTCCATTCTTTCAGCAACTGTGTGCTCTATAGGAGTAAACCCAGCTTCTAGCTGGAGATGCATGGATCAGAATTCTGTGGCTGATTTCTGATCGCTCCTTTTTGGGAAACTTTAGTTGAATCCCATTACTGCAAGAAGACACTCTTACATCATTCAAATTAAAAATTTATCAGCTTCCTGACTGCGAAAGTTTGCTGTACAACATGTTTTTTTGACGTAATTTTAAACAAAGACTATTCATGTTTCTAACATTTGTATCTTATATTAGCAACATGACTAGCATAACAAACACACCTCTGTGTCTGAGATTTCCAATGGGCTGCTCCATGACGGACAGGAGGGAAAACTCAAAAGGATAAACAGAGAAAACCTGCTGTGCTCTTTTCAGGCCACCTAATTTCTGCTTAATAGCTCTCTCCTTCCTTCGCTTCCTCTCAGCCTGGACGAACCGCTGACTTGTCTGGACAGGTCTTAGAAAACAGCTTATTCTTAAATAGCTTCTTACATATCTGTCCTTCATCTGACTTCCTTTTAAATACCTTAAATGACCCAAAAATAGCTTTCCGTCTCCTTCCCTCAGTTACATCTTCCACATTAGTATATGTGCTTAGGTAGGGCGCAGTCTCTGATCGGAAAAAGATCCAGTCCATCGCCAGTCGGTCCCAATCAGGCTGAAATCAGTCAATTTCAATCATCAGCTTGTTTCTCTGTGCATCTCTGCTTCCTGCATGAACAACATTAAAGCAAAGTCTGCCAATTGCGGATCATATCTCTGCCTTTTGTTTGTCTCCTCTCACCTTGGCTGTGACAACAACGGTGAACTTACACCTCTGTATCAGTTCAATTAATCTATTGCATGCCTAATTAACAAACTACATTATCAGCCCAACCGCAGAGCTGCGATGACAGGGGAAGGGTAATACTGATGGACAGTCAGAGGAGGGTGCAGAGTGGCTGTCACAGCCGTCAAACCCCTGTCGCTCTGCAGATGTCAGGCTGCACCCCCCCACCCCCCACCCCACCCCCCTGTCGTTCCTGTAAAATAGATTGTCCACGGGTGGGTGAATAAAAGGGCAGATAGAAGACCCTCTCGCTGCAGACTTGATGCTGAGAGACAGGGTAATTACAGCTGGGTAAAGGTTCGGATGTGTGACAAGACTTAAAAAACAATGCAATAAGGTTCTAAGGAACTGAGTCGAGCTGGAGCCTGAAATCCATTAGAAAAACAAACGACATTAAAGCAACTACAAAGAGAGACGTGACTAAAGCAAATCTGATCGTAATAATTATGCTCTGTTTGTGTGGGTTGAAATTGTTTCTTTTTGTGGCGTCCTCGAGGAGTGATTTGCACTTTTAACGCCAGCCATCAGCCTTTGTGACAGGAAGACAAAAGCAAAAAAAAAAAAAAAGTCTCACCTCAAACATTTGAAATGAGCTCAAACACACACACACACATCAGTTCCTCTTCCGTCTTCAAACGCATTGTTTGGTTCCTTTCTTTTCCAAATCCTCATTTTAATCTTCGCCACTCCCACTAGTTTCGCCTTTCCTCTCCAGGCACTACAGTGAGAAGCCTGAGGGCAAACAAACACGCAGCTGCAAAAACTTATTATTGCAAATCGCAACCTAAAAATGAGCTTAAGATGTGTCGGCACACCGTCTCTCACCTTAGCGGCGAGAACGGCGCCCTGGGGTGGTCAGGGGGCCTATTTCTGCCCGTTGTAATAGTCCAGCTATTATTTGCTCTCATAGTCATTTTCAGTCGAAGAGAAGTATAAAATGTTCAGGATGAATACAGAGCATCTTTGTGCCTGAAGCTGGTAGTATATGAGAAATTAGTTTGACTTGCATTACTTAGCTCTTTAAGATCTGGTCAAGTGTAGAGTGATTTAGCCCAAAGGTCCTTTCTGAACCAATCAAGCAGGGATGCAGCGGAGCAGATGAAAGATGGGTTCTAACTCCATCTTGTCTGTTTGTCGAGAAGCAGCTACGGAGTAGACACATGCAATAAAACGAGACAGCGCTCGTCAGTAATGATGGCATGATAATAGCGACGCACAGGCTGCCGTCCTTCTCCAGTTGTGCACAGACAGACTATTGATTTCATGATTAGGCAGTCTGTCTTGTGCTCTTATTAAGTCTGTCAATGGCATCGACGGTGCAGTCGCATTGACTGACTGCTGAGTGTTTTCTAAACGACAGAAAAACAGACTGTCTTAGTTCACAGCTCCCCTCTGTGTCCCACATGAATGAATTGTTTTGGGTTGTTTCTCTAACATTTTAACGTTTTTAACTTTCCCTCGCTCATATTTCCTTCTCCGGATAAACACGGAGGCTTTCCCCCAGTGGTATCCCTGCAACATTACACGACTGAGACTGAGTTGAGACAATTTATCATTGTCAGGAAACCGGTGACGTTCTGCTCAGATGGACGGATGAATGGAAACGTGTTCCTGCTGCTGAGTGAGAATGACACTGCAGGAAGCAGTGACAGATGTTTCCCTCTCTTTCCTCCGTTATATCTATCTCCTCACACATTATTCTTGTCCTTTCCGTATAATCCATTTATACTCTGGGTGTTTTTGTTTGTTGCTTAGCCTCTCTGTGCCGCATTCACACAGCCGGCGAAAGCCTATCCCCCCCAAACCCCCAAAACCCAGCTCAAGTTGATTTTCCTCCCTCCTGCACTCAGCCACACACACTGCTGCTGCTGTTGTGAACTGCTGCAATGGATACACGGAGGCGCTTCGGTCAACACTCACTCTGCAGGAGAGCCCAAGCTAAAGCTGGGCATTTACCACACAACTTCATGGTTGGCTCTGTTCCCTGAGCAGCACCTCAGCAACGAATAAAAGACTGAAGCTGAGGTTGCATATGGCTGTGTGAATGTGGCTCAGCAGTATTTATTCATATTTATCAGTGTATGTTCTTATTAATTCTAGTACTGTCAGTGTATTATATTCTTTACATGACAAATGACCATTAAAGGAAACCCTTGTTTGGATCCAACACTCGTCTGCTTGGACTGGTTATTTGCTTTTCATGAGGTCAGTTCAAAGCCAATGTAGGTGATATTTCAATGTGATTAAACCACTTTGGAAATTATACAAACCCAGACGACTACTTGTAAAAAGACATCAATAAATTCCAATTTTATTACAGTAGCAGAATTTCACGATTAAAGATTTTGATAAATACATATTTTATGGGGAAAAAGTATATATTTTTGATTGTGCACTAGAAACAAAATTATTGCTACCC
Source organism: Fundulus diaphanus (assembly GCA_037039145.1). Lineage (NCBI taxonomy): Eukaryota > Metazoa > Chordata > Actinopteri > Cyprinodontiformes > Fundulidae > Fundulus > Fundulus diaphanus. The sequence continues at coordinate 35,721,960 of CM073128.1, forward strand.
TAAATAATGTCTTTGAAATAAATCTAACTATATCCTTTTTATAGTTTTATAGTCATATTGATTTCTATGCATCAATTGCAAAATGTGTAATGTGTACAAAAATCAGCACTTAGGTCTTGTCTACATATAGCCGGGTCTTTATAAAAAGAATTTAAAAAAAAACATTGTTTTTAAAAATATTGTACACACAGGATTTTTTTAGAAAAGTTTTCCTCCACACAAACCTGCACAAATACACCATAGAGTGTTGTTTAAAACATGCCATCTCTCTCTGATAGCAGTCTGCAACAATGGTCACACGTGTGAGGTCAGCGGCACTTTATTTGACTGATGCACCGGACTCTAAAACTCTGTTTTGCCCTGTGTACATGCAGACACAAAAACTGAGTTTTCAGAAATCTCCACTTTGTTTGGAGCTTTCAGAAATAATAATTTTTAGGGGTGTAAAATGGAGTTTTCGTTTCCATGAAAGGTCAAAATGCATACAAATGTCCCAGGTATCCAGCTAGGATAAGGCTCTAATCTCCCTTCATCAGTTCATCTCCTTCTGTCCCACTGGTGACACTGACGTTCAAACTCCAGTCCAGTAGTTGGCAGTAATGGACCTAATGTTCACTCAATGGTGAAGAAGATGCAGAGGCTCCATCCAAAATGTTCTATAGCTCCATCAGAATACCCTTAATTATAGCTCCTAGCTCCTGTTCCTTGACCTTCCACAGGGTCAAAAATAAGAACTCTATCATGGGGAGGAATGATTCGGACTGCTGTGCTGAATTCGGACAACCTCCGACGTCATTACGTGACGGAAACGCACCTGGATGATGTTAGTCAAATCCGGGGCTACAGCCTTCTAAAATTGAAAAATGCAAAGTGTGCGCTCTGTTCTCTCCAGACATTTTTGTTAATTTCCGTGAGAGGGCTGTGCTTATATGTCAAGTCCCGCTAACGATTGTGGGATACCTTAGGGTTCATAGCGCCAGCAAGCGATGTCATGGGGTTCCTCGGCAAAACCAGCCGCGGGAAGGAAGGCCTACAGTCTTCCGAAAAATAACTACAAAAAAACACAAGTTAGACAAATGTATATGCAAAATAAATGATGCGTAAAACATAAACACATAATCAGAGTTTAATTTTTGAGGTTAACATATGTATAAATATGTGCATTATATTTATTTGACATCACAGCTGGTGATTTCATTGCTTCCTTTGACTTAAAGCTTTGCCGTTACACTGTCGGATCCCTTCTCTCCAGACATTTTCATTAATATCTGTGAAGTGGGCTGGGCTTATACTTCATGTCATACAAAGGATTGTGAGATTCCTTATGGCTCCTTAATGCCTGTAAGGGACATTGACAGTTCCCTATGCTAAAGGAACTATGGTAGGAAGCATACGGGCTCCTTTTCCTACTTCCTTCCGTACTGACCGCGCTATTCGGACAGCACTTATCATGGCGAGCGCTGACGCACTTCTGCTTTGGCATAAAGAGTCCTTACAAATTAGACCTTTTTAGATGCAGCCTCAGTATCACCTAAACAAAACATGGTGTTTACACCACATATACAAGGAGAAGTATCCCAACTCAACCCTACTCCTACCCTCTTGCACTAACCCCAACCTTAATCACAAACTAGATCAATGAGCCATACAATTGCATATTGTTTATTAGCCTGTCCACAGTTGTGAACTGGAGGAGACCTTGGAAAGGTTTTCCTCTGTGAAAGCATCGTGACCGACAGTGACGTCATTCATGAACTAAAGAGGGTTTCATGGTGGTGTTGTGTCTGACGGTGCTGTTGAAAGTCTGCAGCCATATGTTACTGACACATCTTACTGTATTGATTCAGGTGTAAACCGACAGATTTTGAATTTACACACTTTTTGCAATTGTGTCAAATATTGCTGGTTGATAGAAATGCAAATCATGATTCATTAATTATAAAGCCTCTTATTAATTAGATACTTTCAATCTCATCCAACCGATAATTAATGCCCATCTAAGTTGATCAGAGTTTCTATGGATTTCTAATTAGAAATTCATAATTTTCTGTTTTCCTGGGCTGTAATTATGTTCCATTTCTTTTAGCTACGGTCCACTAGCTGGATGACGGCTCACATTTGTTTTGCCACAAGGCACAGTGAGTAAGATGGTAGGGAAGGTAAACAGATCTCCAAAGCTAACAGTTGGAAAACTGCAGCAAAACATGGCAGTAAACTCTATTGAGAATTCACTATAACTGGAACCTTATACTTTTGACTGAAAAGCATAAAATGGAGCTCCTAAGCAAAAAAAAAAAAGGCCCTCCATTAAATTCAGAGCTTATGTTAGAAAGACCTCGGGAATGTTGATAGAATGCATTACTTGATGAACTCTACGAGATACCAGGAGACTCTGAATAAAGATCTGAGTGCAAATAATTGTGCTATTTTGTTAAAACAATTCTTTGTTAATACTTCTTAACTGTGCTGATAACGGGATTTTTCCCCCAAAAAATCCTTGAAGTTATGTTATTCTAATTCCAGAGATTAATTTATCATAGGTGCCAACAATTTTGTCCCAAATCTGTATTTCTTTGTAGAAGGGAAGAACAACATTTTTGTACATTTATTATTGTGTTTTCCCCTCATGAAGCTTTACAGTTCCTGTGATACATTTTTAGAAAATGTGGTAGATGTTGTCAGAACCCAAAACCAACCAGAACATTAAACAAAAAATATGTATCACTGTTTCATATGACTACTTTAACAACTTAAAATGTGTTTTAAACAACTTTTTATTAATAATCTACAAAATTATGTCTTAACTTTTTGACTCATTCACATTGCAATATTGGAAAATATGACATGTATTCTTCTACTTAGGTTAAAGATTAAAATTAACATTTCTTGGATGATTTAACCAGAACAACAGCCAGGTTCTATCATTTCACTACATTATAGATAATTCATCCTAATGTCTCCTTTTTCCATTTAAAACTCTTGTTTTTGGTTCTGCAGCCTATTCAACACAGTTTGCAGTTTTCTTTCTGTCTGTGCACCCAACCCTGCAGACGCTCGGAGCACCAGAGTCCGGTTTTACCACCGCAAATGAGCAAGCGTTGAGTTTTTGTTGTTTTCCCCTCAAGACATTTCTTCATGGAACAGATAAATGGTTGTTTTGTTATAAAACTTTTTGCAAATGTTTTGTTTATTTCTTTCAATCAAAATCTGTTCTGCTGGTGAGAAATACCTTGACTATTTTGTTGTGTGTGTTTTGCAAACTGCTTTTAAAACAACAAAAACAGTTATAATTAAAACGACTTTTTAGCATTTTCAATTTTAAACTACCTTCAAATCCTGGCGTTCTAACTAACTCTAACTCTCTCAGCAGTATAAGTGATTTCATCTCACATACTTCCAGTATTTTTATTCCAAACCCTTTTTTTGACCTCTATGTGCAAAGGTGATCCATTTCCAAATTTGGGCAAAGAGGCAAAGCATTCTCTCCTCTGGCAAGAATACTTTATGGATAAAAACAATACAGTTTTTTTTTGTTTGTTTTTTTTTTGTTACGTTCCAATGATTTCTGGCTGAAGCAAACAAAGGCAGTTGCCAAGGGCGAATCCCTCAGCAGCACAAGAGGAGCCGCGTGGGATGGGGAGCAGGAGAGGAAGATAGAGACAGACAAGTGGGAGGGATAAAAGACATGAGAAAGGAGGGAAGGGGTTTTATTCTGGCAGCAAACAGCCTATGAATTCATCTACTGTTCTGCTATGTAACCTTCAGCTCACCTGAACGTCCGCTGCAGAGCCTTCACTTATGAATGAACGGTTTCATCACCCGGCAAAAACACGACACATTTCTCTGTCCTTCCCACTGCTTTGTTCTACTGTTCCACCCCCGCCCTTTGATAGGTGACTGACTCTATCCATTATTATTCCAAAAAACACCTGAAGAAGCCGCACTGCTGGGTTCTGTTTTCCTCAGACAATCAATCACTTATTATTTCATCTCCTTAAAGCCCTCCTCTTCGGTTCTGGTTGGCTGCCTGACGCTTTCAGCTCAGCATGCCAGGCTCTGAGCAACACACTCGTTAGCGCTGCCTAACAGGAAGTTTCTCTCAATCTCTCCTTTTGAAAAGGACCTTCAGCTCTCCTCTGCTGCTGTGCAGCAATGAAAGATCTGTCACAGCTACTCACACTCAGGACCAGAAATGCAGCTAAGACTTCAGCAGAAACGAAGGTTAGCAACAAAATACATGCTGTTAATAGCCAGATTTACATTGCAATACTATTTATACACCTTTCCACATTTTTCCACATTAAAATCCCAAATTTCTGTGTTTTTCATTGGGATTTCATATGATAGACAGGGCTGGAATTGGCAGACAGTTTCGGTTCCCTACCCACAGACGTTTCCGTTATGCCTGCAAATTACAAAATACTGATAGTTACATATACCAAGTTAAAGGATCTTGTCCACATCACAAAATACATTCAAATGAGATTTGCCTTTGTCATTTACATTTTGTTTGTAGAAATGTCTTCCTTCATCCATGAATAAATGACCCAACTGGTATAGTTAGTGGGCCAGGCATGCGTATTTTAATGCGACACAATTAGTGAAACACAACTGAAAACAAAAAAGGAATCACAGAAAATGAGCCTAATGCTGTCTTTCATGGCTGGAGTTGACGTTCACGTAAGATCCTCCCAAAAACGACACTATTTCTCATCTACTTAGAACGGACCCGAAAACAGGCTACATTTTTTGGTTTAATGGATGCAAGAGCAAAAGATGACAATAGAAGTAGGGGTAGATGGGGAGGAAGCTTTGCAGCAGCAGATGAGGGTTAAAGATCTGGCAGAACTAGGTCTGAATACAGAGAATTCAAGACTAATCACAATTGTAAGGCATTGTAAATACATTTAGGAGCAGCCAGCAAAGGAAACCTCTGCAGAACAAATAACTTTTCAACAGAATTGTATCACAATAAGCAATGAAACAGATGCTTTGATAGCATGTAAAATGTGAAGTCTTTCTTGTCATGTAAGCTGAAGATGATTAAATGAATTAGAGGGTTGAGAAGACTACTTATCATAACCTTGTTCTTGGATCAATATCAGGCTCATCTGGCAGGCATAGCAAATCAATGTGGATTGCTGGCATTATCCAGCATTATCGCCTAATGGCTCTGCCAAAGTTCACAAAGATTATGAAAATCAACCTTGGCTTTAGCGCCATGCTAAGCCTGACAGTCCCCAACTCTGCACTGATTCCTCAGAAATGTTCGTTTTTAATCTCGCTTGAAGCAGAAAGAGGCTGCACTCAAAAAAACACCCAGAGACTTGCACACAAATCCAGATCCAAAAAAAAAAAAGAACGTGCTTCTCAACTCGGTTGATCTTCCTAATCTTTATTGCGGTCCGGCTGTTGACTAGCTTCACCCATGAATCTGCGTTTAGGCCCATCCTAATGCCGGAGCATCGTCTCATTACTGTCCTCTTTTACGGTGACGTGCCTGCATGTGCAGAAATCAGAGACGAGGAGCAAAGCCAGGAACAGCTTCAGACTCGGCCAGGTCATTCACACGCCGCCAGCCGGCCGGCACCGCGTCCTGCTCTGCCAGCTGTGTGTGCACTGCTCAGTGTTTCGTTATACGACCCCATCCGATGATCTGCAGTTTTGGCTTGGTAGACTTTGTTTTTGCAAGCCTCACATGAGCGGCGGAGAGTAGCCGGCTTGATTTAATTCTGTTCCTTTTTTTTATGTGTAGCCATGTGACAACTACAAGTTGAATTTAGGGCAGAAATGACAAATCTCCCCAGTCTTTAAAGTATGTTGACTTGAGATTGCAAAGTGAAAATGAAATTTTTTTGTCAGTGAAATAACAGTAACTTAATGGCAGCAGTTGTCCAGGAGCTCTTGTGTTTTAATTAGCAGTAAAAGTAATGCTGAACAGCTGTACAGTAGAGCTCAGTGCTATAAAACTAAAAACAGTAAAAGCACTTTACGATACAATCAAACACCAGTGATCTTTGGAAGTTCTGTTGAATCAAATATTATAAAACCTGCTGGAAATGAGTACTGTGATTCATGTAACAACTGTATGCCGCAGTGCACTGACGGCAATTATTACTGAAAAATGTTCTTTTACCTCAGAAAAAAAGTTTAAGACAAAGGCACCTAAGCTGCGAAGGAAAAGATGCAAAATAATAAACACAAAGGGGCTATTTCAAAAGTAAGAGTAAAATGGCATAAGGGCATTAAAAATGGCTTTGAATTCATTGTCACTGGAGTCAGCAGATGCAAAAAGAAGATTGTCATTATTATTCTCAGTGAATTGAAAAATCTAATTTAACTTATTATTGTGTACGAACATTGCCAATAAAGCTGATTGTGATTATGAAAAACCTGACACCCCAAAAAAGACACTTTTTAAAGACTTAAATGGTAAAAAAGAAACAAATTTCAACTCACAAATTGAGATTTTGAGTGAGTTTACATGTTCCTAATTCCAAGACATATTGTACTACACTGGTTGCACTCAGTCTGTACGTGGGGCACTAGCAGCATGCTGCCACTCATTGTACATAGCTGGCAAAGGCAGCACCATAATCATGCATAATTGAGGAGGGGGGCATGAAAGGAACAAATTATGCATGTTTTTGACAAAGACAAATAAAAAACTTGCCAAGTATTATTAGAAAGAGGACAGAGCTAAAAACTGTCTGATTTGTTTTGTGTTATTCACTTTTCTTCAGGTCTGAAAGTTTAGTGGAGCTGTAAAGAGTCGTTCTTTTTGTTTTGGGTGGGAGCTCCTAGTCTGTGTGTTGAGCATGATCAAAATGAGGGTTTGTTATATTATGACCATAAAACTCTTCAAACTTTCTATTAGGGAAAGAAGTAACAGGAAGACAGAGGGTGAGGGGGTGTATGTTCTATGTAAATGTGTATTTACATACAGTCATATGTAATATGTTAGAAAATGCTTTCTGATGAGGCTCAATTGTCAGATTTAAAGTATCTTGTGAGAAAAACAACATTTATGCAAGTATCTGAAATCTTAAATGTCATGTTGTCATTAGCTGTAGTCAAAAGATCATCATAACTGAGACAAATAAAGACTTGAAAACAGCAGTGTGTGTGTGTAATTAATCTATATAATGTGCTTAACTGGGGGATTGATCAACTGAAATAGATGAATTTTTCAATCTATCTCTCTAAACAGTGGCATTTCTGTGAATGATTGTTCATGCAAAATGCAGAGAAGTCTTTAATTTCTATGTTTAATGGAAATTATTGAAGTCAAGGGCAGGTTGAAGAACACTTGTATTAGCTGAGTTATTTTAATTTGATTTATTGTCTGAATGAGCAGTTGACATTGGTTAGAAACTCTTAAATAGTATGAAACCCTTAAATTGTTATCACACAAACCACTCTTAAATTCAGGCCTCAAGCAGCCTCAAGTTTCCTTAAAAAGGAAAGTGGATGGAGGCCAAGAGGTAATCTTTAAGTGACCAAAAGGAGATAAGGTTTGGGGGTTTGTGCACTTCTGAATTTATTCAGTTTATTCTTTTCTGAACAGGGCCACAATAACCTGCTGACCAACCAATTTCTGAGTGCCTGGGAGTGGTCAGATACCCGTGTCTCCCTGCAGCTGCTGCAATTCTGAACTCCAGAGACTTTTTTTGCCTTTTCTCTATTTTTCTCCTATCATTCTGCCACATATTTTGTCAACAAATCTCTCTTTCTATCCATGGTATCATTTCTCCACACTTCTTCTTCTTTGTTGCCTCACTGTTGCGTTTCAGTTGTTGCGCTCTAAATTTGCATTAGTGCATTAAAAGTCTTTATCGACCTGTTGTTTTAGGGAAAGAAAAAAAAATCTTTTTAAATTGAATTTCTTTATTGGAAGCACTTCCACAGGCAGCAACATGGAAGCACAATGTGACAAAGAGGACTTTTGTTCTTCCGGGTCCTGGTCCTGGTCTAAAATAGGGAAGGGGGGGGGGGGGGGCTCAGTTGTCACAGTCAGTCAGAGATGATAGAGGTTCAACATAACTTAAGAGAGGTCTCCAGGTGTTTTCAAATGAGTTGTTTAAGGAGCAGTTGAGGGAAAAGCTAAACTTTTCAAGGCCTAATGGACTTTCATCCACCTGCTATGATCTTAAACTTTTGACTGACAGCTTGCTGCGATAGACAGCACACAGCGAAGCAATAGGTGGCCCATATGATGATGGAAGTAAACTACACTTCCATTCTATGGAGGTTTCAGGTCAAACTCTCCCATTATTTAGCCCAGCAGACTCCATTAGATGGTTACAACTTTCAATTAACTCAACACGAATGCCTGCTTCATGCACCCCTGATACTGGAGAAACTAATCACAAATTGGCTAATTGCCTGTCATACAAACCCGCTTCTTTCCGCGCACAATATCAGCAGCAGCTTACTGCATCTGAGTTACACACAGAATACGCAGGACTTTAATGGAGATCATTTAGGGGCCACGGTCATTTCTTTACCCATGAACTAATGGTGTTTGGATGCTGGCCTGATTTGTGTGCTCAGTCTAAACAATATTGCATTCTAATGTGATCTTAAGATGTGATTCATATGTGAACTATGTCTGGCTGGTCTCGTTTGTCATCTAAAGTGCACAGTCTGTGAATAAATCATGTGGTCAGGCATATTACAAAACATCATCCAGACCTGAATGATAGCGTCCCCAGTGGGATTTCAGCTTTCTACCCTCCATCCATCCATTGTCTTCTTCTTATCTGAGATCTGGTCGCAGGTATCCCCTCTCCCTGGCAACACTCTTCACTCGGTTGTGAACCACTCCAGCTCAAGGTCATGGCTTGAATGTCCCGAAAAACCCACATCATCTGCAAAAAGCAAAGCTGATGCCCTGAGCGTCCCAAACCAGATAGACTCTTCTTTGCCACTAATTCATGAGATTCTTGTCATAATACCAGTAACAGAACTGGAGTCCAGGGGGCAGCCCTGGCAGAGTCCACCTTTAAAGCATCCCTTGCACCCCACGCTCTCTGGCACCCTGTGCAACATGCCGCAGGCATCATGATCCCATCTTTGGATCCAACTATATAAATGTACAAAAGGAGCTTTGCTTATTTAATATGTACAGGGCACGACTAGCCATATCCTTGTTTGTTTATTGTCACCTTGTTCATATATCATCAAATTTCCCAAGTGGCCATTCACAGGGAGACAGACAAAACAACGCCACTGTTATAAATAATGAGTGGCGCAGCAAATGACAGAGACGATAAACCCTATTACTGACAATAATGGTTTGTTTTAACTTGTTCAGTCATTCTTTCGGCCTCGTTCTCTGCTGTCTTTGAGCGTTAATTCAAGATGTGTTCAAATCCTGCTCCAGCAGAACTAATTAGCATGCCAGTGTTACAGGTAATGGAGAGGGACCAGAGGGCAGAAACAGATGGAGAGAGTGAAACAGAGAGGGGCTTTTGGAGCTTTTCAGGAGAAAGAAAAATGAATGAGGCGGAGCAGATAAACAGGCTGAGAGGTTGTGGCTGTCAGAAAACGGCGGGCCAAGACGGATTTAAAGACAGAAGGCACTGGAGACATAATTTCAGGTGAAAAATCCAAAGAAGAAGTAGCTGTAGTGGGTAAAGTCTGACGTCTGATGAATAACAGCAATCCGACCACGACTAGGGTGTCCACAGTGGTTAAATATTCAGGGGCTTGGAGAAAATTAAAGGTACTTTTACTCAACACCGACCACCACAGGAAGGATAGGATTTGATTTAAATCATCGTAATAAATATAATAGGAGACAAAATATAATAATATAATAATTCATATTGTAAAATATTTTATTGTGTTTTCACCATTATAGGTTTGCAGGAAATATCTCCCAATTTTAGCAACATTAAAATCTGGTACTGGCATGTTATTATACTATATTCATTTCAATCAGTGAGTTTTAGCAAGCAGGTGTAACATCTTCAGTCTTGTGTCTGATAAATAAAAGACCCAATTTCTAACTGCACTTAGTATTTGTCATCAGTTATTTCAGCTAAACTTTAACATTTATAGACAAACTTTTCATGGACGTGTGGGTCTTTCAGATTTCTTTAGATTATCTTTTCAAGTCAAAATTCTGATTGGTTTAAAACTGTCTGACAGCAACAACTAGAGATGCAAGCTATTAACGAGTTAATCAAAAGTTCATTGATCTTATTGATCGACTAACAATTAATTGTTAAGCGGCCATTTTCTTAAAAAACCCGAGCGTTCTCTTGTATCAAGGGGTTCTCTCCATAACATGAAGATATGAGATATAACAGAACAGGAACCTATTAGGGGGCTGAATAGAAACAAATAAGATGAGTAGAATAAAATATGTGAAACGCGAAAGCCCTCACCATCAACCGGGCTTTTGGCATCATGTAATTGTCTGACATGTTGCAATTATTTTGCATAAAACCCTTCTGCTTTTCTGTCATCGCGCCATTGAAGTTGACGCTGCTCCGCCATGCAGAATGAATTAATGGCGCTATTTAGTTGTTAACTTAAGGAGCTTGTTGAGTGCTTACGTTTAAAAACAGAACAGTAGAAAGTGCATTTAGCATCCTTGTCATTAAAAAGTGTGAAATAATCCCAAACTAGACTTTGTCTGGACCGTTTCACGGTCCTGTTCTAGTATACCTGTGCTGTGGTTTTTCTTTCACAGCTACTCTGCTTAGGATGAGCAGCAGTACCCTCTTCTGGTTAAACACTGAAAGAAAGACCATCTAGAAGATGTTATAAATTAATCGGACAGAACAAACTTTAATCTATTAAACCATCAATTGACAATTAATCATAAATCTATTGTTGGTTTGCATCCCGAGCAACGAGCTGACAGCAGTGGCAGTTCTCAGATAAATGATGTCCTGGTCGACCCCCTTCCTTCTGCCGTAACCCCCACTATTGGCTCAATCTGAACTCATATTCATGTTAAAAATGCATTACAGATTCCATTTTTTTTGTGTGTTGTCAGAACAAATAATCCAGACTTTTCAAACAGCGCGCGGGTGCCCTCACCCCTCACCATGGCTGGACATGCAAGATTTAGGGTGCAACTGATTGATGTTTGTAGCCGTTTTAGTTCATGACATCTCCTACGTCATGCTGCCCCAGGGAGAAAGCCAAACTGCATCAAAAACTGCCACTGCCTGACAGGATGACATGTACATGTTTATGGTTCCTGTGTTATCAATTTTGTTAACAACTGGGAAAAACCTAAGTTGAAACATTGGGCTCTTCTAAAACCATTTCTGCCTGGATTAACAACCTGATACAATAAAACCAGTGCATTGTTCTTCTTCTTGATTCACTGGCCTGTTTTCAAGGCCAGTTAACACAGTTATTTCAGTCAGTAAAAGATATGAAAGGGAAATAAAAAAACTTTGCCCTCATGTGATCTAAAGCGCTCAGAAACAGTTGAACTGGTGCATCCCTTTAGGATTCGTGTCGAGCCAAAAATCAGAGCTTGGGTGGAGTTGAGGTGTCTGTGTCTCATAGCTCCAACTTTGAACAGTAACAGCGGGGAAACCCCAGGTGGAATAATTGATTACTCTATTTCATTAACTGTCCCAGTATGAAATGACACTGAGCCAATGTGCACAAAAGCAGGAGCACCAGTAAACAGTATGCAACCAGTAATTAAAACAGCAGAGCTCTACAGATAAATCTGTAAATGTGAACTTTGCTGAGGATGCTACTGGGAACTGCGCTGTGGGTACTAGCTCTACAGACTTATTTTACACCAGGCACATTCAAACATTGGGCATGAAATGTAAAAAATAACATAATTTACTAGTTGGATCACTGTAGCTAACAGAGTGTTCAGATGAAGAGGTTATAAAGGGACAATTAGTATTCACTTGACAACAAAACATAACAGCAAATTTAGTGATTCTGGGAATTGTCAAATGTAAGAACACATCGCTGTCTGAATCAAGACGGTGTTGTTGATAACGTACGGTAATTTGTAAAAGCATTCACGCAGCTTAAACTTTTTCCTATTACAGCAAAGTTGTGTTTTTTTTTGGGGGGGGGGTTACATTTTAGATCAAAATAAAGTAATGCATAATTATGAAGCAAAATGAAAATTATACTTGGCTTTCAAATAATTTTGTAAATATAGATCTGAAAATGTTCTGACATGATGCAATTATTTAGCATAAAACCCTTCTGCTTTTCTTTCATCGCATCATTAAAGTTGACTTCGCCTATATTTTCAAATAATTTTGTAAATGTAGATCTGAAAAGTGAGGCGAGCATTTGTATTCAGCCCCTGAATACTTAGAAAACCAACTTTCTCAGCAATCACTGCTGCAAGTCTCAAACGTATTTCTCTACTGGCCATGCACTTCTAGAGACTGAAATTGCTATCTGACTATTTCAAAGTTTAATGTTTTGGGATTGTCTTTAGATATTCTGGTGTTCTGGTTTATTCAGTACTTTCCCCCTGGCGCCTTAGTTTCATACACTCCCACAGCTGCTCCTCATCTGTTCATCTACTCACCAGCGTGGTATTCGGTAATCAAACTCCCACGGATGAATACTCCTTGGTTCATTAGTCCTTTGTTAGGTCCTCTGTTGTCCTCAGTCTGCTGTCACCAGTCCAACTATGAAAATATTTGATTCATCATGCCCCTGCTACCTTCGTCTCTGCATTTGGGTCCCTAACCCAATAACACATGACAAATCTCAAATCTTTTTCACCCTCTAGCAGGTTTTCTCTAGCAGGATTGTCCTTTATTTAGCTCCATCTTCCCATTATCTATGACCAGCCACCCTTTCCCTTCCAATGAAAAGCCTCTCTGCAGCATGATTTTGCCACTACTATAAGGTTCACCCTGGCCATGGTGTGTCTAAGCAATTACTTTTGTTTCCTGCATACATACAGTCAGAAATGTGGTATGAATTGATGTTCGGTGTCATCTGAGAAGAGCCCCTCTTTCCTTATGTCAGCTGTGTCTTCCTCCTGGCATGGGACAAACTTCTTAATGTTTTCTTGTTTCCACTCCTCCACAAAGGCCAGATTTCTGGAGCAGTGTTTTTCCAAAGTGGGATCATGGCCCCCTGGGGGGGCCGCCAGGGGGCGTTAGGGACCTCAGAAAATTGGAGGGAAAATAAGAAAAAGATTTGCCAAAAATAGACCCTTTTCACATGACGTCACTCAACTTCCGTTTTGAAGCGGAGCAGGGTATCTTTACTTCCGGCTACATGCTTTTACATAGAAAATTCGGGAGGTGAAGAGGTGTTTCACTGATAATCAGCGCGATTTCATAAGGTAAGACTGAGACCACAATGTGTCGCATTGACTATCTTTATTTTCCTTAGTATTGGTAGCAATCATTGCTGTTATATAGATGCTTTGATCGGGACAGTAACATGTAGATCAAAGCTAACATGCAGCAGCTAGTTAGCTTACCTTACCAAACTTTTACCTATCAGTAATCAGCGTGATTTCATTAAGTAAGACTGAGAGCACAATATTAAACGTGTCTTATTGACTATCTTTATTTTCCTTAGTATTTGTAGCAATCATTGCTGTTACATAGATGCTTTGATCAGTGTTGGGGGTAACGCGTTATAAGTAACGCGTTAGAGTACTCTTATTAGGTTTTTTCAGTAACGAGTAATCTAACGCGTTAGTTTTGCGAATTCAGTAATCAGTAACTCCGTTATTTTCCAAAATAAGCACTCGTTACTCCGTTACTTTAAGAATTTCCCTCGATAAGGAAAGTGAAGTCCCTGCTTTTCTGCATTTAGTCAGATGCGGCTGCTTGCGTCTGTACCCTGCTCCTCCTTGCCTCTGTGTGTGTGTGTGTGTGTGTGTGTGTGTGTGTGTGTGTGTGTGTGTGTGTGTGTGTGTGTGTGTGTGTGTGTGTGTGCGCGCGCGCGCACCTGTGTGTGTAAGCTATTTGTGTTTGTACCGCGGCAAGATGGGCGAGAAGACAGCGTTTGATTCTTGGAGGTAAGCACGTTATTTTGAGTTAAACAGCGAAAAGGACAAGAACATGGGTCCGGCAACACGGATGCGTCGGCGCATGAGTCGAGCTCGTAGAGAAAAACCTGTGTCGACGCGCTTATGCGCTACGTGAGCGATACAGGAACTGTTTCGAACTGACTGACGCGCCAAACTGTTTATGTTTCTTCTGAACTGCGCGCGTGTGCATTCGCGCACAGCATCTGGATTCAGCGCGCACAGCAAAGCTATGCTGCACAGTCGTTTCAGAAAAAACGGCTGATCTACACTGAGTAGAAAGCTGCAACTCTGAGCAGCTCTTCCTCCCTTTGTCATTCTCAGCCAGGCCCGTATTAAGACAATGTGGTGGCCATGGGCACTATACCTCAAAGCCCCCCCCCCCCCCTTACCCGTGCTGTCCTCCGGTCAAAAACATCAGACATAATCAAGGGGATTTCTTTACTATTTACTAACTTACACAACTACATGTAGGCATATCAGCAGTGAGCAATATTCAAATAACTCATTTTAAAATGTTGAAATCAAAAAAATCTTGATTTATTTATCATTTATTATTATTGTGACATCAGTGTTCACAAAAGGAATAATGCATGGTCTTTCAACAATTTCAAGTAGCTAAATAATATAACTATTTATGAAAAATATATTTTTAAAGCATGTGTCATGTGGTGCCCCCCCATGGTTGGTGCCCCTGGGCACTGGCCCACTGGCCCTTATGGATAACGTGAGCATGAAAAAAATCCCGATCACTGGAACGCAAATAACGTGATTCACCATGGCAATGACAGGAAATAAGTTTGGAATTGTGCATGTCCTGCGAGTAGAATTAGAAATATTTAAAGAAGGCATATGGACAATATTAAACCATAAGAAACAACGCCGTTGCTGCTGAAAACCGCAAGAGAAAATTGTTGAAAAAGTCAATGCATGCGCGATATGAAAGTTATGTGATGGAGAATTAAAGCTGCTTTCACCACACTTCACTGTTCAACACAAAAGGGGGAGTATGTGTGTGTGTGTGTGTGTGTGGGGGGTGCATTGAATGGACATGTCAGCAAAAAATTTGTAAAAAAATAAATAAAAAAGCCAGAAACGAAAAAGTAACGCAATAGTTACTTTTACTAGTAACTAGTTACTTTTATAGTGGAGTAACTCAGTTAGTAACTCAGTTACTTTTTGGGAGAAGTAACTAGTAACTATAACTAATTACTTTTTCAAAGTAACTTGCCCAACACTGGCTTTGATTGGGACAGTAACATGAAGATCAAAGCTAACATGCAGCAGCTTGTTAGCTTACTTTACCTGTCATTAATCTGATGTAGATGTTATAAAATGATTACTGTAGCTTTGCTATTATAGAAATAAATCTTGTTCACAGAGTGAAAAAAGAGACATTTATCTGCTACATTGTTCCCCTTACTTGATTATGGTGACGTGTTATATATAATTGCAGTCACTGAATTAAAAAGATCTTATTCCATTTGAATCTTTTTGTTCATTCCTAAAAAAAATTACCGTGGGTCTATTGGACAGTACTTCTGTTTCTGAATTTTCTGTGTATTATAATGAATTTTCTTCATAATATTATTTGCACTTATATTAATGCACTTTTTTTTTAGTTTTTGTGCAAAATACTGTATATTTTAAGTAGAAGCCTGAAATTGTTTTATTATACTGTATTAGTAATGACATGTGCTGCTGACCTCTTAGTCAGATCAACCTTTAAAAAAGAGATCTTAATCTCAATGGGAGTTTATCAGGTTAAATAAAGGTTTTAAAAAGTATTATAATTAATCAATTTTTTCTCCCCTTGTGTCCATCTCTCAGCAGCATCATATCCACCAAGCATGGCACAATCACAGAGAAACTGCTACTGCAGTGTCCCACAGTGTTCGAACAACAAAAAAAACGTTCCATATCTCGGTTTTCACGACTTCCCGGCTGATGCTGAGACTGGAGCCTATTGGGTGACAGCAATAAGAAGAGACGAGGGGCCAAATTTTAAAATCCTTCGCAGCAGCACTTACGCCTGCAGTCAGCACTTCTCTTCCGAGGACACCTATGTTTCTGCAAGTGGTCTTTAACAAATTAAACATCTTTCTTTCTTAAAGATAATTGAGTTATAAGTTTATTTAGCTTTTCCCAAGATAATTTCAGTGGCTCACCACGTACATTTTTATTAGAGCTGTCAAAATCAATTTGTTAATGAAAGAAAATTAATTTGAGAAATTAATTAATTTCTGCACATACAAATGGTTTTTAAAAATACTCACCTGTACACTGTAATCGCACACCGTCTCTTTCTCCTGCATTGTTTACATTTCAATTGTTTACTGTTAAATCACTGCTGCACTTTATCCTGTAATTTACTGTAATTCTCAAGCTGTATGCAAACGGAATTTCGTTCTGTACGCACTCTGTGCATACATAATGACAAATAAAGTTGTCTAAGTCTAATTTGTCTATGGATGAACCCAGAACCACACACAAGGGACTTAAAATGAAAGTCTTTATTGAAGGTTTGATGGGATGGAGGGTGATGTAACCAGCGAGGTAGAACTGCACGGGAACAGGGTGATGGTGTTGGCAGGAGCTGACGGCCCGGAGAGAGACTTCTTGGAACCAGGAACAGGCAGCAGGGTCCACAGCTCGGAAGAGAATTGACAGTTCAGGGAAGAACCCACCAGAGCTCGGCAGCAGGCTCTTCTGTAAGGCAGAGGGGAACCGGAGCAAGACAGCAGGATAAACAGGACAGGTAAAAGGTAAAATGGACAGAGCTGCTATGAAGTATCTATGTAATAAATAACTAAA